>CAMZMU010000128.1:14825932-15367920 GCA_947311845.1 Poa pratensis | reverse complement strand
TATGAGTCCGGTGGCGAAGAGGAGAATGATGATACAAGTGAGGAAGTGGGGATGGCGGCTCTTGCAATGGGCAACCTTCCTCCTTCATTGGCACCCCTCTTCTCCGCTCCAAATGACAACAAGATCCCCAAGCCTATGTGCCTCATGGCCAAGGAAACCAAGGTGAATTCCCACCTAAAATTACTATCTCCTCTTAAATGGAAAGAAAGATATGGATGATGAATGGGTCAAAGCCAAGTTCCAAGCTCTAGGGAAAATGTATCTCTCTTGGATTGTGTTGAGGATGTAGGGAAAAATGAGGAGGAAGAGGATACAATTACCCTTTTTATAAACAAGCTCCAAGGTCCAACCAAGAAAATGGTTGAGCTCTAATGTGCCAATATGGAGAAGCCAAACACCTCCTTGAGGAGAAGGAGATTAGGATTTATGAGCTTAAGGGGCAAGCACATGATCATGCCGATAAAATTGGTGAGCTAGAAGATCAACTTGTTGAGGAACAAGTGTTCCGGGAGCAACTTGAGAGACCCAAGCCAAGGATTTATCCAAGGCAAAAGAAACCCGTGAAACCTCTATTCAAGTTGCTAGTGATCTAAAAATTAAAAAATGATGAGCTTGTAGAGAGTCATAACAAACTCCTTGAGAATTTTGAGCAACTTAGGGAAACCCACAAGGTGACCTCAAGTGAGCTCACCAAGCTCAAGGGGTCACATGCTAAATTACAAGCTCAATTTATATATGCTAGCTTCACCACTCCTCATAATGATAAAGATGTCAATGCTTGTGCTACTAACCCCTTATGTCTTAAAGCATCTCTCATGGAGGAGAACACTAGGTTGAAGGTGTCGGGGAATACTTTCTGGATTAACCCGCGGCCCAGTGCGATTTAACTTACTCGCACGGATGAAGGCCCACTTGGGAACAAGCCCAATATTGAACCGCCATAAGGAGAAAGATCTAGAAGACAACTCCCGGAGGACGTGAAGACCAAGTAGTCTCCGAGTAGGCCTCTGTGGATGTATTCCTTATGGGGAAGATTCCTTTTGTAACCTAGCGAGCCTCTGTGTATATAAAGAGGACTCGCAGGACTTAGAGCGGGTTAAGCTATCAAGCCCCAAACTACCTAGCTTATACGGCGAGTACCAGATCGGATCGCCTCCATTGTAACACCTCGATTATCATATCAATACCAATCTAGGGTAGGCAGGAAGTAGGTCTTTTACCTCACATTGAGGGGGCCGAACCTGGGTAAATCTGTGTTGATCTTTGTTCCTGCGATCCCAAGCTCGGAGATGCTTGACTCGCGTAATCCCACACCTACGAAGTCATCTATGACACCTGACGTGACAAACCCACGACAGTTGGCGCCCACCGTGGGGCCTGCGGTCAAAAGCGTCACGTTCCGCGCAGGATCCATGAAGGGAGCTGAAGATCTCGTTGTTGGCCGTATCATCACGGTCAATGGCACACCCCTCATCGACGATTCAAGCTGGGGGCCGGAAGCAGATTACTTGGAGACCGGCCACGTCATCCCCTTTGGATCCATCAACGTCTTCGTCGGCTTCATTGGCGGCGAGTCAGAGGATCCATCGCAGCATGGCGACTCAGAAGAAGGAGTCGCGGTAACAGTGGACCAAGAAGAAGGATCTATCAACCACGAGTCGCTGCTCGAAGACGAAGAAGGCCAATCCATTGAGTATGTCCTTGAGGAAAGGCTATGCGGAGGCCCTGTGGACAGTGGCTCGCCCTCTGTAGAAGATCGGCACGTGGAAGGGGTCTACAGGACCACAGAAGCAGACGAAGGGCTGGGCATGCCACCAGGCAGCTTAGCCCCCACACCGCCGGAAGCAGCAGAACAAGCCGCGCTAGATGCATCAGGAGTCGCGGCATCCGCTGTGATCACGCCAGGAGTCGCGGCCTCAGGAGTCGCAAACAGAGAAACTCCACCTGGAGTCGCGCCTGCGGAATCAGGGGCAAGGGTAACCCCCAGCGCAGCGGTCACGCCGCCACAGGGAAGCGTGTTGTTTACACCAATATCTGCGGTTAACGCGGCTGCTAGAGTAACAGAATTGGAGGCTACCAGGATCGGGCTATATGATGAGGTCCAGAGAATCGCAGATGAGAGAGCCAGGCTGGCGCGTGAGGAACAGCGCCTCCAACAGGAACAACTGCGACTCATCGAGGAAACCAATTCTCTGCAAGGAATACAGGCCACCTTGCCGCATGTCACGCGAGTCGCCTGCAGCCAGGAACAGTGAACCCTATGGAGCTGTTCCAATCACCCACCATTGAACCAGCAATTGCGGTACCATCAGTCGCCACCAACACGACGCACCCGGTAGCATGGTCAGGGGTCGCACAACCTCCAGTCGCGATACCCGCGCGCACGGCACCATCTGCCATGGTTATGCGGTCAGTGGCCCCGTTAGCCGCGCCCGCGGTTCAAGCAATCGCGGTACCATCAATCGTGCCAGCGGTTCCATCTTTCGCAGCACCAAGAGTAGCAGAGATACCTGGATCAAGGGCCATAGTACCGGCTAACAACAGGGCCATGATGCCCCCGCCACTGACGCAGCCAACCTTTGTGCAGCAGTCGCCACAGCAGCCTCAAAGGTTCCACACGCCGCAAGGACATTATGTTAGCCCGGTGGAGAATCTCTTTGCAGCCACAAACATCTTGGCCAGATTAGCGCCAGCAGGAAACACGCCAATGGACAGAGAGGCACGGCGCGCCATTGAGATGCTGAGCACAGCAGTGATACAGCAGGCGAATATGTCCGAACACGCAGGACGGCTGCACTCCACCCCTTACAATAGCAGAGCAACGGCGGAGAGAAGCATCCACGCGGAGTCGCCACACGTTGCGACCTCAAGCTCGGCTAGGCGACAAAGGGAAGATCAGCCTGCGGCTCAAGATCAACCTCAGCAAGTTCAACCTATAGAGATTGTGCAGCCGCGCCCGGCGGCCAACCCAATAGGAAGGCCAGCTTCGTCCAACCTATCGTCGCGACTCAAAGGCCCAGTCTGTTTCAACGAAAGAATCAGGTCTGAACCGTTTCCTGCAGATTTTAAAGGACCTCGCAAGGTCGCCAACTACAACGCCAGCATGGACCCTGTTACTTGGCTCAACAATTACGAGATGGGCATGAGCATCCTAAACGCATCCGAAGAGATCTGCGCACGTTACCTAAACATGATGTTAGAGGGCGCAGCCCACATATGGCTACAAAATTTGCCACCAAATTCAATAAACTCTTGGGATGAGATGAAGGAAGCTTTTATCAAGAATTTCCAAGGGACATGCAAGCGACTCTGCAGCATAGAGGACCTAGAGCGTTGTGTACAGAAGGAAGGCGAGTCAAGTCGCCACTGGATGAGAAGGGTCGCAGAGATCATACATTCCTCAGACAATATACCACCCAGTTCAGCAGTCCTTGTCATGGAGAAAAATTGCAAATTTGAGCCGCTAGTCCACAAACTAGGTCGCATGAAGGATAAAGTCAAGAGCCTAAGTGAGGTAATGGCGGCGGCCAACAAGTATGCTAGCTCGGATAAAACCAGGGACGCATCTGATGGGGAGGAAGAGGAAAGCACTGGCAAAGGAAAAAAGGCCAGTAGCAAGCCTCAACAACAGCAAGCTAGCAATGCCAATACGAGTTATAACAAGCGCAAAAACGAAGAAGGAAACTCAGGGTTAGTCGCAAATACGAATACTCGTTACAAACAAAGCAGCAGCAGAGGAAGGAATTTTCACCCAGTCAATTTGGAAGAGGTTTTCAACCGCCCCTGCGACATCCATATAGGAAAAGATGGGAAACCACCCAACCACACGAAGGCACAGTGTTATCATTACAAAAAGTGGAAGGATGGACAGCCACTCAACACAAACTTCAATCATCAAAACAACGAGGAAGGTAAAAATGGCGGAGGCAACAACAGCAACAACGCCGTCCCAAATCCGCAGCCAGATCAGCCACAGTTCCCAAAACAGTTGGGTCAGTATCATACCATTGTGGTGAATACTTCAAGGAGGGAACAAAAACTGCGACGACGCAATCAGGCTGTTAATGCCATAGTACCAGCCGTCCCACAATGGCTAAAGTGGTCCGAACAACCAGTAATTTGGAGCCGCGAGGATCACCCAGGAGAAATAAATGAAGAGGGAAAACTCGCGCTGGTGGTTGCCCCTCAAGTCGCAGGATACAAGTTGAGCAAAGTACTCATGGATGGAGGCAGCAGTATCAACATATTATATTATGAAACCTTCAAAAGAATGAACCTTCAAGAAAAGCAGCTACACCCATCAAGAACAACATTTCATGGTGTCGTGCCAGGCATATCAGCCCAGCCATTGGGGCGAGTTAACTTGGAGGTCGCCTTTGGGACACAAAGCAACTTCAGGAGCGAGTACATTTGGTTCGAGGTTGTAGATTTCCAGAGCCCATATCATGCGCTGTTTGGCAGAGAAGCATTCGCAAAGTTTATGGCTAGGCCGTGCTATGTGTACCTAAAGCTCAAAATACCAGGCCCTAGAGGTGTCATCACCATCAATGGCGACAAAAGAATAGCTCAAGAATGTGAAGAAGGCGACAAGGCCATAGCCAGAGCAGCTTGCATTGCAGAGAGCGCGACCATGCGCGAGTCGCAGGAGAATTTTGATGACATCGTGAAGGCCAAGAGGCACCTGCCTGACTTGCGACTTCAGATTACAGCCGCAAGGGAGGCAAGGAAGTCAAAGGCTACGAGCCATTGCCAATAAGGACACATCCCAGGCATCGCGAGTTGCCATCAGCAGTCGCAGCAAAATTATTAAGAGTTTACATCATCAAGCAAGCCACTCAGGGCTAAAAAAGCTTCAATTCTGATCGCCACCTAGGCGCGATCGACCCCATTCTGGTCGCCACTTAGGCGCGACCGACCCAATGCAACAATTCTGATCGCCACCTAGGCGCGATCGACCCAATTCTGGTCGCCACTCAGGCGCGACCGACCCATGTATCATCTCTGGTTGCCACCTAGGCGCAACCGACCCAATTCTGGTCGCCACTCAGGCGCGACCGACCCATGTAACATCTCTGGTTGCCACCTAGGCGCAACCGACCCAATTCTGGTCGCCACTCAGGCGCGACCGACCCATGTAACATCTCTGATCGCCACCTAGGCGCGATCGACCCAATTCTGGTTGCCACCTAGGCGCAACCGACCCAAGCATCACTTCTGGTCGCCACCTAGGCGCGACCGACCCTATGTATCATATAATGATTCTGAAATAAAGCATCTCAAACTACCAATTGAGTTGTGAGTCTTTTATTTTTTAATCATTGGTCCCTTGGGGGTGCGGCAGCTTTTTAGCGCGGCCTATTCCTTGGGATCGCCAAACAAGTGGCATTTATCGTGATTATACTCAACCTCTCTTGGATGCGACTTGCACAATGCGGCCAAAGTACTGGGGGTGTGGCGTCAATCGAGTTTGATTGCCTATCATGGCCGCTCTCGACCCTGAACACGCACTTTTTACCTGGGAAATACTGAGCCGCGCAAGGGCCTAAGTGAGGAAAAACCGAGACAAATCATAAGGACCAGCCTATTGGTCGAAACATGTACTGCCAAGAGTACTTAAGCAAACCATAAATTGTCTTATGACACATAAACTCTAACAATTATTACAGACCGCTAAGGGCCAAGGCCATCAAACCATTGTTTTCTCTTCTTCACTTGTGCGCAGCTTTTGGCCGGTGGGAAGGAGGAACAGGCGGCTTACCAAGCTTGCCAGAAGGAGCAGTCGCAGGCTCGCTGGAGGGCTCTTCAGTCGCGGGCTTGGGGGCTGCAGAGCTGGATACGCCTGGAGAGGGGTTCTTGTCCTGCGGAATCACCGCGCTGGACGACGGAGCGGGTAACTTCTCCCATCTGCTTCCATCTGCGTTATACTTGCCCATATAGGTCGCAAGATCAATCCCCTCCACCAGTTCAGTCGCATGGCCGCGCATATCCTTCCAAGTTGTCGCATATTCTGAGGCCGTCAGTTCGGTGCCATCCACCTTCTTCGAGGGCCTACCTTTTGCAACCTTGGCAGCATCAAAAGAAGGATAGTACGTCTTGGCCAAAGCAAGAACATGAGCCGCGCCGGTGCGAGCTGAGGACTCTTTCCAGTCCAAAAAGAACTGAGGCGCCCTAAGCAGTCTTTTCAGCAGCCCTTCAGAATCACCAGGGACTGGCTTGGTCGGCAGCAGGCACTTAGACAGTGATTTCAAGGCGTCACAAGTTCTTCGCGAAAAATCGCGGATATACTCCAGCTGCTCCTGAGTACTGCCGCGCTGATCCTTGGCATCTTCACCTACATCAAGGCATGTCTCCGTCAGCTCTACAACACACAGGCAAAGATAGTAGAGAAAAAAGATGCAGTTACAAGTCGCAATACATACCAGTTAATTCTTGAGTCATGATGCACACTTTGGCGTGGACGAGGTTATGGGCATCAGAAACTTTCTTCAATTTTTCTCAAGTTCGCCAATGGAAACAGCCTTAAGCCTTGCGTCCTCATTGACATCAGCAATGGCGTCTTTCTGAGCACTGACTTGGAGCTCCAGCTGCTGGACCCTCTCATGGAATTTCTCTTCAACAGTTTTAAGTCGCAGCTCGGTATTTTTGGCTTGCTCAGAAAACTTGAAGCTTTCATCAGATAGCTCGCCCATCCTGGTTTCCCTCTTCTTTAGCTCAGCGTCACGCTGGCCAAGGAGCTCGCGTAGCCTCTCCAGTTCAGAGGGAGTATCCCCCAGCTGCTTTTCCAAGGCAATTTTGGCAGCTGTTATGGAGCTTAGTTCCTCCTATGAAGGGAACGTCAGTCAGTAAGTATATGTCAACAGCTAAAAGAGAAGCATCAAGTCTCCCTTTACAGTCAAAGAAGAAACTTGATCCTTGGGGGCTAGAGACAGATAACTGGAGATAGAAGTTTACCTTATAAGCCGCAGACAGGTCAGATAGTGCCTTGCGGAGCTCCATGGCTTGCTTGTCATTTGAGGCAATGATAGCCTCTGACAGTTTCTCAGCGCGGCTTGTGGAGGAGGAAGAAGCAACCTCAGCATGTGGAATGGGCGGCCGCAGATTGTCCGCCGCTGGCGACTCAACCACTGGCGTATCAGCATCCTTGGCCATTACATCTATGGAGGAGGGGTTGACCCTCTCCACGTCCTGGATCATAAGGGGATCCGTTCTATCCTCCAGAGCCACCTCTTGGGTGGCTGTGTCAACAACAGGAACCGTGGCCAGGTCATCAGTGGTGGCCACGCCCTCTACCATGGCGGTATGAGCCACAGGTGATAAATGCGGCTCAACCGCGGTTCCAGGCTCAGTCGCGGGTTCAGCCGCACTTCTGTAAAAAGCAAGGGCATTTGAGAAGAAGAAGAACATAAGCCAGAATAAAAGTATTGAAAGCACAGGGAAAAGTTACTAACTCTGGAGCCATCTTCACAAAGGCCATAAGTTCACCACTTGATGGTGAGGACAGGCCTTGGGTCCCAGAATCTGCGAGTAAAAGTTTTACGTGTCAGTAGAGGAAAAAGAATAAGCATTCAAGATGACAAGACAGCAGAAATTACCAGAGTGGGGACCCATGTCTTCTTCAGCAGAGGCGGTAGCTTTGAAAGCACGCCTGGCAACAAGGAGATCGCGCCCGTAACAGGTTTGCGACGCTTCGTGGCCTCGGGGTTTTCCAGAGCATCAACCTCTGGTTCTTCACGAGATAGCCTCTTGGAGGCTCTACGGGGAGTTGGTTCAGCCGCGGCAACAGAACTCGCGGCTGGCTGGGCTCACGTCCTCGTCCAGTTCGGTCTCTTCATCATCTGAGGCCGCAGAGGCAACAGAAGGGATATCAGCAGTCTCGCTGCCCTCTAGAGTGGGCAGCAACTTCTTTCGTGCGGCACGCTTGGGAGCAGCAGTGCCGGCGACAGTCGCAGGCAGCGACCAGTAGTTCTCGTCAGCCTGGATGAGAGAAATATAAGTTGCAGTGTAAAGAAAAGGAATGCGACTCAACTATGAAGGTGAAAAGACAGAGAAGAGGAGTTACCTCAAAAGGCTTGTTGTTAACACTGAAAGGGGCAAGCCCCACCTTATCGAAGGAGATGTCCTTCTCCTCAGTCACGCGGGTGACAAATTCCACCCAATCCTCAGGCCTCCAGTCCGAAGCTTTGATACGATCAACATCAGCAGAGGTGCCTGTGCACTCAAGGAAAGATCGCTGTCGTGACTCACGGCTGAATGCGCCATTTGGTCCAGCAAGAGAGAAGATCAAGGCCAGTAAGACCGTGACCTATTAAGGCGCGGACTTTGATCAGCGACTCATTGATGAAGGACATGGACGAGTCGCGGGGTTTTGATTTCAGTGCCTCGGTAGGCACGAAGAGGGTGTTAGACCAGGAGGGAAGGCGAGTTTCGCCCTCCGGTGAAGTATCTTGGCAATAAAAGAAAGATTTTTGCCAAGCCCTGGGTCGATTCGCTAGGGCTAGCTTGGGAAGGCAAGAATTCCTATGGCGCTGAAGAGAGATGGCGCCGACCTGAACGTAGGCGCCACCCTTGGAGACAAGTTGGCTGTTGCAGGTGAAAGAGGCCAGCCCAGATCGATGTTGGGGGCTATGCCAAGATAATCCTCGCACAGCACGTGAAAATTGCTCACCTGGAGCATTGAGTTGGGCCCGATGTCGTGAAGACGGAGGCCTAGGCGTTGCAGCAAATTGCGGAAGAAGGGAGAACCTGGCGGCGTGAATCCACGCTCCACGTGCTCCACGAACATCACCAGCTCGTTGGGCTTGGGGCGCGGCTCGATTTCATCGCCTGGTGCCCGCCAGACGCCGTCCCCCTTCGGCGGCAAGAAGCCAGCCTCGGCCAGATCCGCAAGAGTTTCCTCTGTTACCCAGGATCCTTCCCAGTTGCAGGAGATCTGGCGCCTATTGTCAGATGGCTTCGCCTTGGGCGCCATTGCGAGGGAGAGATTGAATTGGGGAACTAGGCTTGGGTCGAGGAAGAAGACGGCGCGGCTAGGGATGAGAAGATTGCAGGGACAAATGGATAATGACCTAGGTGGCCGCAGCTTATAACTGAAGGGGCCCGCAACTAACGGCATTATCTGTGCTCGCAACCAACGGCACAATTTGCGCCCGCAAAAAGATTAACGGTCCGCAATTAAAGGAAACAGAATATTTCCAGAAGAAGAGATGAGTCGCACAGATGAGTCGCAGCTCTGAATCGCATGAGTCAGGAGATTGGTCAGAACGTTTACAGTGCGGCTCAGAGACCATTTCAAGAGGCCAGAAGATTCTCACCGTAAAGTCCTAACCAATCTTGGGGGCTAATGTCGGGGGAATACTTTCTGGATTAACCCGCGGCCCAGTGCGATTTAACTTACTCGCACGGATGAAGGCCCACTTGGGAACAAGCCCAATATTGAACCGCCATAAGGAGAAAGATCTAGAAGACAACTCCCGGAGGACGTGAAGACCAAGTAGTCTCCGAGTAGGCCTCTGTGGATGTATTCCTTATGGGGAAGATTCCTTTTGTAACCTAGCGAGCCTCTGTGTATATAAAGAGGACTCGCAGGACTTAGAGCGGGTTAAGCTATCAAGCCCCAAACCCTAGCTTATACGGCGAGTACCAGATCGGATCGCCTCCATTGTAACACCTCGATTATCATATCAATACCAATCTAGGGTAGGCAGGAAGTAGGTCTTTTACCTCACATTGAGGGGGCCGAACCTGGGTAAATCTGTGTTGATCTTTGTTCCTGCGATCCCAAGCTCGGAGATGCTTGACTCGCGTAATCTCACACCTACGAAGTCATCTATGACACCTGACGTGACAAACCCACGACAGAAGGCCCAACTTGAAAAGGGCCTAGCCACTTGCATCCAAGGGGAAAAGAACCTCAATGATCTTTTGACCAATCAAAAGGGAGTGGTTGGCAAGGAAGGGCTTGGGTTTGCTCCCAAGTCCAAGAAGGCAAACAAGAAGAAGATGCCTACCTCCCCTTCAAAAGATTTTATTTGTGAAGGAGGGGGAGTTGGGCAAGAAGAATGTTGAACCCATTGTGGGGGTAAAGCCACAAGGGGCAATGCCACTCACAATGACTTTGCCGGAAAATATAACCCCTCATATGTGCTTATGAAATCTAGAAATGGTTATGTTTTTGCTAAATATGTTGGTACCTCATATGGAGATGATTATCACTATGCTATTTGGGTTCCAAAGACCCTTGTGACTAACAAAAGAGGACCCATTCCAAAATGGGTACCTAAATCAAAGACTTGATTTATTGTAGGGCTTTTCTTCCGGTGGATCTTCATGGCTCATTGATAGTGGGTGTTCATCTCACATGACCGGAAGCAAAGAAGTAGTAAAGGGCTTATTGAAACAATTACTCTCATTCTCTCATGTCACCATTGGGAACAATACAAGACTTAAGGTATTGGGATATGGCAAGGTGGTGATCACGCCGGAGTTATCAATTGAGAAGGTCCTCCTTGTTGAATCCCTTTCATATAATCTACTTTCCGTTGGTCAATTATGCGATGCCGGTTACACCGTTATCTTTAATAAATACCACGTGACCATCCTTTTCACAAAATCTCTTAAAGTAGCCTTTGTTGGATTTCGTGAGAACGGTTTGTATGTGGTCGATTTCTCGAAAGAGACCACTCAAATTGCCACGTGTCTAATGGCTAAATCCGACAAGGGTTGGCTTTGGCATCGCCGGCTAGGCCATGTCGGTATGAGAAATTTACAAACTCTTGTAAAGGGTGGACACGTGGTAGGACTAACCGATGTTAATTTTTCCAAAGATCGTCCTTGTAGTGCTTGCATAGCCGGAAAGATGCATGAAAAGAATCACCCCAAGAAGACCATTATCTCCACTAAGAGGCCTTTGGAGCTCCTTCATATGGATCTCTTTGGGCCTCCCACATGATAGTCTTGGTGGCAAGAAATATTGTTTGGTGATTGTGGATGATTATTCAAGATATTGTTGGACTTTCTACATCAAGAAGAAGAGTGAAACTCAAAAGATATTCATTGACTTTGCAACCCTAGTTCAACGCCAATATGACTCCAAGATTTTGGCAATTAGAAGTGACAATGGTACGGAGTTCAAGAATTACACTATGGATGATTTCCTAAGTGGGGAGGGCATTCAACACCAATATTCCGCTGCATATACTCCCCAACAAAATGGTGTCGCCGAAAGGAAGAACCGCACTCTTATTGATATGGCAAGAACTATGATGGCCGAATTTCATTCCCCATACAACTTTTGGGCCGAAGCCATCAACACCGCTTGTCATACTCAAACCGGCTCTTCTTCCGTCCTCTCATGGAAAAGACACCATATGAACTCCTCACCGGTAAAAAGCCAAATGTATCTTACTTTCGAGTCTTTGGTTGCAAATGCCATGTTTACATTAAAGGTTGCAAAATTGCTAAATTTGAATCTAGATCTTTTGATGGTATACTTGTTGGATATGCCGCAAAGTCTCATGCTTATAGGGTCTACAACATATCCACCGGGTGTGTTGAAGAATCTATGAACGTGGAGTTTGTCGAGGATAATGGCTCCCAAGCGGAGCATATTGATCATGATGATGTAGGTGATGATGCTCCATCTCAAGCCATAAGAACTATGGGGATTGGAGAACTATTCCTATTGAAGGACCTATTGATGATACTCAAGAAGAAGGAACAAGTTCTACTCAAGTTGAGCCATCCACCTCAATAGTTGATCAAGAAACTATCCAAGAACAAGAACATGATATTCATTCACATGATCAAGAAGATGGTCAAGACCCACCCAACTCTAGTGGTGAACAAGAACATAATGAACCCACAACCCCAAGAACTCCACTTCGGGTTGACCATGAGCAAGATGAAGGCAATGATGAAGATATTTGTGTTGGTGAAACAATTGGTCAAGCCATGGAACGCCGGGTCATCCGGCGTGCATCAAAATTGGATCATCTTTCCCACTTCAAAGAAAATATCCTTGGGAGTATTCGTAGGGGTGTGTCCACACGCAAACAATTATCTAACTTTTGTGGTCATGTCTCTTGTTTGTCTAGCTTAGAACCTCTCAAGGTATATGATGCTCTTGAAGATATGGATTGGGTTGCGGCTATGCATGAAGAGTTGAACAACTTCGAGCGCAACAAAGTATGGTCATTAGTTGAAAAACCCAAAGACACATGCCATAATGTCATTGGAACCAAGTGGATATTTAAGAACAAGCAAGACTCACATGGTCAAGTCATCCGCAACAAAGCAAGATTGGTTGCACAAGGCTACACCCAAATCGAAGGAGTCGACTACGGTGAAACCTATGCCCCCGTTGCTAGACTTGAATCCATTCGCTTACTAATTGCTTATGCATCTACTCATAATATTGTCTTATATCAAATGGATGTTAAAAGTGCTTTCTTAAATGGTCCACTAAATGAGTTGGTGTATGTTAAACAACCTCCGGGTTTCGAAGACCCTAAATTTCCTAACCACGTCTACTTACTACATAAGGCTCTTTATGGGCTCAAGCAAGCTCCACGTGCTTGGTATGATCATCTCAAGGAGTTCTTAGTAGACCGTGGCTTTGAAATTGGGGTAATAGATCCCACTCTTTTTACAAAAAGGGTAAATGGAGATTTTTCGTATGCCAAATATATGTTGATGATATTATCTTTGGTTCCACTAACCGTGAATTTAGTGATCAATTTGGCAAGCTAATGACCAAGGAATTTGAGATGTCCATGATGGGAAAGTTGAATTATTTTCTTGGCTTTGAAATCCACCAATTTCGAGAAGGAACATTCTTATGTCAAGCCAAGTATATTAAGGACATGCTCAAGAAATTTGACATGAACAATGCCAAGCCATATAAGTTTCCCATGGACTCCAAGGCGGATCTTCACTTAGATCCGGATGGTAAGGAAGTTGATCAAAAGCTTTATCGTTCTATGATTGGATCTTTGCTTTACCTTTGTGCATCTAGACCGGATATTATGTTTAGTGTGGGTATGTGTGCAAGATTCCAATCAAGTCCTAGGGAAAGTCATGAAACCGCGGTTAAAAGGATTCTAAGATACTTGATGGATACTCCTAACTTTGGTCTTTGGTATCCCCATGGCACAAGCTTTGATCTTGTAGGTTATTCGGATGCGGATTGGGCGGGTTGCAAAATGGATAGAAAATCAACTTCGGGTACTTGCCAATTCCTTGGTAGGTCCCTTGTGAGTTGGTCTTCTAAGAAGCAAAATTGTGTGGCCTCGTCCTCCACCGAAGCCGAATACATTGCCGCCGGAAGTTGTTGTGCACAACTATTATGGATGAGGCAAACTTTAAAGGATTATGGTGTCATTTGTGACAAAGTGCCTCTTTTATGTGATAATGAAAGTGCCATCAAAATTGCTCACAATCCGGTTCTTCATGGGAAGACCAAGCATATTGAGATCCGGTATCATTTTATTCGAGATCATGTTGAGAAGGGTGATATTGCAATCAAGTATGTCAACACCAAGCTTCAACTCGCCGATATGTTCACAAAGCCTCTTGGTGAAGCAAGATTCAAGGAGTTGAGAGGAGAACTTAATGTGGTGGACATAAGCAATTGGATTTAGTGGACTTCTTGCATACCTACCCATATTAGACGATATTCATTTGGTTTGGATGTAGGCATGGACATAGGGGGAGTGCGGTCCTAATCCATTGGACTATCCCTCCCCCCATTATGCCGATAGTAAGAACTCATTTTGTCTCTATATTTTCATTTCATGAATTGTGAGCTTAAATGACGAGTAGTGGCCGTGAACCCGAGATACATCTTCGCGGTGTCACACCACAAACTCATACATGGTGGCCTTGGCCACCGCCCTCTTCTTTATGAAGAGTTGGTTCTTTTCGGTCTTAATTGAAAATCATTTGGAATTTTGGTCCTATTGTTGGTTTTATGGGAAACCCACTCATCTTGGCATTTCCTTGTTCGATTTTTGCAAGTTTGAGTGTGGAGTACCAATGTCAGTTTGGCAATCTTATCCCAAGCCTATCTTTCCTAAAAACACTCCATCTTATGCACACAAGTCTTATTTTGAAACTGAGGAGAAAGGGTTTAGCAGGCCAGAATTTCTAACGAAATCCTGACAATCGGATTATCCGATCGACTTGCTCGGATTATCCGACTATCGGATTATCCGATTCAAGTCAAGATCGGATTATCCGATTTGGCGGTTCGTCGCCTAAATAGAGCAGGGGTCGGGGTGAAGGGCTCAGTCGAGCGTTTCTTCCACCCCGACCCTCTCTCTCCTCCAGCGCCGCCGCCTGCTCTCCCGCGCCTCCCCGGCATCTCCGTCCCCAACTCCGGCATTTGGCCGGATTTGGTGCTCCTCCTCCCCGGGAACCGATTCACCCAAGCTTTTTCCTCAATGGACGAGGGTAACTTCTTCTCTCTCATCTCCTAGGTGTTCTTCACCTAGATCTTTGTAAGAAGTTGTTTTGGCTGGTGGTAGTGGTTCCCCTTGGTACTTAGAACACTAGGCTAGCCCCCCTTTTGTCGATCTACTGCTAGACCTAGGACTTGAATCAATTTGTTGCTGCCAGATTCAGATCGGATATTCCGATTCAGTCTGAACCGGATATTCCGACCAGTCGGATTATCCGATTCATACTTAATCGGATTATCCGAAATTGCTCAGTGTATTTTTCAGCCACATTTTGATTTGTCCAGGACTTAGTAGACTCAACTTAGGGATGCTCTCCTAGTGTACATTGTACCATTCCTTGCTCTGTGACTTGTGTGTACTCATCTATGCTATCCATCTATTGCTCTATCTCACAGGTGGTTCCGGTAGTCGTGGTTCGGGTAGTCCTCCGAAGAAGCATGCTAGAAAAGACAAACAACATCCAAGAAGAAGAAGCAAGTTGCACATAAACCTTCGAAGAAGGGCAAGGAAACTCGCCCCAACTACTTGACCATGCCCCGTTGACTATGCCCAAGTCCGTCAGTCCAACTGGTATGAGAATGTGCCAGAGATGAAATATTGAAGATCCCAACTTCTGGTGCATGGAGCAGATCTATATATACAATGACATCTATAAGCATTATCCACCCTATTCGCCCGATGCAGCCCTACAGAATGCGAGATATCAAGGCCAAGGCCAGTTATGCTCAAGCTGCAGATGTGATTGAACAGATGGGCATGGTTTCTCTCATTGAAAAGCAATGTCCCTACAATGTGAATGATTCTGCAGTTTTTCTCCACCTTGGTGATCGAGACTGACCATAAAAGACCATGAAATGGATGACGGGTCGCACTCAGTGTACATCCTCCTTTGCTCGGTTGGCTACTCTTCTTGGCTATGCTATTCATCCTACCGCAGCAACCTTCCTCCTAGTGGTTACCGTATGCACACTGTTGAGAAGTCAAATAAAAATATTGAAGGACATGTATGGGGCTAATGGAGTTATTGGCCAAAAAAGGGCCTCCTGCCCCTCTATGACCAGCTTGTGATCATCTTCCGCTCAACTATTGCTCCCAGTGGAGGTAACAATGACAATATAGTTGCTCCTCTTGCAAATCTGCTTTGCCTTGCTAAAAGATTGTTGAGAATGAAGACCCTGAAGCTGATTTTAAAGTGGATGTGATGCATTTCATCTTTCGTGAGTTGTTTGACTCTATGGTCAGTGGGCTCACTATTCCTTATGCTCCTTACATCATGATGCTCATCAAGGACACTTGAAGAACCACAACTTCAGCCGGTATGATATGGAGCCCCATTCGTACAAGAGGGTTTATCAGAAGAGGAAAGAGGTCATTCCATCTTCTGCTGCTGCAGCTCCTGCCCGAGGTTCCTTCATGGGTGATGCTCGTCGTGGCGCCACCCGTCCGTCTCCGGTTCCTTCCTTTGCTCCGCCCAAGAAACTGAACTGGTTCCAGCGGAACATCCTGTGCATGAATGCGGACATCCGGAGGGGACAGTATGACACTTATCTTAGGCAGGAGAACATTCTCAAGCACCTTCCTCGCCTCGCAGATGACCCCCGTCTGCTCCTCTCTCTTATGCTCAGTGGAACGAGCTCTCAGTTTCCATGGACTCAGCTTGAGTCTCATCTTCTAGAGACAGCTTCTGCTGGCCCTTCCCGGCCATCCTACACTCGTGCCCGTACTTATGAGTCTTCAGAAGAGGAGTCTGAGGAAAATGATGATGATGGTGCTGATGGCGGTGACGATGATGATGATGATGATGCCTCTGAGTCGGAGTGATCTACTTGGGCCGTAGCATCGCTCTTTTCCCTTTTTGGCGTTTCGATGCCAAAGGGGGAGAAGTAGTTCTATTAGGTCTCCGTGTGGGATTTGCATGGGTTTCGGGCACAAGCATATGCTTTTACCATTCTTATTGCGCTTGTGTCCATTTATGTCGAACTTATTCGTGTTGTGTTTTCTATGGAACTTATGTGTGTGAACCTTTGTGCTTAAGTTATGAGACATATGGATTTCTAATATGGTTATGCGGTATTCTTGTGCTATGGTTTATTTCAACTCTATTGTGCACAAGGTATAGTTCTCTATTTTGATATGTCTCCCATGAAATTTCCTATCTAGTTTCCTTACTATTTGGAGGTGCCCTTCCTATATGTGTTGCATTTGTATTCAAATGCAATTTAATTATATGCACACATTCAGGGGGAGCTTCTCATGTCTTAAGCTCGGGAATCTAGATAATATAATTATGCTTTCCTTGCAAATCCTAGTGTTGTCATCTAACACCAAAAAGGGGGAGATTGAAAGGACATTTCTTAATCCCTTGTGTTTGTGTGTTAGGCAACAACACTAGTGATGATTTAACATGTGAATCAAGTGATGCAGGTTTTAAGTGTGTAAAACATCTTTGCATCAAATCCAAAAAGGGAGTTGAAAAGAGCCAGTTTTGTTGCTGAAGAAAATCGGATTATCCGATGTTGGAAATTCGGATTATCCGATTTGCAAAGTCTGCTGAAATTCTGCTAAGGACTAGAAGAAACTTCACACTGAAGATATTCGGATTATCCGAGGGGAAGTATCGGATTATCCGATGACCAGGATTTGCTCGAAATCTGCTAAGGACTAGAAGAAACTCACACTGAAGATATTCGGATTATCCGATGTAGTCTGATCGGATTATCCGATTCCATCGGATAATCCGATGTTGACTTGAATCGGATTATCCGATTTACCTGTCTGCAACGGCTAGATCTGGGGGCAGTATATAAAGGCCTTCTCCTACCTTGGAGAAGGTACCACGACCAGAATTGATCCCCCACCATTGTTGAAAGCTTCAAATCACTAGATCTCTCTCCCTACCCACTCAAACACCTTGTCCTTCTAGGACTTGGGAGAGTTGGCCTAGATCTACACTTCCACCAAAGCGATTTGATTTTCCCCTCCGTTCTTGAGAGGGCTTGAAGCTTGTAAGTTTGTTGATACTTTGGATTGTCGTTGGTCGTTCTTGTGGCTTTGGGAGCCGCGGGGACTAGCCGGGAGCCTCCAATTAAGTTGTGGAGTCGTGCCCCGGCCTTGTGATTCTTGTGGCTTTGGGAGCCGCGGGAATTTGGTGAGAGCCTCCAATTCGGTTGTGGAGTGTGCCTCATCCTTGTAAAGGTTTGTTGCCGACCTCGAGGGCATCATATAGTGGCTCGTGGAACTCCTCATCGGAGGATAACACGAGGGAGATACGGTGTGCCATATCAAGGCTATTCGGAGTTCACTTTGTGACTCCGCACCGCTCCAACGGAGACGTAGCTTCCATTGGGAAGTGAACTTCGGTAGAACATCTCCGCGTCACCGTGTGGTTATCTCTTAACCTTCCTTTACTTGTATTGCTAGCTTATCTTGTGTAGAATATCTTGCTAGCTTGTTTATTGCTCATCATATAGGATTGTTCACCTAGTTGCATATCTAGAGAACTTATATTTGAGCAATTCCCAAATTTGTATCAAAAGAAAAAGAAAATTTGTAGTTGCCTATTCACCCCCCCTCTAGTCAACCTACTCGATCCTTTCAAGTGTTGCAAAACATATACAGATCTAGATCTGTTGACTAAACCTCTTCCACGAGACAAACATGCACCATATTGCTATAGGTGTCAAGCTTTTACCAAGTTGTAAACTAGATTAAATTGTACTCTAGTGCAAGTGGGAGACTGTTGGAGATATGCCCTAGATGCAATTAATAAAGTGATTTTATTTATCATATCTCAATTGTTCATAATACGTTTTAATACCATGCTGTAACTGTATTACGCGCAAACATTAATACACGTGTGGTATAAAAACAACCAGGTCCCTAGTAGCCTCTAATTAACTAGTTCGTTGGGTAACAGATGATCAACGTTTTCTGATCATGGACAATGACGTCGGTTAACAACGGAGTCATATCATTAGGTGAATGATTTGATGGACATACCCAGAATATAGAAACGTAGTGTTCATACCTTCGACCGTGAGATCATATCAAATCTCTGCTTCTGAAAGATACGGCTGATCGCATCAAACGGCATGACTTATATAGCGTGACAATAAAGGTGACACTTTCGGGTATAAGAAGGAAGTAGTAGAAGCGAGTGATCCAGAGCGGGAATTGCCAATCCACATAGCAGGATAGATACTCTGGGCCCACTCGGTGAGATTACATCAATGAGCTTGCAAGCATGTGACTAGGTCACGGGGATGTAATATCACAGACGAGTAAAGATAGATTTGTCAATGGCGAGGTCATGCTCGGTAATCGTGATACCGGAGAACGACGCTCGGACAATCTAAGTATCGCTAGGCAAGAGGATGAGACTGGACGTCTAAAGGTTCAAACGATAGAAGATATTCGTGGATGCACATGGGCTATCATGGATATCCAGATCCCGCTGTTAGTCATTGATCGAGAGGGTGTCTCGATCATGTCTGGATTGATCCCGAACCGTGGGGTAACACACTTAAGGGTGGTTGACGATTAGATTGGATTTAGAGAGAAAAGAAACCGGGAACTCCGGAAGTGTTCCGGAATTTGTCCGATGCTGATCGGAGGCAACGAAATAGGTTTCGGAGTCCGGATGAATTAAATAATATGTATTTAATATTAATAAGTGTTATTAGTGATTAAATATATTTTATTTAATTTATTTTGAATTTTTAAATGCATTAAATCATAAATGGGCCTTAGAGGCCCATTAGGGAAAAATCCCTAAAAAAGAAAAAAGGGGAAAAAGGGGAAGAAGGCCAGCCGGCCTAGGTGGGCCGAATGGGGCCCACCTAGGTGGCCGGCTGCCCTCCCCGGCCGGCCAAGCCATGTGGGGTTTAGTCCCACATGGCTTAGCCAAGGGAGATGGTCTCCCCCTTTCTCCTTTAAATAGGGGACCCCCATGTCTTGGAAAGAACACCAATTCCCTCTTCTTCTCTTCTACCTTGAGCGTGGTTCCATTTCTGGAGCTGCGTACGGGGAGAGAAGTCTCTCTACTACACGCACACCGCCGTGCTGCTAGATCCAATCTTCCGCTTCCGCTGCTCTGCTGGATCTGGAGCCCGGAGGTCATCATCCACACCGTACGTGTGTGGAACCGCGAGGTGCCATTGTTTGGCACTGGAAGCCGTCTTCTTCCTCTACACGACCTTGAGGTCGGCTACGTCGGCTTCATCATCAACGCTTGTGCGGGAGCGTAATCCCCGTTTTCGGTCTACAAGGGTATGTACTCCGTTCTCCTTCGTATAAGTATATCTGCATAGTATAGATCCTGGCTAGTTTATGGTTATCGTCGGTAGATTTTTTTGTTTTCTGTCCACGATCCCCAACAGGATTAAGCTTGGGGTTTGCTGACTTGTTGGGTGCCCTGAACATGAAGGGCAATGTAATGCATCAATATGTATGTTTGCTAGACTCACTCTCACCATTCACGTGTTGCTTCTTCGTGTTCAAACTTTGAACACTTTTCTGAAGCGTTTCATGACTCTCCTCCGAATCCTTTGAGTTAACTTTTTGCCCCTCAATCTGACCAACGATATTCAAGACATCCGCTTGCCCATCCACTCGCTTATGCAGATCCCGCCTTTCCTCTAAAGTACCATTCATCGCTAGTCTTTTTATTAGAGAAGAATTATGTAAGTTATATCCTTCACCACCCCCTTATTTGTCGCACCATCATCGTAGACTGGATTAGAATAGCCTCTGCCAATCCCTCGCTCGAAGGTTCCTGATCTCTTCCTCGTCCTCCTCGGCCGCAACCAGTATTCCCGCCTTTTCTAGGACCACGTCATTCGTCAGCCAAAATGAAACCCCACATTCTAAATTTATTGGATCATTCTCTCCCGTACCACACTCCTCATACCACTGACCTATCATGCCGTAGCTCGCACAAAAATCTGGCATCATCTCATATTTTACTTGATAGTACTGCTTCTTTCTTATCTCGTGTGATCGAGACAAAGCGACTTACTCACATCCACTTTCACTTTTATTGTGACAAAACTTGCAATGAACGCGGAGAGCTCGATTTGAACTTCCTTTATCTAGACTCCACGGGCCATCCCTCTTGTAATTGTTAGGAAGTTTATCGATATGCGCCTCACCAATTTTTCTAATATTTTTTTAGAAAAATAAATTTTATTTTAACCACGGTGATCAGCGCTTGCTCACTGAATAACCACGGCCTTGATGCACCGCCTTGTGTTCATTTACCTGACTAATTAAAAGCGGTTTAGGTTTTCCTTCACGGCCAAGGCGAACGTAGGCGCTACGAAAGCCTGAGGCGCCAGCAAGAACCGTACAATCGGAATCGAACGGACGGGACGCCCCCAAGGTCACAGCCGCCTGTATATATAAAGAGGGCCAAGGGGCCATCCCTCATCCTCCTCCCACCCCTCTCCCCCTCCGCCGCCGCCACTTTGACCTCATCCTCTTCGTCTGCTCGGAGCCCAAGCAAGGTACGGCCCCTCCGCCGCCGCCCGCCTCTCCGGCGCGGATTACGTTTCTCGTTCGTGCGCCGTTGCATGTGTAGGTAGATCTCGCGGTTTTGAGCCCGTGGCATGAACTAGTTGTGTAGATCGAGTCGATTCGCTTGCTTGTTTGGTTTGATTTCGAGCCTCTTATGTGCTGGTTCTGTAGATCGAGTCGATTAGCTTGCGCTGCTTGGTTTGATTTCGAGCCCATCTTATGGGCTGGTTGGCTAAACCTAGTCCGCTCGAATTTCGACGGTGAACACCAATTTCTACAGATAATTGGTACCGTGGTCCGATCTGTACATCTACTTGGCTAAGCTAGCTTTACCTCAGAGCGATCTGTTTAACTGAAACTGACGCGCTGGGTAGACGTCATCGGATATGTCTCGGTTCTTAGTATTCACCATGCAGCAACAGTTTTTAGTAGTCACTTGTTGAATTTTCTTAACAATCGTGCAGCAATTTGTGGTCAGTATTTGCTTGTTTGTCAGATCTGTAATAGTTAAAAGCTTATCATCTGCAAGTCGGTTCATCTAGTTTATAGATCGTTGGTGTCTTATTCATGTGATAGCAATTTGGAGATGCAATGAGTGCCCATTGTCTAATGGTAAAGACTGAAGGCCTCCCTGCGGGGCCTTCTGATATAGGTTCGAATCCTATTGGGTGCCTTTTACACTATTCCTTGCATCTCCAGTTTGCTTCGATCCAGAACTGCCTTGTCAACTATCTGCCTTGCCTGCTAATCATGTCTACTTGGATTAGATCATGCTTGGCTACTTGACATGGTATTCTGGTCCGTAGGATTTTCCTAGTTTTCTGGTTTTAATCACATGGGCAGTCTGTTTCATAGCTCTTAATGGAGTCATTTTTGTCGGTACTGTTATATCTGATGAAAAGTATCTCAGTGTTTAAATATGTTTAAAATTTGGCATTTGTGCTATTAAGAAGTAATAACTTGAATGATTTATATAGTCTGGTTTCACTACACTTGCTTGGTTACATGACATGATATCTACTCATCTGTTAGAAGTCGTATCAATTTGTGCGTTGTCCTTGCTGTCTGCTTCATAATCACTAATTCTTTCGTTAGTGCAATATAACCTAATTATTCATCTGTTTACTGCACCTGCTTGCATACTTCACATGGTATCTCCTATTCTGTTATTAATCATATCTGTTTGTGTTGTTAGGAGCCTAGCTTTGCTTTGCATGCATCAACTTGTTAATACTGATGGTTTCGTGTTTGCTTGATGTAACTATGTTCTGTTCTAAATCTTCTGATTTGTTCTATTGGACTTATCTAATTGAACTTTTCACCACCTTTAATTGTGTATGTGCAGTTAGCTAACAGCTCCAGCAGCCATGGGTAAGGAGAAGCTTCACATCAGTATTGTGGTCATTGGCCATGTCGACTCTGGCAAGTCAACAACCACTGGCCACCTCATCTACAAGCTTGGAGGCATTGACAAGCGTGTGATTGAGAGGTTTGAGAAGGAAGCTGCTGAGATGAACAAGAGGTCTTTCAAGTACGCGTGGGTGCTTGACAAGCTCAAGGCCGAGCGTGAGAGGGTATCACCATTGATATTGCCCTATGGAAGTTTGAGACGACCAAGTACTCCTGCACTGTCATTGATGCTCCTGGACACCGTGACTTCATCAAGAACATGATCACCGGGACCTCCCAGGCTGATTGTGCTGTGCTTATCATTGACTCCACCACTGGTGGTTTTGAGGCTGGTATCTCCAAGGATGGCCAGACCCGTGAGCATGCTCTCCTAGCTTTCACCCTTGGTGTCAAGCAGATGATTTGCTGTTGCAACAAGGTATGATACCAGAAGTTGTTATCTGTCTCTGCATTATATCCTGCTTGTTTAATACTGTAGTTGATACATCGACTTTCACTAAATGGTGTGCTCATGCTCTTAAATATTTCTGTCTGTTTTTCACTAAATACAATCTCTATTCCTTATACAAAATGTTCTTACAACGTGTAGATATTAGGTGATATCTGAAGTTCTGTATTTATTATCAACTTATGATGTTGCAAATAAATTATTGTCCCATGTCTGCTCCTTGTTTTGACATATTATTCGAATGGTTGAGAAGCTGTATATGTTATATTCAGCATAGATTTGTGAATGTATAACTGTTTTGTCAGCTGATACAGCTTCTGTTATTTGTTACTACTCCTCCGTTCCAATTTAATTGACTTCCTATTCATCACATATGGATGTATCTATACATGTAACATGTCTAGATACATCTACATTTGATGGATAGCAAGTCAATTAAATTGGAACGGAGGGAGTAGTTTTTGTATTTCATGGACACAAGCATCATTTTCTTCTAACTCTGTGTTTCCATTAACATAATCTGCTTCTTTTGTTCAATACTCAATTGTTTGAATGTGCTAATGTATCTGTTCTTGTGCAGATGGATGCCACCACCCCCAAGTACTCCAAGTCCCGCTTTGAAGAAATTGTCAAGGAAGTCAGCTCCTACTTGAAGAAGGTGGGCTACAACCCTGACAAGGTCCCCTTCGTCCCAATCTCTGGCTTTGAGGGCGACAACATGATTGAGAGGTCCACCAACCTTGACTGGTACAAGGGCCCCACCCTTCTTGAGGCTCTTGACCAGGTCACTGAGCCCAAGAGGCCCACAGACAAGCCTCTGCGCCTTCCCCTTCAGGACGTCTACAAGATTGGAGGCATTGGAACTGTGCCAGTGGGGCGTGTTGAGACTGGTGTGATCAAGCCTGGTATGCTTGTCACCTTTGGCCCAACTGGGCTGACCACTGAGGTGAAGTCTGTGGAGATGCACCACGAGTCCCTGCTGGAGGCTGGCCCAGGTGACAACGTCGGCTTCAACGTGAAGAATGTTGCTGTGAAGGATATCAAGCGTGGGTACGTCGCCTCCAACGCCAAGGACGACCCTGCCAAGGAGTCTGCCAGCTTCGTCGCCCAGGTCATCATCATGAACCACCCTGGCCAGATTGGCAATGGCTACGCCCCAGTGCTGGACTGCCACACCTCCCACATCGCCGTCAAGTTCGCTGAGATCCAGACCAAGGTCGACAGGCGGTCTGGCAAGGAGATTGAGGCCTTCCCCAAGTTCCTCAAGAACGGTGACGCTGGGTTTGTCAAGATGGTTCCACCAAGCCTATGGTGGTGGAGACCTTCTCGCAGTACCCTCCACTTGGTCGCTTTGCTGTGCGTGACATGAGGCAGACCGTCGCTGTTGGTGTGATCAAGAGTGTGGAGAAGAAGGACCCCACTGGTGCCAAGGTGACCAAGGCTGCCGCCAAGAAGAAGTGAGAAGATGGTCAGTGTTGGTATCTGGTTATGGTAGTCGTGTTAGTGCATTTGCGAACCTGCCCGTTTTGGAGTGTTTGTGCTTATCATTCTATCTTTAGTTTGTGTTGGTGAGACAATTTCCTGTTATGTTCGCTTAAAGGATGTACTATTATATATGTCTGAAATTTCGAGCCATATTATATGTGTTTCGTTTGGTTTAGTAGCTATATGCCTGATCTGGGAACTTGACATCTTCCGTCCTGTTTTCTGGTTGCCATATTCTCTTTATTTTGCAGTTTCTCAAAATCTTTAAGCGCCAATTAGTTGGAACGGTACAAATGTTTTGCCTGTGCGAACATAGTTGATCTTCTTCATGGCTGCCCTGTGCGAACATAGTTATCTCCTTCATGTCCTTGCCTGTGCGAACATAGTTGATCTCCTTTGCAAACATAGTTGATCTCCTGCTGTTGTATTTTCGTTGGGAAGTAGATGACATGATTGGATGCGACTATAGAATGTAGGTCTCACTGACTCACTCTCTTGTTGTCGCATTTCATTAAAATAAAACCGTTAATACAATATCCCTTCGGTTCAGTTTAAACATCACCAACCCATCAATATTTTTCTACCTTAAAACCGGGCATACAAAAAACATCACAGAAGCGATCAACGTAATCTCCATCCAGCTACAGCAGCAAACTGTCTAACAAACATGCTTCAGTTACCCTTCGTCCCTTTTCATACCTTTCCAATCCGTCGGCTTGACGGCGCCATCCATGACTGTGTTGACCGCTTCCAGGGCGAACCTAGACAGCAACGAGCCAACCACGCCGTGGAGAACTGGAGATCTGAGGTTGACGAGCACTTGGAATCTGCAAACACACCCAAGAGAGTCATCCAGTACAAGATCTTGCACACAATACATCAAGGGTCACTAGGCAATTTGACCCTTGATGTATTGTGTGCACAGAAAACTTTGTCAAATCAGAGCAGAAACACCTACAGAAAGTCAGAAACAAAGTTCAGAACTTTACTAGGAAATCTCCATATCCATTCCCCATTCTTTGAGAATTTCCTGGGAACAATAGTCCGACAGTAAGTGCATTTGATAACCCCGGAGATACCTAGCCAAGGCACACTAAAAGAACAACAGATGGTCTAAGGAGGATCCTACTGTGACATTTATCAATTAAACTACACTTACATCGTCAATTAATTTAAAACATCTCCACCAGAAGCCCCAAAGCAGCCCTCAAAAGCTAAATGGGGTTTCGACACAAAAACACCACAGCAGCAGCCCCATCAGTCTGGTAACTCCGAAAACTGTCTCGCACCAAGCCATCCCCAAATTTGGAGGCCTGCTTGGGGCGTCGGACAACGCCCGGACATGCCCCGTCTCACATGTCGCCCACTCTAGCGCGTGATGAGGTGGACGAGTGATCCAGTTAGAGGATTTTCTGTACCTAAACACGCTAGTGCATCTTTTTAATGTTTTATATGGCCACATATTCTCACGTGATTTACTCCTACGATTTTCTGTGCCTATGCAAACTCGTGTGTCATTTTTTTAAATGCTATATGGCTACAAAAGATTTAGTGACTGGAAGCCTGCTCACTCTAAAGGGATCCACTCATATGATTTTTTGTGGCTAGGTGCCCTCATGTGGCATAGTTCACTGCTTACAATAATAAAATGCATAAAGAAACATATACTCCGGCAATTGTCTGGGGGGTGGGGGGTGGAGTGGGGGACACATCTGGGAGGTGCCGTAAAATCTCTCTTCCAAGATTTGAATGACTTTCCGGACAATATTGGATTGCATCTTGTTCGCCCTAGTTTGGTTTGCCAAATATATTCTAAGCCTGATTTTCACCACCTCCGTTGTAACTGCATCAAAAGCAAAAATTACATTTTGTTGCTAGCTACAACAAATTTCCTTTATCGTTGGGAATAAGAATAACTCCTCGGAGTGTGCCGCTCGCGGGAGAAGGTGGAGCGGAGCTGACGGAGGTGGACGCCGTACTCTCGGTGCAAGAGGCACTAAGCCACCCGGAGTTCAGCCCCGCGGAGTTCCCGCTAAAACCGCGCCCTCCAGGAGTCGCTGGACATCGTTCCAGTGGCTCCTAAAGATGTCGCTCTGGCGTGGTCGATGCACGACCATGCCGACGCCACCGAGCTCCCCTTCGTCGACCTCACCGACGAAGGTTTTGAGGACAACGGCAGCGGACGATGATGGCTCGTAGACTATCAGGCCTTCAAGTATCTCTAGCTTAGGTTTATGTTTAGTTTTTATTTAAATTTCGTTCAAATATGTAAGTATTCCACAAAATTTGAATGATATTTATATGTTTTTGTGTCGGCCCCGCGGAGTCCCCGCGTCGGAACATCGCCCTTCAGGAGTCGTGGAACATCGTTCCTGTGGCTCCTAAAGATGTCGCTCTAGCGTGGTCGGAGCACAACCATGCCAAGGCCACATAGCGCCCCGGCATCGGCATCGGCGGGGGTGACAATGATGGCCCGTAGACCACCGCGCCTTCAAGTACCTCTAGATTAGGTTTATGTTCAGTTTTTATTTAAATTATGTTCAAATATTAAGTATCCTTAATTTTTTTTGAATGAAATCCATATGTTTTCGTGCTCATTTTTTTAAAACCTAATGGGGCACGACTAGGAAGAGACGCCTCCCTAGGTGTCAATGCTCCCAATAGCGCTCTTACCCTGTTGCTCGACATTTTATGGGGACGCGAGTGGAGATGCTCTTACCTGACTAATTAAAATGCGATCTAGTCTAGTGTTAAACAACAGAAATTCCTTCACGGTCAAGGCGAACGTAGGCGCCACGGAAGCTCGAAAGCGAAGGGGCCACGAAAGCCTGAGTCACCAGCAAGAACCGTACGATCAGAATCGAACGAACGAGACACTCACAATCACAGCCGCCTATATAAACAGGGCGAAACAATCATCCCTCATCCACCTCCTACCCCCTTTCCCCTGCCGCCGCTTTGACTTCATCCTCTTCGTCTGCTCTGAGCTCAAGCCAGGTACCGCTCCTCCCCGCCGCCCGCCGTCCCGGTGCGAATTACGTTTCACGTTCGTGTGCTGTTGCATCTGTCGGTAGATCGCGCGGATTTTTGAGCCCGTGGCATGAACTGGTTGTGTAGATCGAGTCGATTCTATCTTATGGACTGGTTGTCTCAGTAGCTTAGTCTGCTCGAATTTCCACGTTGATCACCATGTTTTTACTTCGCTAAGCTAGTTTTACCGTAGATCGATCTGTTTAACTGCTATCGACGTGCTGGACATATCTCATCTGTCTCGATCATATTATTCACCATGGAGTAATAATTTATAGTAGGCTCTTGTTATATTCTCACAATCCTCCAGAAATTTGTGGTCAGTATTAGCTTGTAAATAGATCTGTAAATTGTTTAGTCAAGGTTTATCATCTGCAAGTCGGTTCCTCTAGTTTAGAGTCTTAGAGATCGTTGGTGTCCTATTTGCGTGATAGCAATTTGGAGATGCAACGAGTGCCCATTGTCTAATGGTTAAGACTGAAGGCCTCCCTGCGGGGCCTTCTGATATAGGTTCGATTCCTATTGGGTGCCTTGTACAGAGGTCCCTTGCATCTCCACTTTGCTCCGATCCAGAACTGCCTTGTCATGTATTTGCCTTGCCTGCTAATCTCGTCTACTTGGATTAGATCACGCTTGGCTACTTGACATGGTAGTCTGGTTCATAGGCTTATTCTAGTTTTCTGGTAAAACTCACATGGATAGTCTGTTTCTTAGTAGATGTTATTGGAGTCCGATTTCCTTTTCCGTACTATGCAATATTGTCTGTAAGGTTTAACTATGTTCATCATATTTTTGACGTTATTTGTGCTGTTAAAAACTAATACATATAATTGATTTATTTCATCTGTTTTTACCACACCTACTTTCATCCTTGACATGGTATCTAATATTCTGTTAAGAATCATATCAATTTGGGCTGTTTGGAGTATGGTTAGGATTTGCATGCTGTCAACTTGATAATTATCGATGGTTTTGTTTTTGCATGGTTTAACTGGGTTCTGTTCTAAATTCTCTCTTGTCATTTGTGCTGTTGGACTGAACTAATTGAACTTTTTCATCACCCCTAATTGTGTATCTGAAGTAGCAGCCATGGGGAAGGAGAAGATTCACATCAGCATTGTGGTCATTGGCCATGTCGACTCTGGCAAGTCAACAACCACTGGCCACCTCATTTACAAGCTTGGAGGCATCGACAAGCGTGTGATCGAGAGGTTTGAGAAGGAAGCTGCTGAGATGAACAAGAGATCTTTCAAGTACGCCTGGGTGCTTGACAAGCTCAAGGCTGAGCGTGAGAGGGGTATCACTATTGATATTGCCTTGTGGAAGTTTGAGACGACCAAGTACTCCTGCACTGTCATTGATGCTCCTGGACACCGTGACTTCATCAAGAACATGATCACTGGTACCTCCCAGGCTGACTGTGCTGTGCTTATCATTGACTCCACCACTGGTGGTTTTGAGGCTGGTATCTCCAAGGATGGCCAGACCCGGGAGCATGCTCTTCTTGCTTTCACTCTTGGTGTCAGGCAGATGATCTGCTGCTGCAACAAGGTATGATTTCAAAAGTGGTCATCTGTGTCTGCTTTTATATGTTGCTTGTTTATTAATTTATGTAGTGAAGCCCTGTTAGCATGTTACTGAATGATATTCATCTGCTTGTACACATGGCTTCCTGTTATTTGCTATTCCCTAGATAAATTGAGCTAGTTACATGAATTGGCAGAAGGATACTCATCTTCTACTCCCTCCGTTCGGAAAAAAGGATGTCACAAAAATGAACTATAGATAGATCATTTCTGTGACATCCTTTTCCGAACGGAGGGAGTACTTATTATGTTGCAATCAAATTTGGTGCCTTGTACTGCTCCTGGTATTGTTGTAGTTTTGAATGGTTCAGGTGCAGTGTATTTTGCATAAGTCTTACATTTGCTGAAATTTCTCTATGTTTGTGTCAGCGCATCCAATTGTCCAATGTGTTCACTTCACTTAAATATTATCTTTTTTTTTTTGCCCTCCCTAAGGATACAAGTTGTAGTATCAGTTCAGACTTACAGCAACTCACACCACACACACGCACCCCACACTCACACCCCTACTGCAAGCCTAAACTAAGTCCTACACCTTATATCTGGCACGTCCGGTACGAGACTGGAGTTGTGGCACACAGGCGTGCGAACGGCGGATTTATTGGCGAACAGAGCGCCCTAGTGAGACATCCCAGGAAATCGTCCCCGCTGGGGATCGAACCCGGGACGGGTGGCCTGGACACCGCCAGATCCAACCATCGAGCCACAGGCTCGTTCTCCTTAAATATTATCTTACCAGTTACCAGATTGAGCAGTCTAGCATTGAACGTACTTTTGTTGAGTTCTCCTTTGAGTTCTTGTATACTGTATTTTTGCATGGACACTCCTTTGAGCTTCTTTTGCCTGTAACTCTGTATTTGCACAAAGTTTTAAATAGTGGGAGAAGTGATTTAGCGGCAACTTTTCTAGCAGCTAAGCAAGGCTATAGCGCAGCTATAGCGGATAAACCCATTTAGGGTTTTTGCTAAATTCATGAAAAATCTATAATCCGGCATCCTAAATTGATGTATATATCACGTATAATGGCAGGTAACTACTACTTTATCAAGAATCTCTCAATCTGAACTGGAACGTGGTGTGGAAAATTGAATCGTAGCAGCCCAATCTGAACTGGAACGTGGGACGATATATTGTTAAATGGGCTCGTTTTTAGCGCTAAACATGATTTAGCGGTGTTTAGCGGCGCAATTAACGTTTTTTTTTTTTACCATTTAGCGTAAAAGCACGTAGCTGTAACGGGAAGGCTTCCAGCAGGCTATAGCGCTGCTATAGCCGGAGATTTTTAAACCATGGTTTGCATTGACATACTCTGCTGCCTTTTGTTCAATACACAATTGTTTTTTATGTAGTATGTTCTAATAAATATCATCTTGTTCTTGTGCAGATGGATGCCACCACCCCCAAGTACTCCAAATCCCGCTTTGAAGAAATTGTCAAGGAAGTTGGTTCCTACTTGAAGAAGGTGGGCTACAACCCTGACAAGGTTCCCTTCGTTCCAATCTCTGGCTTTGAGGGCGACAACATGATTGAGAGGTCCACCAACCTTGACTGGTACAAGGGCCCCACCCTTCTTGAGGCTCTTGACCAGGTCAATGAGCCCAAGCGGCCCTCAGACAAGCCCCTGCGCCTCCCCCTTCAGGATGTCTACAAGATTGGCGGCATTGGAACTGTGCCCGTTGGGCGTGTTGAGACTGGTGTGATCAAGCCTGGTATGCTTGTCACCTTTGGCCCTACTGGGCTAACTACTGAGGTGAAGTCTGTGGAGATGCACCACGAGTCCCTGCTGGAGGCTCTGCCAGGTGACAACGTCGGCTTCAACGTGAAGAATGTGGCTGTGAAGGATATCAAGCGTGGGTACGTCGCCTCCAACGCCAAGGACGACCCTGCCAAGGAGGCTGCCAACTTCGTTGCCCAGGTCATCATCATGAACCACCCTGGCCAGATCGGCAATGGCTACGCCCCAGTCCTGGACTGCCACACGTCCCACATCGCCGTCAAGTTCTCTGAGATCCAGACCAAAGTCGACAGGCGGTCCGGTAAGGAGATTGAGGCCTTCCCCAAGTTCCTGAAGAACGGTGATGCCGGGTTCGTGAAGATGATTCCCACCAAGCCCATGGTGGTGGAGACCTTCTCCCAGTACCCTCCCCTTGGTCGCTTCGCTGTGCGCGACATGAGGCAGACCGTTGCCGTTGGTGTGATCAAGAGCGTGGAGAAGAAGGACCCCACCGGCGCCAAGGTGACCAAGGCTGCCGCCAAGAAGAAATGAGATGATACACTGTGGGTGTCCGCTACTACACCCGTAGTGGTGGCGGTTTATGGTGATGGTAGTCGTGTTAGTACATTTGGGAACTTGCCCTGTTTTGGTTATGTGCGTCGAGCTCTGTTCGTGCTCCTTATCGTTCTATCTTTCTGTTGTGGTGGTGAAACAGTGTCCTGCTATGGTCGATTAAAGTCGCTACTCATATATATATATATACTCCAGAAATTACGAGTCATATTATTTGTGTCAGTTTATCGTTTGATTCTTAAATATCTATGCCTGATTTTTGCGGTTGGGAGCTCGACAACTGATCTCTTGCTTTCTTGATGACAGATTGACAGTTGCAATTGCCCACTATTTTTAACTTCTCTCTGTCTCACTGGTAAATGTGCCTTTTTTTAACTCCGTGAACATATTGAGCTTGCTTTTGTTACATTGTGTTGCAGAAACAATGTTCTGCCATCTTCGATTAAAGTTGGTATACGTTTGTTATGACCGGTTTGGTCTATAGTCGGAAAAAAGGCCGTTAGTGGGCCGAATTAGGGCTTAGCCCATTATCTTTTATTAGACTCCTAGGTTCTACCAATTTGGTATCAGATTCCTCGGTTGCGATGTCTTCGGGACTGCCCACCGCCTCCGCCGCGATCGCATCGTCGGGCGCGCCCGCCACCATGGAGCCGCCGTCGGCTTCTGCGGGCCAGTCCGCGCCGGCTCGGGAGCCTGCCCCCATCCTCTCGAACCAGGAGCTCTCTACGGGCCTCCGCGACCTGACCGAGTCGGTCTCCGACATCAAGCACGCCCTCGCGGTGCTCCTCAAGCGGACGGCGCCACCACCGCCACCACCACCACCGCCGGCTTCCGTTCCACAGAAGCAGGGGGTACCGATCACCGAGCTCAAGTTCCCGTCGTCGCCGTCTCCACTGCCGTCGTGGGCCACCGCGCCCACGTTCGAACCCGGTCAGCCATCCGCACCCCCCATGGCCACGTCATCTGGGGCCGCTGCTCGCGGGGGTCTCCCGGGGTACGCCGAGGCGTACTCGTCTCTCACCCCGCCTTCCATCCCCGCCGCGCCGGGTCGCCACGAGGGCGCCTTCGCGGCCGCCTCCCACGGCCAGCAGCCGCCCCGCTTCGCCAAGCTCGAGTTCTTCACGTACGACGGCACCGTCGACCCCCTCAACTGGCTCAACCAATGCGAGCAATTTTTCCGGGGACAGCGGACGCTTGCGTCCGACCGCACGTGGCTGGCCTCCTACCACCTCCGCGACGCCGCACAGACATGGTACTACGCCCTCGAGCAGGACGAGGGTGGGATGCCGTCATGGGAGCGCTTCCGCGACTTGTGCCTCCGCCGTTTCGGACCGCCGGTCCGCGGCAGCCGCTTGGCCGAGCTCGGCCGCCTCACCTTCACGGGCACGGTGCAGGACTTCGCCGACCGCTTCCAGGCATTGGCGTGCCATGCGCCTGACGTCTCGGGCCGCCAGCGCGCCGATCTCTTCATCGGGGGCCTGCCTGACCACATCCGCGTCGACGTGGAGCTGCGGGAACCTCAGGACCTGCAGTCTGCCATGTACTACGCGCGGGCATACGAGCAGCGGGCTAACGCCATGCAGCAGCTGCTGCCGAACCGGGGCGTGCGCGTTTCCCCCCGGCCGGCCACGCCGACCCCGGCACCGCCTCGCGTCGCCGCGCCGACCACTCCAGGGGCTGCACCGGCGCCCACGCGACCGTTCAAACGCCTCACCGCGGCCGAGCAGCTCGAACGCCGTCGCAAGGGGCTGTGCTTTAACTGCGACGAGCAGTATTCGCCGGGCCACACGTGCGCCCGCCTCTTCTACCTGGACACCGTCGACGACGACGCCGTAGAGGCCATCACCGCGGAGCTTGAGACCGCGACGCTCTCCGAGGCAGGCGTTACGACGTACGCGCCGGTTGACGCCAAGTCCTTCGTCGTCTCCCTTCACGCCATGGCAGGGATCAAGACGGCCAAGACCATGCTGCTTCCGGTGACCATTAAGGGGGAGACGCTGACCGCCCTCGTGGACACGGGCTCGACACACAACTTCATGTCCGGGGATACTTTGCGCCGCCTTGCACTCCAGCCGACCGGGGCCGACAAGTTCAGCGTCACCGTCGCCAACGGGGACCGCCTTGCTTGCGAGGCGTGGCGCGACAGGTTCCCGCCCTCATCGGCAACGAGTCCTTCGCCATCGACTGCGTCGGCATCAACCTGGGCTGCTACGACTTCATCCTCGGCCTCGACTTCCTCTCCACGCTGGGGCCCATCCTCTGGGACTTCGAGGCCCTCACCCTCATCTTCTGGCGCGAGGGGGGCCGTCGCGTCCAGTGGACAGGCATCGGCGGGTCCGGGCCCGTGACCCCGCAGCTCCAGTTTATGGCCGCAGCCCTCGACGAGGCGCACCCCCTGCTGGCCGACCTCCTGGAGCAGCACCGCGACATCTTCGAGGAGCCACAGGGCCTCCCGCCGGCCCGACCCTGCGACCACCGCATCCACCTGCCGCCGCCACGGCGCCTGTCGCCGTACGGCCGTACCGCTACCCCCAGCTCCAGAAGGACGAGCTCGAGCGCCAAGTGGCGGAGATGCTCGCACAGGGCATCATCCGGATTTCGACGTCGCCATTCTCCGCACCGGTGCTCCTGGTGCGCAAGCCCGATGGCACTTGGCGGTTCTGCATCGACTATCGCGCCCTCAACGCCGTCACCTACAAGGACAAGTTCCCCATCCCGGTGGTGGACGAGCTTTTGGACGAGTTGCACGGGGCGCGCTTCTTCACCAAGCTCGACCTCCGCTCCGGCTATCACCAAGTGCGGATGCACCCGGACGACGTCGAGAAGACCGCCTTCCGCACGCACCACGGCCACTTCGAGTTCTTGGTGATGCCTTTCGGCCTCTCCAACGCGCCGGCGACGTTCCAGGCCCTCATGAACGACGTGCTCAGCCCCTACTACGCCGATTTGCGCTTGTTTTCTTTGATGATATTCTTATCTACAGTGCATCTTGGGCGGAGCACCTACAGCACGTGGCCATCATCCTGAACGAGCTTCGGGCGCATCATCTTCACCTCAAGCGCTCGAAGTGCTCGTTTGGCACGACCTCGGTCGCCTACTTGGGGCACGTCATCTCCGCGGACGGCGTGGCCATGGACGCGGACAAGGTCGCTGCCGTAGCCGCCTGGCCGACCCCACAGTCCCCTCGGGCGCTGCGCGGGTTCCTGGGCCTCGCCGGCTACTACCGGAAGTACATCCGGGACTTCGGCCTCATCGCGGCGCCGCTGACACGTCTTCTCCGCCGCGATGCCTTCGCATGGGACGCGGAGGCCACGGAGGCCTTCCAGGCTCTCCAGCGAGCCCTCACGACGGGGCCGGTACTCCAAATGCCGGACTTCGACAGCCCCTTCGTGGTCGACTGCGACGCCTCCGGCACCGGGTTCGGCGCCGTCCTGCACCAGGGCGACGGGCCGTTGGCCTTCTTCAGCCGACCCTTCGCCGCCCGCCACCATAAGCTCGCGGCATACGAGCGCGAGCTGATCGGCCTCGTCCAGGCCGTGCGGCATTGGAGGCCGTACCTTTGGGGCCGCTCGTTCCGGGTCCGTACGGACCACTACAGCCTCAAGTTCTTGCTCGACCAGCGCCTCTCCACAGTGCCGCAGCATCAGTGGATCAGCAAGCTCTTTGGCTACGACTTCACCGTCGAGTACCGCCCCGGGCGGCTTAACACGGTGGCGGATGCCCTCTCTCGCCGCGACTACGAGCTCCTCGCGGGGGACGCGGCGCCCGTGGGAGCGGCCATGTGCGTTCGCTCCGGGCCGTCCTTTGCTCTCATCGACGCCATCCGCCAGGCCACGGCATCGGCCACCGACGCCCAGGACCTCCGACAGCGCCTGGACGCCGGCGCATTGGAGGCGCCCTGGCACCTGGCGGACGGCCTGCTCCTCCACGGCCGCCGCCTCTTTGTGCCCGACCACGACGATCTCCGCCACCAGGTCCTGGAGTTGGCACATTCATCGGGCCATGAGGGTGTTCAGAAGACCCTCCACCGCCTTCGCGCTGATTTCTATATCCCGGGCGACAAGGCATTGGTGCAGGATTGGGTGCGGGCATGTGTGACGTGCCAGCGCAACAAGACGGAGACGCAGCGGCCAGCGGGCCTCTTGCAGCCCCTCGAGGTCCCCTCGCAGGTGTGGGCGGATATCTCCATGGACTTCATCGAGGGGCTTCCCAAAGTGGGCGGCAAGTCCGTCATCCTCACGGTGGTCGACCGCTTCTCCAAGTACGCGCACTTCATCGCGCTCGGTCATCCTTACACGGCCGCCTCCGTGGCTCGAGCTTTCTTCGACGGGGTCGTCCGGCTACATGGGTTCCCGGCGTCGATCGTCAGCGACCGTGATCCGGTGTTCACGGGGCACGTCTGGCGGGATCTCTTTCGGTTGGCCGGCGTCAAGCTTCGCTTCAGCACCGCGTTCCACCCTCAGACCGACGGGCAATCTGAGGTGGTCAACAAGGTGATTGCCATGTACCTGCGCTGCGTCACGGGAGATCGCCCACGAGCTTGGGTGGACTGGCTGGCATGGGCGGAGTATTGCTACAACACCTCCTATCACGCCGCCCTGCACGCCACACCCTTCGAGATGGTCTATGGCAGGCCGCCTCCGCGTATGCTGCCCTTTGAGGACGGGGCGGCCCGGACTGAGGCCGCGGGAGACTTGCTCCGCACCCGCGACGAGATATTGGACGAGGCGCGGCAGCGCCTTCTCCAGGCGCAGCAGCTGTCCAAGAAGTACTATGATGCACACCATCGCGACGCGGAGTTCGCGGTGGGGGATTGGGTATGGCTCCGCCTTCTACATCGGACTACGCAGTCCTTAGACCCACGCTCCAAGCGCAAGCTGGGACCTCGCTACGCGGGTCCATTCCGTGTTGTGGAGCGCGTCGGGTCGCTCGCTTACCGGCTGGAGCTGCCGGAGGGGTCCCGTCTTCACGACGTCTTCCACGTGGGCCTGCTCAAGGCCTACCACGGGACCCACCTGCGGCGCCCCCGGCTTTACCACCTACAGCTAGGGGGCGACTTCTTCCAGCCCCGGAGAAGGTACTGAAGGCCCAGAAGCGCCGTGATGTTTGGCATGTCCTGGTGCAGTGGACAGGGCTTCCGGTGAGTGACGCTACTTGGGAGAAGCTCGACGAGTTCCGCCAGCAGTTTCCAGATGTCCAGCTCGAGGACGAGCTGTTTGTCGAGGCGGGGAGAGATGTTATGACCGGTTTGGTCTATAGTCGGAAAAAGCCGTTAGTGGGCCGAATTAGGGGCTTAGCCCATTATCTTTTATTATATAAGAGTTGTAATAGGATTTTGAGAATCAACAATAATCAAGAATATTATTGCCGACTCCTAGAGGAGTCGGCCTTCTCCAACTCGCCGCCGCCTCCTGCCCTAGCCGCTGCCTCCTCGATCTCGCGCGACGGCGCCCAGCCGCCGGCAGCGAGCCCCTCGCCTCCACACAACCCCCTCCTTCCCATACAACCTACGTCCCCGACCCGGTAGACTCCTAGGTTCTACCAACATTCCTTCATACCTTTGCCAGCACTCAGATATATTTTTCCTCTTCAAATCTATTATTTTGTTTCGTTCGAAAGCAGCAGAGAACATGCAAGGAAGATCTAGACATGTAACTATATGCAGAGATTACAACACTAAACCAAGTGATCATCTGGATATACAAAACGGGTGCAGAAACTGATTGCACCTTCCCATTCAGATCATGGAGGAACTGTATGTCGGTACGAAAGATCCAGATGCGACCAAAAATGGCAATCTTCGTAAATTACAAAGATGCTGAGCAATTAAATTATAAATAAAACTGATACTTGATAAGTAGGATGAAGAATGAACAAACTGAATGACATGCTTGGATGTGATGTCAAAGGAACACAGATATGTTTTTTCTCTTCAAAATCTATATTTCGATTCGTTCGAAAGCAGCAGAGAACATCTTGGATGTGACCATAATGTCAAAGGCATTTTATTCACGATGTTGTTTCGTTTTACAGTCCGAACTTTTGTGTAACTGCCTTGCGGCCACTGAACTCCATCTCTGTTCGAGGACACTGTAAAGTACTCCCTCCGTTCATAATTATAAGACGTTTTAGCTACTCCACATGTTGTCTAGAACTCTAGATACATATTGCAATGAGTGGACATGCACACTAAAATGTGTCTAGATTTATGTATATACATGTGAATGTGGTAAAGAGGTAAAACATCTTATATTAAAAAACGGAGGGAGTACGGGTGCCGAAAACTTATACTTCTCATGTGCGTTTGTAATATTAAGCTGCAATTATACTAGCTGTTGGTGTTGAAGACAGAACAAGTACTATACTAGCACGCGACGCTGAAACAAACGACAGTCTGCCATACCAGCGTGCCTGTTATGGGTACTACTTCGAGAGGTTTTTCTCTGATTGCCTGCTGTGAGCCTGTGATGCTCAGTCTTCTGAAACCTGAACTTAAAATAGGGGAACTGCTGGATATGCTTTTATTTGGCATCACCCTGATCGACAGCTCTTCTCGTTTAGTTTAACACTGTGAAGTAATGTGCTAGTACGTATTATACTCCGTGGCTGCTTTGATCACATTCAGCTAAGCTTATAACTGGGTTTACTGTTACCACTAAACTCCACTACACTGAGCTGCCAGTCAGGGGTCACTTTCAGGCACACCCCGCCTCCCCTCCCACTTGGCGCCGGTTATAAGAGAACGATCAGATGCGATTGAATTGGGATCAGACTGAAGCGAGTCCGTGAACTGAAGATGGGTCTGAGATCAAGCCTAGTGCCCGTGGCTGCTTGTGCGCTCCTCCTCCTGTGCTGCTTCACCACTGGTAATTAACCATCTTCAGATTTCCTTGCTTAATCTCCGTCTAGGATGCATGCACCATCGATCATCGGAGGATCTCAGGTGGTAGTACAATTTTCTTTTTCAACGGTTTCAAGCTGAGCTTTGCTGCCATGGCAGGGAATGCTGCCGCTGGCGGTCTGAAACTGAACTACTACTCCAAGAGCTGCCCGAGGGCAGAGGAGATCGTCAGGGAGCAGGTGAGGAGCCACTACGAGGAGCACGGCAACACGGCGGTGTCGTGGCTCAGGGCGCTCTTCCACGACTGCACCGTCAAATCTTGCGACGCGTCGCTCCTCCTCGAGACCGACGCCTCCAGGGGCCTCGTCTCCGAGCAGTCCGCCACGAGGAGCTTCGGCATGAGGAACTTCAAGTACATCGACGACATCAAGTCTGCCCTGGAGCGCGCCTGCCCCGGCACCGTATCCTGCGCCGACCTGCTCGTCCTCGCCGCCAGGGACGGCGTCGCCATGCTCGGCGGCCCCGCCGGCATCCCGATGCGGACGGGGCGACGGGACGCCACGGAGAGCTACTACGGTGAGGTGGAGCGGTACCTACCCACCCACAACGACACCGTGTCGGCGGTGCTGTCCCGGTTCGCGTCCATGGGCGTGGACGCCGAGGGCGTGGTGGCGCTGCTGGGCGCGCACTCCGTCGGCCGCGTTCACTGCTTCAACCTCGTCGGGCGGCTCTACCCGGCGGTGGACGGCGCCATCGAGCCGGCGTACGGCGCGTACCTCCGGGAGCGGTGCCCGACGGCGGACGCCAAGGAGGACACGCGCGACGTGGCGTACGCGCGGAACGACAGGAACACGCCCATGGTGATCGACAACATGTACCACAAGAACCTTCTCAAGGGCAGGGGCCTCCTGCTGGTGGACCAGAGGCTCGCCACAGACCCGCGAACCGCGCCGTTCGTCAGGAAGATGGCGGCGGACAACGACTACTTCCACGTCAGGTTCGCGGCGGCGCTGGTCAAGATGTCCGAGAACGCCCCGCTCACCGGCGACAAGGGGGAGGTCAGGAAGGACTGCAAGTTCATCAACCCGAAGTGAGATTTGCGCATTGGATTCTGCGTGTATGTGTGTGAAGTGAACTACTAAACGTACGTAACTGTGTACATAATACATGTCTATGTGTAATGCCGCCCGTGGCAATAATTTGGAAGAAATAAAAGGGCCATGCATACTGTATCTGTATCAGATTGATTATTCGTTTTAGGAGGGGCCAAATGTAGACAGTGCTGTCATTATAGCAATGTAGTGTTCTATTGCCAATCCGGCCCTTTCCTATATAGATGAAGCGAGGATAAGACATAAGGAATGGAAAGAGGAAAAGTACAAAACATATCGCCGTCAGTGCTTATCGAGAAGATGAAAGGATCCTTGCGGGTGCTAAACATCTTGGTGAAATTGTCGGCTATACGATGTCTTAGTCCTTTTTCCATTTCGGTTCGCTTAGGCCTCCATGTTTGCTCCTCCTGTATCAATATAAACTATAAAGGGAAAGTTTTCCCCTCGTTTTTCAAAAAAAAAAAAAAATCGCCTTCTCTAACTAAGGTGTGCGAGAGCATTTTCTGACCGGAATATGTAAATTTCATGCCGAAGAGGATCACCGCAAACAGAAATCCCATCACTTGCCATCTTCACTGCCTGGGTGACGTCATGACAACTAACTCCGACTTCAACAGAACAGAAGAGATACAAAGCAATGAGACCGAGCAGACACGCCGAAGAGCCGATTACTGACAAGAATTTTAGTGAATTAGGAACATGTCATATTGTTGATTGGCCAAAAAGTGTAGTCCTAAGGAGCATTGGGAGGTCTTAGATCTAGATGCTATATGTGAATCGCTTTGCTTAGAAATGGTGGAGGAAGCTCATGTCGTAGGGTGCTACAAGATACAAAGATGAACAAATATCTCAAGACCAAGTGCATATCAGGTATCTCTCACATGACCGGAGACTCTCATTTTTGGTCCGGTAGCTGAAGTGGCTCAATCTAGATGTGAGCCTGAACGTGCAATGCTGGGGGCAATAATTCAAGAAGAGACGAATTAAGGGGCCATGCATGGATGGATCGACGCTATACGAGACTGATTAGTTATCGGCGGTGGTGATTGCATCGTCTCAACTGAATACTTTTGTTTTGAATGTCATAAACTCAGACAGCAACACATTCGTGTCGGTAGCGGGTGGCCCGTGGCTCGAGAGAGAGAGAGTGAGCACACTGTTTAGAAGAAGTGGGCTGGTCGATTCTGGTGTCCAAAAAAGTGAGCCCAACTCAATTCACACGGCCCAAATCAGGCGTCTTACTCGAAATGTCAGGCCCGGTTCTGACGACACCCGGCCTAAGAGTCCGATCAAAAGAATAAATCCCCTAAAAAAATCAAAAGAATAAACGATATGCTTTATTATTTTCGTTTTCGTCTCGCTAAATACATGTATTTATGTAAATAAAATGAATACAGGCTGACACGAGGGGTCCTGAGGCGTCAAGACTTAAAAATTACAAGGAAAAGCACATGATGCCTTGCTCTTACTTGCAAAAGTTGACCATGTTCGGTTTCGCTAAATACATTTCATAAAAACAAAGTTTCGTGAAGAACAAATATTTTTCATGTATTAAGGAAAAAAACTCGGTGTCAAAAAAAGCAACTCTATAGAATCATTTTTTTTTCTCCTCACATGTCATAAAACTTAAGTTTTGTCATAAGTTTCTCCTCAGACTGTTTAGAAGAGGTGGGGTGGTCGACTCTGGTCCGTGGCTCCTGTTTTAGACAGAGAGGCCCATGGCTCCAAAGTGACCTCGGCTCGTTTCAAGAAATAGAGCCTATCCCCATTGAAATGGCCAAATCAGGATCTTGCTCAAAATGTCAGGCACGTTTGTGATGATACTCGGCTAAGAGTATGATCAAAAGAATGACGGATAGGAAAATCGTTTGTAACTGCTGAGCTCCAATGATTTTGTTTTTGAAAAAAAATCAATTTTTTTTGTTGAGAAAAAGCCTACAAGTGCATATACATGTATAATATGTATTAACAAATCTATGTCGAAATATCTTTACATACGTGATATGCACAAAAAAGAGAAATGTTGGAAGGAAAATAGGTTTTTTCTTGCCTTTTCAGAGGCATAATTTTGTAATTTTTTCATAGCCTAAACTACCATGTATTTATAGATAATACATATATGTATCAACATAATTTTGTTTTGGAATTTTTTGAAGCTTCAAAATATTATTTTAGTTTTTTAAAAGACCGAAATTACTATGGCTCGGGAGCCAAAACACCTCACTTTGACGCGTATGCTTAATTCTTTTCGTATTCATCTTGCTAAATACATGTATTTATTGGAAGAAAGAAATATAAAGAAGCCGACATAATGGGCCCCAAGGTTTCAAGAACATAAAAGTTGCAAGGAAAAGCAATGATGGCTTGCTCTTACTTGCCAAAGAGTGAATATGTTCGTAGAGAGGCATTTGGGCTTCTTGAAGCATATGTTCCGGATGAACAGTAAAATTTAAAAAAACAATAAAAATCTGAAATTTATTTTTATGTGTGTGCAAAATTTCTCGAAGGAAAGATACTTGTTATCGTGAAAAGCAACTGTTAGAGCTTCAGATTTGTTTTTCTCCGCACATGTCGTTTATCCATTAAAATTTACACTTACACTTAGGGCATGGACATGCAAATGTGTAATTATCTTAAGTTTTTATATTAGGGACATCATTATTTCAACGGTAAACTATGGTACACATGGTGACTCACCTATATGGCTATGCCATCGAATATATAATTACTACTCCCTCTGATCTGTTTAAAGTGTCGAGGGAAAACAACATATAATGCACAACTTCATACCTATACTGGCGACACTTTTGGGACCAGAGAGAGTACGAAATAATCCTTCGGGCCTTGTTTGGCAGGCCGGTTTTAAGGTGAATTTTTGTGTCTTTTCTCAACCCAAACCAATATACCCTCAGAAATACGATAAAAACCGTTTGGCAGACCGCTTTTTGGTTGGGTAGAAGTGGATCTGAGACGCTTGGGTTACCTCGCGTTTTTCACTCGTCGTCGCTCCGAGTGCGCCAACGCTCGGGCCGCCGCCGTCTTCTTCTGAAAGGACAAGGATGTCGCCTAGAGGGGGGGGGGGGGGTGAATAGGCGATTTAAAACTTTTCCGGTTTATGCTTGATAAATGCGGAATAAAACTAGGTGTTTTAATTTAACAAGCACACAACCTAAATATACTAGGCTAACCTATGTGCACCAACAACTTATGCTAAGCAAGACAAGTAACAAGGTGATAGCAAGATATAAGGCTTCAAGCACGAAGGCTATCACAATGTAAATTGCATAAGTAAAGAGTTCGGGTATAGAAATAACCGAGGCACGGGGAGACGATGACGTATTCCTGAGTTCCTCCTTTTTAAGGGAGTATGTCTCGTTGGAGGGGTGTGAGTTTCAAACTCAAACGCCACAAATGGCCTCACCCTATTCTCCGATGAACCTTGCCCAAAACCTCGGTTCACCTTCCACTATTGATTTCCTTTTGGGCGGAAATCGAGTCCCTTACAACAATCTTGAGACACAACCCACAAAAGGATTGGGAGCTCCCAAGTGACCACCAAAGGTCCCAACTAGCCACAAAAGGCCTTGACCACAAAAGGTCACAAGAACACCGTCTACGGTCCAACGACCCAAGAGTAACAAGCTCACAGACTTCACTTCCACGAATCCTCGTGGAGAGAGCAAACCGATGCAACAAATGCAATGGCAAGAACACAAGAAGTGCTCAAGTCCTTCACTCTCAAATTTCAACAAAGCAACAAATGCTTATGGGGGAATAAGAGAGGAAGAACAAAGGAGGAGAAACACCAAGAACTCCAAGATCATGATCTACTAGGTTCCCCTCACTTAGAGGAGAGATGGATTGGTGGAAATATAGATCTGGATCTCCTCTTTCTTTTCCCTCAAAGATATGCAAGAATCATGAGAGGAATTGAGAGAGAGGCAAGCTTTTCAAGGTTAACAATGGTGGGAGAGAGAGAGAGAAAAACGTGCTTGGCAAAGCTACTGACTTTGGGAAGAAGGGGGCCTTTTATAGGTCCCCACGAAAAATAGCCGTTGCAGAAAAACAGGGGCCGAAATATCCGGCCTGAGTTGGGGCCGGAATATCCGGGCCCCCGGAATATCTGGCCTGGAAACAAAAGGTCCGGCCCAAAGGTCCGGTTTAGACAGAGGCTCGCACTCGGGGCTCGAAAAGAGCTAAAAACACTTTTTAGGGCCTGAATATCCGGCCCAACAAGACCCGGATATTCCGGTTTTGACAGAAACAACAAAACTAAAACGACAATAACTTTTTCATCCGGACTCCATTTTCGATGATCTTGGGCTCGTTGGAATCGCAACGAAGAGCTCTACAAGATCATGCAGAGAAACATCGTAGTCTATCATGTGAGGAGGAAACCACAAGAGAAGAGTTTGACCTCTCTAGAGAAGACAAACTGGTAAAACCTCCAACATAAAAAACACGACAAGATATTCATATGAAATCTATTTTTGATGAACTAGAGCTTGATATGGAGATGAACACAAGCTCTAAAAACACACATGGATAAAAGCCAAATAAGAACCAAGAAAGATGATATGCCAAGTATGCAAAGGTTTGAGCTCTCCACAAAGATGCGATCAAGTTACTCACTCGAAAGCCCCTCTTGATAGTACGGTATCTATCCTATAACCCGGTCTCCGAACTAACAACATGAGACCGGTAAAATAGAAACCCTATCAAGATCATACCTTTGCCTTGCGCATTCCACTTGAGTTAGATGATGACGATCTGGATAAAACTCTCAAGTTGAAACACCTTTCTTGATAATGCTTGCTAGCACATGCTTGATGAAGACTCACATGTTGCTCCCCCATACTCCAATGTGGGAGAGCCTCTCATAGTCACATCTTCACTTGACCAATATCTCCAAATGGGTGGTAAGCTTCAAGCATAGGATTTCTTCGAGATGCTTCTCTTGAACTTGCACTTTATAATCTTTTCTTAATATATATGATGGCTTGGAGATAAACATGAATGTTCACTCAATCTTCTTTTCCAAGCCACACTTGCATTATGCTCAACTCTACACATGACCATTCTTCATATAAACCCTTGAATAGAGCATTGATCATCATGTAATCTTCTAGAGTCCAACACATGAACTCCAATCTTTTCCTATGGACAAGATCTACAAGAATATCTCAATGCAAACATTAGTCCATAAGAATTGTCATTAATTACCAAAACCACACATGGGGGCAACATGCACTTTCAATCTCTCCCATTTTGGTAATTGATGACAATCCCTTTTACGAGGGTTTATATAATGAATTAAGCAACCATGCAACACAATAAGCAAGGATCCATTGCCGAAATGGGTGAAAAATTAAGAAGGCCAATATAATAAGAGCTCGCCCATAATGTGTGCATTTCTCATGATATGAGTGAAATCAAATGCATATATCTAATGACGAATAGATGGAGGGAGATCAAACTATATTGAGGATCCAAAAAAATGGAAAAGAATATCAAAGAGAAAAAAATACTTCGACGAAAGAAGCAAGCAATCAAAAGGATCCGGAAAGTGTTCTAAAAATCAAGAGGGAACTCCCCAAGGTACGTGCACAAAGTAGGATTTTCATTTCAATATAGTGTGCACAACATGGAATCATCACTCCCTCCTAGATAATTTTTAACACAAACAAGTGCAAGAGAGCATAGATGGTAAAATAGGCACTACAACTTGCAACAAACAAAATGTTGAGCAACAAGATCAAGGAGCGACAAATAAAGACTTGCTCAACCGAAAGAGATGAGTGTGATATAGAAAGACATTTTAGGAGACGAATACAAAGATGAGCGAGCATCAACATAGTCTTTCACAATATGAGGCACATAGTGCATATCATGTCTTTCTCGTACACACAACCCAAAGAAGATAGCAAATAGGTCCACAAGCTTATTAAGATGCAAAAGTATACAAAGTGAAAAACAAAGCTTGTGCCTTTTAGAGACCACCAAAGAATAAAAAGCAATAAAAGATGGTCACTAAAGAATTGAAATACAAATTAAGGATGTAACTATTCTCATGTGTATAAGTTTCTAAGTAGACGCCAATCATGAAGATATAAGTCCAGAAAGAAACATGCACACACAAAATAGGTACAAAGTTAGAGAACATGATATCCAAGAGGAAGTCATAAATACACCAATAAGATCTTTGCTTAAAAGCATAGCACAAAGCTCAATTTTATCTTAAAGGGATATAGATGAACTTCCACCACACACTCATCATAGCATAAAAAATATCCACAAGAGATAAGGTGATAAATGGGATGCTCCGAGAAAGATAACAAGTATCGCAAAAGGCAAATGATTTTGAAAAATCATCAATATTGCATATGCGAGACATAGAGTAGAATGTGCTAGATTAACATATTTGGGATTGGTGAATCGTGAAAATGATTATATATATTCCCCTTGATATCTAATCATCCCGGCTTGCCCACATTTGCAATAAAGTTGTTTTGATAAGAACTTTGCAAGAGCCACAACCAAAGAACCTCAAAGAAGATTCATGCCAAGATACAACCTACACAAGGCTGAAAGCTAGAAATGTATGCATGAGGTAGATACTTGTTACCGAGATAGCATTGGGTGATGTAGAAGATAAGAGTTCACGATCATCCAAGCTTGGCTCCAATAAGCACATGGAGACAACACCTTCCTTATAAATGAGACAAGCTTCCAATGCATCTCCAAATGTACCTAAAACAAATTCAAGTACACCATGGTCCCCAAACTCATTGGGTCCAAAGTAGTTAGAGCAACTACAGTACATAGGACAAACTCCACATAAATATGTGCATATTGATATGAAATTAAATTTCATGCACATCTTAGCCATTTAGGATTTGATGGAGTTTATCATATATTTTGGATCAACGAAAATAAAAATGCCATAAGATATACATATAATAAATATGCATGCACAAGACTTTCAAGAACCAAACGAGATACAATTTGGACAAAATACCAAATAAACCAAGAAGGCACACACAAGTGTGAGAAGAAAACGAATTGCCCAAATTATATCAAAAACCTAAATCAACACAAGATTGGAGATACCAATTTGAAAACATACCAAATGAAAATAGGATCAAGGAAAGAACCAAACCCTCTACACTTTTCATGATGACACAAAGTACCAAGACAAAAAATATTTGTCTTCCAAAGAGACACGTCATTGGGATCAAAAACCAATTTGAAGACAACTAATGTTCAAAAGCATATAGGATAGCTCCCCCGAGATGTGCGCATTATTTAAGATCTTGCATTTGAATACAAATGCACACAACTAGGATCATCACTCACCATATATATTATACAAACACTAGTCATGTTCAAGAAAGAGCAATAAGATCCAAAAGATACAAGGAAGACAAAAAAGAGTTTGATAAAACAAGTTTTGGCAATAAAAGAAGGCAATTTAAAGCAAGAGCCAAAAAGAAGATGGTCTACAAATTCCACCACAATTATGAGTATCACTTGTCATGGACAAGGAGTATATGGAGATATTTCTTGGTGGTATATAGGAATGACACACAAGACCAACTTCACAATAAAATAAGCATATGGCAAAGAATAAGATTTTAAAAACCATGCTTAGAAAAATAGATATTCTTGATAGCTTCAAATATTCACGCGATCATGCAAAGCAACTACAAAGAGTAGCTTGAAGCAATTGGTTTCCCAAAAAGATATATGAACATATTTGGGGAAACCATACCAAGAATGTCCATCACAAACAAGATCCAAAAGAGTGAGACAAAACACATTTAAGCAAATATGAACTTGTTTGAGAAACATGCCACAAGGAAAAGATAATGAAGAATATCAATTCTAGGTGGCAATACCTCACATGTTCACATTTTCTAGGCTTGTAATATGCACATAGCTTATTACTCCCCCATAATGTGATAATCCATTTTTTTAAAACAAGAGGCAAACACCCTAGAGAAATTAATGGACATTATAGAATTTGAATTTCTCATGAGCATGACATACCACATAGAGAGTAGATAATATGATATATCATCACTAAGTGGTATTCCTCATGTACACATTTTTAGGATTGTGAAGTGCACGAAGCATATCACTCTCCAAAATGGGATAGTCCATTAATCTCTCAAAGAGAGCCAACAAGATAAGATATCAAATAAAAGCAATAAGGCTCAAAACAAGTAAATGGTGTGCAAACCAACATACACATACTTGATTTCTCAAGATAAGTAAGTAGAGAGCACAACACATACAAACACTAGCAAGGTACAAAACCAAACACATGCAAGGGTGCAAGCAACTTTCAATGTATATATGATATAAGCATAAGTTACCGCAAGGAGGAACATTGGATAGAGATAGAACAATATAATCCAAATGACTTGGCTTGAGAGAATATAATTGATGAAGATCCCTTAATTCTTCATGATGTAGCCAAGTCTCCAATGCCCTCCAACAACACCTATTGATCAAGTTTTAGCTTGTTGGTCCCCAACCAAGTTGGGTCCTAAGAGGTTAGTCACAATAGGCTTGGCAACCCAAATGGTTCTTTTCTTGACACCACTTTGAGTACCAACATATTTGGCAAACACATTGCCAACCTTATCCTTCCGAAGAGAATAAACATCATCAATTATAATGGGGTTGGATAAGGTACCATTAGTGCATGAAGAAGCAAAGTGGCCCTTCTCACGGCATATGTAGCAACATTGGCTTCCTCCTTTCTTCTTAGTTGGAATCTCGACTTGAGGAGGGGTAGCTTGATTCTTCTTGGGAAGGCCGTTCTTCAACTTGAGGACTTGAGTTTGAGCTTGAGGCTCTTCCCTTGTTGCTTCTCACTAAGAGACTTCTTCTTCAAAGGGCAAGATCTAACATGGTGCCCTTCAACTTTGCACTTGAAGCAAACAATCTTGGCCGAATCTTTAACTTGTTCTTGGCCCTTTTCTTCTTGTTATACTTGGACTTGTTCTTGTTATTGGAGTTGAATCCAAGTCCACTCTTGTCATTGGGGCGTCTTTGAACACTCAACATATTGTCAAGTGTAGACTTCCCAACATGACGCTTTTCCAAGTCTTTCTTCAAAGAAGTGACTTGGGCCTTGAGCTCATTTAATTCCTCTACATGGTTAGTATCAACACAAACACTAGAGGAAGTAAGCTTCATTGTTAGAGCAACAAGGCATAGAAAGTAATTCATCACAAGATTTAGCAATAGTATGTGATGTAGAATTACTAGGACTAGCACAAGCAATATAGCATTTTTAGTAGAGTTGTGCCTTGTCCACATGAGGCTCACAAGATGTTACCTTTGTAATAGCCTCATGAGCTAACTTTAGCTTAGCATGGGATGCTAGAAGATCCTCATTAGAGCTAGAGAGCTTTTCATGACTTTCTTCCAATTTCCCATACTTGCTAGTTAGCAACTCAAGTTGAGCCCTTAGCTCAACATTCTCCTTCAAAATAGATGCTTCACGAGAAGTGGAGTTAGTAGCACAAGCATCATTAACATTAGAAATGGAAGAAGACAACTTGGCAAGCTCATCATTCAACCTAGCATTTTCCTCAATAATATTAGCATGATCACAAGAGGAGTAGAAGAGCTAGGCACATCAATTTTTAGATAGTTGAGTTTGGAGTTGATCATGAGACTTGTAAGGAGAGAGTGTTCACTTTCCAAAGCCTTATGAGCTTTGTCAAGTCTCTCTATATCCTCAATTAGTCTAGCATTGCCAACACCAAATTCAACCTTTTCCTTTTTAAGCACTTTATATTTGCAAGAGCATGATCTCTTTCCTTAATGATTTAGCAATAATTAGATCATTTGTTTCATCAAGAGACACTCGAAACTCATGTTCTTCCTCAAGAGCATTTTCTAAGGATGCTTTTTCCATAGCATCCTCTCTTTCAATCCTTCCCTTTTCTTCAATGATATCCTTGCACTTAATAGCAAAAGTCAAAATTTCACAAAGTAAGAGCAAGCTTTACTACCTTTAGGGAGAGCACCAAATACCATCTCACTCTTCTCCTTTAAGGAGTCAATATCATTCTCTTTTAATCCATAATAATATCATCCTCATCATCACAAGATGTAGAGGGTTCCAAAGGTGAAGATACCTTTGAATCCCTAGCCATAAGGCAAAAGTGAGAAATGGACGATGATGATGAAGAATTACTTGAAGCACCATTGAGGTCCATGTCTTGTTCCAACAAATGTTGGGTTTCCTCTACATTGTTAGTCACACTACTAGAGGATATGGAAGCATTATTTTCATGACAACAAGACATAGAAGCATATCATCATGAGATTTAGTTAAGCAACTATTACATGATATGCAAGGACTATCAACACTAGCATGTAAGACATTTGGGTGCTAGAAGAGTTTAAGTCCAAAGATAGAACATTGCAATGAGATAGAGATGAAGTATAGTCAATAGTAGATTCACCATCAACAATGCAATTTCTATCACCACTCACCATTCATTACCTTGTGACAAATCACATGTTGGTGAAGTGGAATAAGTTGTGAACTCATCACGGCCGGAGGTGGATGGAGAACAATCATCCTCAATAATGTTGGACACTTCATATTTATCTTGAAGCTTGGTCCAAACTCATGAGCGTTCCGAAAAGGCATGATTGATGCAAGAACTACATCGCTCAAAACACAAATAAGACCATTAGATACTTGAGTATCGAGATGTGAGTTTTCCTCATCCTCTAGATAATTCTGGAATCCTTTGGAGGAGAAAAACCCATATCTACAATACTCTTTATATAATTTGGACCCATGGCCCTAAAAAGATTAAGCATGCGAATTTTCCAACATCATAATTTGTGCCATCGAATATAAAAGTGGGATCGTGCACTAATTCTCTAAACGACATCTTTACTCTCTAGGCGGTAAAGCCCAATAAAGAGAGCCCAGGCTCTGATACCAATTGAAAGGACAAGGATGTCGCCTAGAGGGGGGGGGGTGAATAGGCGATTTAAAACTTTTCCGGTTTAGGCTTGATAAATGCGGAATAAAACTAGGTGTTTAATTTAACAAGCACACAACCTAAATATACTAGGCTCACCTATGTGCACCAACAACTTATGCTAAGCAAGACAAGTAACAAGGTGATAGCAAGATATAACTTCAAGCACGAAGGCTATCACAATGTAAAGTGCATAAGTAAAGAGCTCGGGTATAGAAATAACCGAGGCACGCGAAGACGATGATGTATTCCCGAGTTCTCCTTTTTAGGGAGTACGTCTCGTTGGAGGGGTGTGAGTTTCAAACTCAAACGCCACAAATGGCCTCACCCTATTCTCCGATGAACCTTGCCCAAAAGCTCGGTTCACCTTCCACTATTGATTTCCTTTTGGGCGGAAATCGAGTCCCTTACAACAATCTTGAGGCACAACCCACAAAAGGATTGGGAGCTCCAAGTGACCACAAAAGGTCCCAACTAGCCACAAAAGGCCTTGACCACAAAAGGTCACAGAACACCGTCTACGGTCCAACGACCTAAGAGTAACAAGCTCACGAAATTCACTTCCACGAATCCTCGTGGAGAGAGCAAACCGATGCAAAAAAATGCAACGGTAAGAACACAAGAAGTGCTCAAGTCCTTCACTCTCAAATTCCAACAAAGCAGCAAATGCTTATGGGGGAATAAGAGAGGAAGAACAAAGGAGGAGAAACACCAAGAACTCTAAGATCAAAATCTACTAGGTTCTCCTCACTTAGAGGAGAGATGGATTGGTGGAAATATAGATCTAGATCTCCTCTTTCTTTTCCCTTAAAGATATGCAAGAATCATGAGAGGAATTGAGAGAGAGGCAAACTTTTCAAGGTTAACAATGGTGGGAGAGAGAGAGAAAAACGTGCTTGGAAAAGCTACTGACTTTGGGGAAGAAGGGGACCTTTTATAGGTCCCCACGAAAAATAGCCGTTGCAGGAAAACAGGGGCCGGAATATCCGGCCTGAGTTGGGGCCGGAATATCTGCCCCCCCCCCCCCCCCGGAATATTCGGCCTGGAAACAAAAGGTCCGGCCCAAAGGTCCGGTTTAGACTGAGGCTCGCACTCGGGGCTCGAAAAGATCTAAAAACACTTTTTAGGGCCGGAATATCCGCCCCCCCCGGAATATCCGGCCCAACAAGACCCGTATATTTCGGTTTTGACAGAAACAACAAAACTAAAACGACAATAACTTTTTCATCCGGACTCCGTTTTCGATGATCTTGGGCTCGTTGGAATCGCAACGAAGACCTATACAAGATCATGTAGAGAAATATCATATCCCATCATGTGAGGAGGAAACCACAAGAGAAGAGTTTGACCTCTCTAGAAAAGACAAACCGGTAAAACCTCCAACATAAAAAACACGACAAGATATTCATATGAAATCCGTTTTTTGATGAACTAGAGCTTGATATGGAGATGAACACAAGCTCAAAAAACACACATGGATAAAAGCCAAATAAGAACCAAGAAAGATGATATGCCAAGTATGCAAAGGTTTGAGCTCTCCACAAAGATGCGATCAAGTTACTCACTCGAAAGCCCCTCTTGATAGTATGGTATCTATCCTATAACCCGGTCTCCGAACTAACAACATGAGACCGGTAAAATAAAAACCCTATCAAGATCATACCATTGCCTTGCGCATTCCACTTGAGTTAGATGATGACGATCTGGATAAAACTCTCAAGTTGAAACACCTTTCTTGATCATGCTTGCTAGCACATGCTTGATGAAGACTCACATGTTGCTCCCCCATACTCCAATGTGGGAGAGCCTCTCATAGGCACATCTTCACTTGACCAATATCTCCAAATGGGTGGCAAGCTTCAAGCATAGGATTTCTTCGAGATACTTCTCTTGAACTTGCACTTCGTAATCTTTTCATAATATATATGATGGCTTGGAGATAAACATGAATGTTCACTCAATCTTCTTTTCCAGGCCACACTTGCATTATGCTCAACTCTACACATGACCATTCTTCATATAAACCCTTAAATAGAGCATTGATCATCATGTAATCTTCTAGAGTCCAACACATTAACTTCAATCTTTTCCTATGTATAAGATCTACAAGAATATCTCAATGCAAACATTAGTCCATAAGGATTGTCATTAATTACCAAAACCATGCATGGTGGCAACATGCACTTTCATCTTCTTCGCCCCTTTCTCTTCCTCTCTCTACGATTTTTTTCCTACGTCGTCGCCGCTAATGACTGTTAACAGAATAGTCTAGTTATTGTTATTATTGTTAATATCTCTAACAAATCACTGGCCTAATCTTGCTATTCTTGTTGTGCAAGACATGTGCTGTTTGTAAGCTATTTATAGCAACGTATTCATCTCAATGAAATCAGTTGCCCCAAACCTTTTCTCCTCCTACCGTATGCGCCTAGGTTTCTACATGGTATCAGCTTTTTAGATCCAATCCCAGCTTCCGCCGCCACCACCATCGATCATCCTCCCCCTACCGCCATGAGCTCATACGGCAGATCCTCCTCGTCGGACTCCGATGATGGCTCCGACGTGGAACACTTCGGCATCCCGGTGGTAACTCAAGTCCTCCCCACCCCTCAGCTTCAATCTCTCCGTATCCGTGACCACGTCCTCGCCACGCTGGATTACGAGAAGGAGAACTACGGCCTCTGGACCCGACAATTCCTCACCGCCCTCTCCAAGTTCGGGCTACGGGATCATGTCGACGGCTCCCCCGCCCAGGGCACCTCTGACTGGGTGCTCAACGATTTCGCCATCGTGTCCTGGTTCGACGCCACGGTCACCCCGTCCACCCTGGCGATCGTGGAGGCGCGCAACGCCACCGCCGCCTCCCTCTGGCGCGCTGTCCGCAACGTCTTCCGTGACAACCGCGACACCCGCGCCACCTTCCTCCGCGATGAGTTCCACAACTTCAATCAAGGAAGCCTCTCCGTCGTCGACTACACCTCCAAGATGAAGCTCATGGCCGACACGCTCGGCGATCTCGGCTCCCGCGTCAAAAGCCGTGAACTCGTCCACAACGTCCTCCGTGGCCTCGCCGAGCCGCTCCAGCACGCCGTCCCCCACATGACGCGCGGTCGCCTGCCCAGCTTCATCAAGCTTCGCTCCTTCTTGCTCTTGGAGGAGCAGCGCATCGGTCGCCAGGCTCGCGTCGTCGCCCACAATGCGCTCCTCGCCCAGGCCTACCACGCGTTCCAGGCCGCCGGCGCCCCCATGCCGGCCTACACCAACCCTGCGCCACCACCCTACTTCAACCCTGCGCCTGTGGGTCTCTACGGTGCCGGTGCCGGCCATGCCGGCCCCTCCACTGCTCCGGGTCAAGGCAAGAAGAAGAAGAAGGCCCCTGCTCCTGGTGCCCCGGGCTCGTTCGCGCCTCCCGCCGCGTTCCCCTACCCCGGTGCTCGCCCACCCGTCCCGCGCCCGCCCAACCCGGCCACGGTCGCTGGCACGTTCCAGGCCTCCTTTGCCCCGAGCATCCTCGGTCCACGCCCGTCTGCACCGCCCGCGCCTCACGGTCTCGCTGCCCATGCCCCGCCAGCTGCACCACCCGCTCCTCCAGCTCAGTGGGATCAGTCGGCCCTCATCGCCACGCTAAACCAGATGGCTCTCCAAGCGCAACCCGGCCACGGCGACGAGTGGGTCCTCGACAGCGGTGCCTCGTCTCACATGGGCTCAGCTTCTGGTATAAATCTCTCTCCTCGCCCTCCAAATTTTCCCTCTACTATCATTGTCGGTGATGGTTCCTCTCTACCCATCACCGGCACTGGTTCCGTTCACTTTTGCACATCCACTCGCCCTCTTTCTCTTCTTAACATTCTCATTTCTCCCAAACTCATCAAAAATCTAGTGTCTGTCCGTGCCTTTACACGTGATAATTTTGTTTCAATTGAATTTGACCCTTTTGTTTTTTCTATCAAGGATTTGGAAACGGGACGGGAAGTCTACCGATGTAACTCCACCGGCGACCTCTACCCCTTCGTGCATCCCTCACAATGCCTCCTCGCCACTGTCCCTGCAACTTTGTGGCATCAGCGTCTCGGACACCCCGGCACTGAAGCATTAGCGAACGCCTCCAAATATTTCAAATTCCGTTGTAATAAAAGTCTGCCCACGCACTGTAATGCATGTCGTTTGGGTAAACGCACTAGGCTCCCCTTTTCTCCCTCCACCACCAAAACATCTGCTGCTTTTGAACTTTGTCATTGCGATCTATGGACAAGTCCTGTATTAAGCTTATCAGGTTTTCAGTACTACCTTGTTATCTTGGATGATTTTACTCATTTTGCTTGGACATTTCCTATTTCGCCAAAAGTCTGAAGTTCACCAGCTACTTGTTGCGTTTTATGCTTACGTTCGTACACAATTTTCATGCTCCATCAAAGCCTTTCAAACTGATAATGGACGAGAATTTGACAACACTGCAAACCGCGCTCTTTTCACCACCCATGGCACTCTCCTCCGTCTCACCTGCCCATACACCTCCCAACAAAATGGCAAGGCCGAACGTATTCTCCGCACACTCAATGACGGTGTTCGCACCCTCCTTATACATGCGTCCATGCCGTCCCCATGGTGGGCTGAGGCTCTTGCCACTTCCACCTACCTCCTCAATCGCCGCCCATGCAAAGCTCAAGCCATTACCACCCCATATGAGCTTCTTCACGGTCGCACCCCCGACTTCCGATCCCTTTGAGTTTTCGGTTGCTTATGCTATCCTAACATGACCGCCACAGCACCCCATAAACTCGCACCGCGTTCTCTTCCTTGCATCTTTCTCGGTTACCCGGATGGACGTAAAAGTTATCGGTGTTATGATCCCGTCTCTCGGCTCATTATTTTTTCACGACATGTTACTTTTGTGGAAAAAGTGTTTCCTTTCAGCTCTCTGGACTTCATCGTCACGCCGGCATCTTCTTCAAGCCCCAGCGCGGCAGCCCCGGCCGATCTTCCTCTGGCTCACGTCGATCACGCGCCGCCCCCTGCATGGCCATGCAGCACCGCGCCGCACGGATCGTCCGCAGGCCGTAGCCCTGCCCGTCATGGGCCGCGCAGCCCACCCGGCTCCTCGGCTCCGTCTTCACCAACAGGCCGCGGCCCATCTTCTTCGACAGCTGACGCCGCGCCCTCGACCTCCCTCGACGCATCGTCGCCTCCTCCAGCGCCGCCTGCCGGTCATCCCATGATCACACGCGCTCGGCATAGAATCTTCAAGCCGAAGCCTTGCTTCGGCCACGTTGCCACCATGCCGATCTCGCCCATCCCTTCCTCAGTCCGGGAGGCTCTTCACGACTCCCACTGGCGAGCTGCGATGCAAGAGGAATTCGACGCCCTCTCGTCGAACGCCACTTGGACGTTGGTTCCTCGGCCCCCCCACACCAACATCGTCACCGGCAAATGGGTATTCCGGCATAAGACACGCGAGGACGGCTCCCTTGAGCGCTACAAGGCTCGCTGGGTTGTTAGTGGCTTTGCCCAACGCCCCGGTCTCGACTACGGCGAAACCTTCTCGCCGGTCGTCAAACCGGCAACCATCCGCACGGTGCTCACTCTCGCGTGCTCACGGAACTGGCCAGTTCACCAGTTGGATGTGAAAAACGCCTTCCTCAACGACATCCTCGACGAGCAGGTCTATTGCTATCAACCGGCCGGCTTCGTCGACACCCATCGCAAGGATCATGTCTGCAAGCTCGTCAAGTCTCTCTACGGCTTGAAGCAAGCTCCACGGGCCTGGTTCAAGCGCTTCGCCACCTTCGCCGTCACCATTGGCTTCACCGCCTCTCGCTCTGATGCCTCGTTGTTCATACTACGGCAGGGCAACGACATGGCGTATCTTCTGTTGTACGTGGACGACATCGTCTTGACGGCCTCCTCCTCGACGCTCCTTCGCACGCTCATCGACAAGCTCATGCTCGAGTTCGCCATGATGGATCTGGGACCCTTGCACTACTTCCTCGGGATTCGTGTCCGCCGTACTACTCGTGGCTTTTTCCTCAGCCAGGAATAGTATGCCGAGGAAATTCTTCAGCGCGCCGGCATGGTCCAGTGCACACCTGTGACCACACCCGTCGACACCCACCCCAAGGTCGCCGCTGATGATGGTGCTCCGGTTGCTGATCCCTCGGAGTATCGCAGCCTCGCCGGTGCCCTCCAGTACTTGACCATGACGCGGCCCGATCTTGCGTACGCTGTACAGCAAGTCTGCCTCCACATGCACGATCCGCGTGCCGGTCACCTCGCCATCATCAAACGTATCCTTTGATACGTACGCGGAACCACGAGCTCCGGTCTTCTGCTTCCTGGCTCCTCTCCGCTCGACATCGTCGCCTACTCAGATGCGGACTGGGCCGGCTGCCCGGATACCCGGCGATCCACCTCCGGCTACTGCGTCTACCTCGGCGGTGCCCTCGTGAGTTGGTCCTCCAAACGCCAACCCACCGTCTCTTGCTCGAGTGCAGAGCCCGAGTACCGTGCAATTGCCAATGCTGTTGCCGATTGCGTCTGGCTGCGACAACTCCTCGGCGAGCTCGGTTCCCCCCTCTCCAAGGCCACGGTGGTCTTCTGCGATAATATCTCAGCCGTGTACATGTCTACCAATCCAGTTCATCATCGACGAACAAAGCACATTGAGTTGGACATTCACTTTGTGCGTGAGAAGGTGGCTCTCGGCAAACTTCGGGTCGTTCATGTGCCTACTACTCACCAGCTGGCTGATGTTATGACCAAAGGACTGCCTACGGCGTCATTTCAGACATTTCGGTCCAGTCTCTGCGTTTTGCCAAGCGCCAACGTATCGACTGCGGCGGGGTGTTAACAGAATAGTCTAGTTATTGTTATTATTGTTAATATCTCTAACAGATCACCGGCCTAATGTTGCTATTCTTGTTGTGCAAGACATGTGCTGTTTGTAAGCTATTTATAGCAACGTATTCATCTCAATGAAATCAGTTGCCCCAAACCTTTTCTCCTCCTACCGTATGCGCCTAGGTTTCTACAATGACCACTCGTCGCCGTTAACCCTCGCCCCAGCCTCGCCGCTCAGCACGTCGTTTCCGCCTGTGCTGCCGCTCTCACTACCCCAACGCCACGACGATAAGGATTGCGTGCCTACCCGACATTTGCCGGGCCAAGGCCGCCACGCTCGAGCTCCATCATTGGTGTCGCCCACGGCAGGGAGACCACGAACGCGGCCACGCGGGGTCACCCCACCGCAGGGAGACCACGGACGCGGCCGGACGTGCAACACCTCTACTATCCGCATCTGAAGGCTGGGTCATGCACGTCCACCATGGTCGCCCCCAAGCTCCATCTCGACGCCGTCCTTCCGGAGGAGGTCATCAACATCAAGGTTGAATTTTTTTCTCCGCTATGAAAATTGAATTTGTGGTTTTAGTTCCTTTTGTTTTTTGAACAAGTTGTTTGTAGAATTATTCGTGCCTTCCGAACAGACAAATCCATGGATACGATCGATGAGGTAGAGGATTGTAGTGTAACAAAGTGTTTCGGGTGACTAGTGTTTTCACCCAATCCCCTTGGGAAAATACACCCAAATACTCTCCCATACACTCTTGCCAAACGAGGCCTCACATGGCTGTCTACTACTGCATCTGTAGTGGTGGCGCGTATATGATGATTGTGATAGTCTTGTTAGTCGATTTTTGAGCGGTTTTGCTAATTCTCAATCGCATGAAAATTTGCTTAGAGCTCAATCGACTCTTCCACCGTTTGATCCGTGCATCGCTATTCATGCAAAGTTGGGTCATCTTCCTCCTCTCGACGGCGGCGGCAAGCCGAGCCGGAGCCGCCGCGGCCGCGGCTGGCCACGGCGGAGGCGGCAGTGGCGAGGAGTGACTTAACTTGGGGGGTGCGGGGGTTCGTCGGTGGCGGAGAAGAAGGGACGGGGCTTAGAGGGATGGCCGGGGCGGCGGCGGACCGGCGGAGGAGGAGATGGGGGCAGGGCGGGGCGGCGAGGCGTCGCGGCAACGTGCCGGCCGCGGGCGGGGAGGACGGCGGTTAGGCCGGCGGCGGCTGCGGGGGAGGCGCCGGAGGGAAAGAAGAAGACCAGGCGGGCCGACGGCGAAGGAAGAAGAAGATGATGTGGGCGCTGATGTCACGCGATTGAGGACTAAGCAAGTTCTCAATCGAAAGGGAGTTAGAGAGACCCATTTTTGAAAATATCCCCTTTTGTTGTTAGGTTATATGTGCCGAGCGAGGCACCGGGCATGTTGTGCCGATAGGACATGGCAAAGTAGCCCAACTAGCTGACACACGACCCTAACTCCTAGTCGGATACAAACGCATACGGCAACACTTGCCAAGTCTACAACTCTAACTTGAAAGCCGAACTTGAAAACAACCTAAGCTAGTCCGTGTCCGACTCGTATATGTACTGACCCAACGCAGACAACTATAGTTCATAAGAACTAACTTAACATTACCATCTCAATCTTTGACAAGTTTAGTTTGAATTCCAGCAGCATCCTCGCTCCGAGTCCGATTAGCGCTAGGATTTACACGGTCTGGCTATAAAGACCAATCCCACAGGCCTCTCCTAAACCTGGAACCCCAATCGGTCATCCATTTCTCCTTGCATACCTAGCTCTCGATCTCTACAATCATGGCGTCCCAGAAGCATCAACAGCAAATCGACGTCATCACGCACCCGATCTCTCTAGTCGGCCCGTCTCCGGCGGATCTGGAGAGCAGTTCGCGTTTGGAGTCTGTTCTTCGTGAGGCCGGTCTGTACGAGAACTCGGACGAGATGGCTGCCCGCAAGGAGGTGCTGCGGGAAATCCAAGGCGTCCTGGATCGTTGGGTGAAGCGTCTTACCGCCCAGCGAGGTTACCCCGAAGGTATGGTCGAGCAGGCCACGGCCGTGCTCCTCCCTTTCGGCTCGTACCGCCTCGGCGTTCACGGCCACGGCTCGGACATCGACGCCCTCGTTGTCGGCCCATCCTACATTGACCGTGACCACGACTTCTTCGGCGTGCTGGGCGGCGTGCTGGCCGAGACGGAGGCGGTGACGGAGCTGCAGCCGGTGCCGCGCGCGCACGTGCCGGTGATCAAGATGAGGTTCCGGGGCGTGCCGGTGGACCTCCTCTACGCCAGCCTGTGCCTCCCCGTGGTGCCCAAGGACATTGACCTGCGTGACCGCTCCGTCCTCCGCAGCATGGACCTGGCCACTGTCCGCAGCCTCAACGGCGTCCGCGTGGCCGACGAGCTCATGCGTCTGGTCCCGGACGCCGGCGCGTTCCGCACGACGCTGCGCTGCGTCAAGCACTGGGCCAAGGCGCGGGGCGTGTACTCCAACGTGATGGGTGGGATTCCTCGGCGGCGTCGGATGGGCCATCCTCGTGGCGCGCGTGTGCCAGCTGTACCCCAACGCCGCGCCGAGCATGCTGGTGCCCCGGTTCTTCAAGATCTTCTCGCAGTGGAAGTGGCCCAACCCGGTGCTGTTGGGGACCATCGAGCACGACGATGACGGCGAGCTCGCGCTCCGGCTGCCAGTGTGGGACCCGAGGAGGAACCCCGAGACAGGAGCCACCTCATGCCCGTCATCACCCCGGCGTACCCGTGCATGAACTCCTGCTACAACGTCTCCCACGCCACACTACGGATCATCACGGAACAGCTCGAGGCCGGCCGCGGCATCAGCCAGGAGATCGCCGAGTCCGGAGGCGCCCGTGGGTGGGAGGCGCTGTTCCAGCCGTTTCAGTTCTTCAAGGCGTACAAGAGCTACCTGCAGGTGGACGTGAAGGCCGCCGGCGGAGAGGCCGATCTCCGGGAGTGGAAGGGGTGGGTGGAGTCACGGCTGAGACAACTGGTGATCAGGGTCGAGATGGCCACGGCAGGCATGCTGCTCTGCCATCCCAATCCACAAGCCTACGCCGCCAAGCCCAATGATCTGCACTGCACTGCACCTCCACCTTCTTCGTGGGTCTGTCCAAGCCACAGCAGCAGGAGGAGCAGAAGCAGCCCCAGGTGCAGTTTGACCTCCGTGCGACGACGGAGGGGTTCAAGCAGGAGGTGTACATGTACGAGTCCTGGAGACCGGGAATGGAGCTGGAGGTCAAGTACGCCCGAAGGAAGGACCTGCCTTCCTACGTGCTGGATCAGATACTCCCGGCTGGACATCTCAAGAGGAAGCGCGCCAAAGATGATCCTTCGCCTTCGTCGTCTGCGTCCGGCGACTCCGAGTCGAGCTCCAGCAGCAGGGGCGTCAAGAGGGCGGCGGCAGAAGCAGGATCGTCACCTGAGAGCGAGAGGCAAAGCTGTCCCAGCAGCGCTGCAGGCCGGAGCAGGACAGGGCGATGTGTGACAAGATGAACATCCATCCAGAGTAATCGCAGTCATAGCTAAAGCTCTAGCCCCACACCGGCATGATCAAGCCAAGACAAGGCGAAATCTTCAAACGAATTCTACTCAGGCAGATGGCATGATGAGAGAAGAGAGTACGGGCAGCTGATGCCCAGGACAAGCATCGTGTTCAGAGATAGATTTGAGTTTCAAACTTTTGCCAAAGGGACAAAGTTGTATGATTATTGATGAGGAATACATACTTATTACAAGTTAAACTCTGCATCAACTATCAACTATGTAATCGTTCAAACGGTTGGCAGCACCACCGGATAAAAAATTCTTCGTATTGTCGATGTTTATGTGCCTGGTTAGCTCCTTCACTGCAAGTCTTCGATGCTCAGGCAGTGATTTGTAAGTATGATACATTCTTTTTTTCTTTCATGTGAGAGCCACCGGTGTAATACCGTACATTATGGTAAAAAGTAAACCGCTCATTTTCTTCTTTGTGTACAGATATCTTCTTACGCTTGTTACAATAAATAGGCCGCGAGTCATTACTTAAAAAACAGGAGAAAACGAATTATCATATTAAACTTGCAAGCTGTACGTACAGGCAGCATAGCCTCTTCACTTCTGAATTATTACTGGCCAGCAGCATTACACGCGCGCGCACATACACGCGTACTGACTATTTAGCACATCACCTCTGTTAGCAGCTAATCAATCGTGCCGTTAACTGACTATTTATTGACGAATCTGCAGTCCTTCCTTACCTCGCCCTGGTCGCCGGTGAGCGGTGCATTCTCCGACATCGTGACCAGCGCCGCCGCGAACCTCTCATGGAAGTACGCGTTTTCCTCGGCCATCTTCCCGACGAACGGCGCGGTGCGCGGGTCAGAGGCCAGCCGCTGGTCCACCAGCAGGAGGCCCCTCGCTTTCAACAGATTCTTGTGGTACATGTTGTCGAGCACCATGGGGGTGACGCGGTCGTTCCTCGCATACGCCACGTCGCGCGTGTCCTCCCTGACGTCCGCCGTCGGGCACCGGCCGCGGAGGTACGCGCCGTAGGCCGGCTCGATGGTGCCGTCCACCGCCGGGTAGAGCCTGGCGACGAGGTTGAAGCAGTGGACGCGGCCGACGGAGTGCGCGCCGAGCAGCGCCACCACGCCCTCGGCGTCCACGCCCATGTCCCCGAACCGGTCCAGCACCGCCGACACGGACTCGTTGTGGTTCGGGATGTAGCTCTCCACCTCGCCGTAGTAGCTCTCCGTGGCGTCCCGCCGCCCCGTGCGCATCGGGATGTTTGCGGGCCCGCCGAGCGCGGCGACGCCGTCACGGGCGGCGAGAGCGAGCAGGTCGGCGCAGGAGACGGTGCCCGGGCAGGCGCGCTCCAGGGCGGACTTGATGGCGTCGATGTACTTGAAGTTCCTCATACCGAAGCTCCGAGGGGAGGACTTCTCGGAGACGAGCCCCGCGGCGGCGTCGGCCTCCAGGAGCAGCGACGCGTCGCAGGACTTGACGGTGCAGTCGTGGAAGAGCGCCCTGAGAAAAGACACCGCCGTGTTCCCGTGCTCCTCGTACAGGCTCTTCACCTTCTCCTTGATGATTTCCTCTGCTCTCGGGCAGCTCTCGGAGTAGTAGCCCAGCGCCAGACCACCACTGCTATCACTAGGAGCAGCTGCATTGTTCCCTGCCATGGATGGCAGCAGAATTAAGCTTAAAACCGCTGAAAAATTGTACCAGTTGAGATCCTCGGATGAGAAAGGTTTCATTGATTTAACTTGAGATCGTATCGATGAGGATAATTTGGGAAGAAAATGTAGTTACCAGTGGTGAAGCAGCACAAGAGCAGCAGCAACGAAGCCACGGGTACTAGGCTTGAGCTCAAACCCATCTTCAGAACACGGACTGACTAGTGTCCAAGGAGTGTGGCTGTGTGGGGGATGCTCAAGCTCAACTCAAGATGATCTCAATCGCATACCCTTATTATACTAGGTGCTGAGTGGGAAGGTAGTGGGGGTGAGTGAGTGCTTGACTGAAAGTGACTCCATTTGAATTCTGCGCTCCACTCCATCTCCATGAATATACAGTTTCTTGATCGATCACCCTCCTCACATCGGCCAGGTTACCAATACAGTGAAAGTGGATCGACTAACTAGTAACGGAAACCCCGGGTCATAAACTTAGTTGAATATGATTAAAGCAGTGGTGGACTTATAAGGCGTACTCCAACATGACTTTACAGTTACTAAAAGAGATGAGCGTTCAATTTGGGTGGTGCCAACAGTAAGTGCGCCCTCATTCACTGAATCTGACGTGCACCACCGCCTCTAGCTTTGCTAAATGGAGGATCCATTCAGTCTCCAGAGATCGAGCAGGGAATGAGGGGTCGTTCGGGACTTAGCCGGCTCGGAGAGCGACATCGGGAGCGTGAGGCCGTGGACGGCAGTGGCATGGTTGTGCGTTGGATAATGGGATTGGCGGGTGGACGCAGTGGACGTTCAGGGAAATACTTGCAGGTTTTCAGAAGGTTTTGCGTATCTGATAACTTCGCAGAACACATTCAGAGAAAAACCTCTGGAACTGTTCAGAACAAGAATTACTGCGCTGGTATGGCAGGTGTCAGTCAGATGGATTAAATTCGTTCATTCATTCTTTCATTTCAGCGTTGCGTGACTAGTTAACACCTGAAACTCAGACCGCAGCGATACATTCATCTCTGTCAAGCTTGATACAGTACTTCAAGTTTCCTAGTTCTCCGCCACCAGGGATTGATTAGATGAATTAAATTCATTAATTCATTTGCTTCAGCGTTTCGTGCATATTAAGCATCTGAAAATCAGGCAGCAAGCAATATATTCGTCTTAGTCATGCTTGATGCTGCAAGTTTCCAAGTAACTCCATTAAGGACCAGTGAAAGTTTCCAAAAATCCTACAAAACCGAAGTAGTAAGATAATGAAGCGAACTACTGCCTACTGATAGTTACCTTCCCTACCATCGGCAGGAAAGGGCTGACACGCCCAGTGCAAGTTCAGTACTAGCAAAAGAAACACCGGCCAGTTATATGACTTTTTTTTGTTTGAATTTTCTATATTAATTATCTATCACAAGCATTCATACAATCATGTTCAGCCAGTTCCGACAAACCACTTGGAACTTGACCAAACAAAACCCCACCACACAACTCTCTAGTAGCAAACTTTGCAATCTCATGCGCAAGACGATTTGCTTCCCTGTTTCGATACTCCAGCTTGAAGCTCTTTCCTTCTGGGATCAAATTCTGAAGGTCCTGCGCAATGAATCTGATGTGTGAGCGATCATTGCTTGCAGGATCAAAGGCTTGTAAGAGTGTTAGGCAATCCGTCTCAATTGTTATCATGTTACAGTCGTCGATGATGGTCAGTTTGAGGCCCTCATAGCATGCAATTGCTTCGCATACCATAGCCGTCTGCGCTGAATGGATTTTTCCCCACGCTGAGGAGATAACCTCTCCATTGCAGTTTCGAACTACGGCTCCCCAGGATCCAGATTATCAAAAAACTCGCATCCACGTTAACTTTTATGGAGTGTTGTCCAGGTTTTTCGCAAGCAACCGGAACTTTGCCAGGCTTCTTTTTCACCTTTTTTGGACCTAAATCCATGATAGGTTTCTTTCCCTTTCCGTCAACAATCTCATTTCCGTTTTTGATACTAAGCATGGACTCCTGATAGTTTTTTATAAACAAAGCAGAGTGAGAATAACTTGCCTCCCCTTTTCCAAAGATGCAATCATTCCGATGGTGCCAGGTTCTCCACCACAGAAACATGACTTTTGCCCTCATATCTTCAGAAAGGTTTTGTAATAGGACCAAAACCCAGTCCTTTCCTGTGTATCTCAAAGAGTGTTCAGGAGGAAGTGACCAATACTTCCTTATTTCTCTTCTTAAAGCTTTCGCTGGAGTGCACTCAATCGCCATATGATGTACATTTTCAGTATCCATTCCACATAAGTTACAGATGGGAACTTGGTTAGGTAGTCTTTTACTTCTATTTTCTTGAACAGCTAGGGAGTCCGTGGCTAGCTTCCAAGTGAAGACTCTAACCTTTGGGACGTTTGCTTTCCAAATGTTGTCCCATAAGGTACGTTCACCGTTTTTGCTGGAGCTATTACTAGAATAGATAGCTAGCTTCTCATCGAGTGCTAGCTTGTACGCACTGCGGACATTGAAGATACCAGAGTTTTCATAATGCCAGGCCACAAAGTCTTTAGACTCACTTCTCGGTAGCCTAATCTTTAGTACCTCCGTTGCATCATGAGGCATAAAGATTTTCTTGATAATATCCTCTTTCCATTCCATCTTGTCCAGGTCTATGATTTCTTTCACCTTTCTGAAGCGAGACTTTGACAGGTTTTTTGTTATTTTAAATTCCCCTCTTGGGATCTAGTTGTCTCTCCAGATTCTAATTTTTTCACCATTTCCCACTTTCCAAACAATTCCCTTTTTCAGCAGTTCAAGACCATGTGCTATCCCTTGCCAGCCAGGCGAGGAGACTTTTGAGAAAGTTGTGTCTGTGAGCTCCCCGACAGGGTAGTATTTGGCCTTCATAATTCGTGCACACAAGCTGTCAGGGAATGCAATCAGACGCCACGCTTGTCTCGCCAGGAGTGCCTTGTTAAACAATTTTAAATCTCTGAAACCCATGCCTCCGTGGGATTTACATTTGGTTAGATTTTCCCAGCACGTCCAGTGTATGTGCCTCTTATCTTGTTCATCGCCCCACCAGAACTGTCGGATCAGTTGCATCAGTTCATCACACAGCCCGATAGAAAACTTGAAGATACTCATAGCATAAGTTGGAATTGCTTGCATAACTGCTTTAATCTGAGTCTCTTTTGCAGAACCTGAGAGATATTTCTCTGACCAGTCTGACATTTTCTTCTTATATGTCTCCTTGATCGAGATGAACTTCTCATTCTTCATGCGTCCCTCAGGTACTGGTAAACCCAGATATTTTTCTTCAAAGCTCGAGTTCTGAACATTCAATGTTTCCTTTACTTTCTATCCTCTTTCTTCTGTAACATTTTTCCCAAGAAGCAGAGAACATTTACCCAGACTCAATAACTGTCCAGTAGCCTTTTCATAGCGGTGTAGTGTGTTCTTAACCTCTGTAGCTTGTTGATCATTAGCCTTAAAAAATAATAGGCTATCGTCAGCAAAAAGTAAGTGCGAAATTCCTGGACTTTGGCGACAGATTTTTAATTCTTGGAGTCTGCCTTCATCAATGTTGCTTTGGATCAATTTTGAGAGCTCTTCTGCCACTAAAAGGAAGAGGTAAGGGGACAGGGGATCCCCTTGTCTCAACCCCCTAGTGGGTTTGAATCTTCTGAGTAATTTTCCATTTAATCTCACTCTATAGGTAACCGACATAACACATGACATGGTCCATTTAATCCAGTCAGGATGAAATCCCAGTTTTAGGAGAGCACCTTCTAGATATTTCCAATCAACCCTGTCATACGCCTTTGCAAGGTCTAGTTTGTAAGCACAGAATTCTCCTCTTTCATCTTTGTTGACTTGAAGAGCATGTATACTCAAAAGTGATTAGGGCGTTGTCAGTGATCTGTCTCCCAGGGATAAAGGCACTTTGGGTAGGGGCGATGATTTCTTGCAGCAGAGGGCGTAGTCTGTTCACCATACATTTAGAGACCACCTTGTAAATGACGTTGCACATGCTAATGGACCTAAAGTCCCGTAAGGATCCAGGATCCTTCTTCTTTGGGAAAAGCACTATCACTGTGTCATTCACCTCCCCCGGCATATGCCCAGATTTAAAAAATTCTCTGACCCCCGTAATCACATCTTCTTTAAGAGTGCCCCAGTGACGCTGATAGAAACGAGCAGGAAATCCATCAGCACCTGAGGCTTTAAGGGGTCCTATCTGGAACAAGGCGTTCCCAATCTCTTCATCCGAGAAATCCCTACACAAGTTATTGTTCATGTCATCAGAGATCCTTGGTTGAATCAGGTTCAGGATGTCATTTGGCTGTACATGTGGATCAGCTGTGTACAGCTCCTGAAAAAAACCAGTTGTCATTTCACCCATCTCCTCAGAATTTTCAGTAACAGTCCCATTGTCCTTTTTCAGTTTTGTGATATTGTTCTTCTTCTTTCTCCATGTGGCCTTCCGGTGGAATTTTTTGTGTTTCTATCTCCCTCCTTCAGCCACTCTATTCGAGATCTCTGTTTCCAGTAAATTTCCTCACTTTCCAGCAGATTATTCATTTCCCTTTCTATCTCTTTCCTTCTTTTCTGACTATGTATGTCACGGGCTGAATTTATAATAGAGAGCTCCTTTCTCAGTTTTTCCAGTCTGCATTTAACAGACCCAACCGTGTTTCTACTCCAGGTTTGTAGCGAGTGCATTACCCCCGCTAGCTTCGAGTTGATGTCCCCCAAATCAGATGGCTTATTGTGCATGTTCCAGGCCATCTCAACCTGCTCTGCCAGTCCCTGTTCTCTCTCCCAGTAGGCTTCGTATCTCTGAATTCTGCACGCTGGCCTCTCGAGGTCCTGCTTACATAAGGATATCAGGATAGGAGTATGATCAGATCTAGGTGTAGTAAGGTGTTGTACTTTATAATCAGGGAAACAGTCCATCCAGTCAGGGCAAGCAACAGCTCGGTCGAGTCTCACTCTGACATTGCTGTCGCCGAGCTGCTTGTTATCAAATGTCCAAGGGGTACCTCGGAAGCCTAAGTCATGAAGGTTACAGAGAGAGAGAGGGTTTCACGGAAATCTCTCATCTGTTTTTCACCCCTTCTTCTCACCGAGAAATGCTCCTCCTGCCACATGGTTTCATTGAAATCACCCATAACTAGCCAAGTTATATGACTTGGCAGCTGATAGTTACCTTCCCTACCATCAGCAGGAAAGGACTGACCTGTGCTCATACATCTGCTGAAACTTAACATGCACCACCACCTTACCTTGGTTAAAAAGGAGTGTATATATATTTCAGCGAAAATATCTGATCGAGCTTCAGCTTTGTATGGAAAAGAGAGCGACATCGAGAACGTCATACCGTGGAGCAGTAGTATGTGCGGATGAAGCCGTTGAAAAGAATGCATCCATCAGTTACTTGACATGGTTCTTCAGTCTTCAAATCGCAAGATTTAATAATTCAGAAAAAGAACTGGGCTACTGGTCTGTCTGCAGCTCAAAGCTATGCTGGTAGTACATATGGGCCTCCTTGTGACCTGCGCTTGTATGTAGGCTCCTATGCAGGCACTGATATCGAGCCCGGCCAATATTTGGCCCAAACAGAAGGCCCGTCTCTGAGGGTACCTGGCCCAATAGTATAGATGAAGGATATGCTTTAATTCTTTTCGTATTCCTCTCGCTGCTAAAATATACGCATTTTCAGAAGGAAAGAAAAGGTAAAAGATGCCAACATAATGGGTCCAAGGACTCCAATTCCAACTGAAAATCCCAAAGAAAAGCACAGGATCCCTTGCTCTTGCTTGCGAAAGCTACAGATGGACCAATGTCCAGCCTCATTTTTTTTTCCTTCTTGAAAAGGCATGTCCTTATCTTTTTATTATTACTACATAAAAAATACCATATATTGACCCTTTACGGTGATTTTTTTTTTTGCGAAAAACAACACAGTCGCTCACAAACACGCGCACACACTCACCCCTATGAACGCACGCACGCACATCATACCCGTATGAGCACCTCCGAGAGACTGAGCCGGCGGGTTGAGTCTTGAGATTGACGAAGTCACCACATGCGTCTCGCTGTCGACGGGAACGTCGCCTCCCACTAAAGAATATTCCGTCTTAAATAAGAAACAACTGGGTTTTGAATCTAGGCTGGGGGATAACCACCTGCCTGTCCACACGCAGGTGTGAATGGTTTATTCTATCCTTTGCAGACAGCAGTACGAATCTCGTTGCAGTCCCTATCCCACACCTCCAGTGCGACCGTGGTAAAGAGACAATTCAGAGCCACTCGTGCCATGGCTAAACCACACGACGGGATTTATTAAAAATATTTGTCCAGCCTTATCATCATGTGAACATTGTCCATGATTACATGTCGGAGGGACCCACCAAAGATTGCGATCACAAGCAAACACAGGTGTCACACCTGTACGTCAAACACCACCATTTTCCAGTAAACTATGCTACACGTACACAAGTGCTAATTAATCCTTCTCATATGCTGACTCACCAATGCCCTCCATTCACAAACTGCCACGTAATATATGTCATATCCATGGACCGAGCAAGAGATCCTAGCACGGATAGGTGAGGGGCACAAGACTCCGGTAAAAAAATTAATTCCTCTCGGATGGTGGCGCTTGGCAGTGTCTGCTCCTCGAAGAGGCATTTGTCGAAAAATACTATCTCTGCGCTGGACCTTGACCATCTTGATTTGGGAATGTAGAAAATGTTGAACCCGAGAGCCAGGCACGGGCTTGTCGCCGTGCTAAGCGACGAGTGGTGGGCGCCGCCTCATCCCTCGTCACTGTCGCTAATCAGGAAGCCCATGTATTCGAAATCATGGATATCCAAGAGAGCTCGGCTGCCTTGGAGAGCCACCTTGGCAGGAGCATGCCGCCGGTCATTTCCTCTTCGACGCTCTACCGTGAGATGGAAAAGGTGGAGGTTGAGGTGGACAAAAGGTTACAACTCACAAGATAAGAGTGACAATGGAGCAAAAAAGGGCAACTCGGTCTCGTAAGGTTCACCGAGGAGTTTTGAATCTTGTTGGCCGACACAACGTTCATCGACAAGAACACGAGGCCAGGATCTTGTCTCACAAAAAATGATCATTCTGTGACCTATGTTGTGTGTTGAAATGTGTGCCATTTCGCGTGTTTTAAACTATGTGCTATTCAGAACTTGAACTATTACAAATGATGCATATTTGTGTGATTTATGTTGAGGAATTATGTGCTAAAATATTCTTATGAATATTTGATATTAAAAGGCATAAAATGGACAATTCAGAAAATGAAGTTTAGAGATATTTGAATGTTGGGGGAGGGGTGGCAACCGATAGCAAAGTTTATTCCACAAAGCTAATAGTACCAAAATATAAGATAATCCCAAATGCAGTTGAGTTAATGGTTCAGATAACTAACCATCGAGTGACATTTCCGTGCCGACAGTTGGGATTACGCGGCCACTCCATTCGTCTCCCTCCGTCCCTTTCGCCTTCGTCTTCCCGACGTCTTCCCCCTCCAATCCCTCCCTCTCTGTCTCGCTCCTTCTCCTTTCTCTCTCTACCCTCTACTCCTACGTATACCCAAGCTAGCAGAGCACCCAGCACCAACCCTGCCCAGCAGCCAATCCCCCGCAGCAACTCTGCCGCCGACCATGGGCACGTACAAGTGCTGCCTCATCTTCAAGCGCCGGTACCGCTGGACGGACGCGCCGCCGCCGGAGGACGTCCGCTCCCTCTTCTCCGAGCACTCCGGCGGCGCCGCCACCATGAGCGCCGACGGCCTCCGCCGCTACCTCGACTCCACCGGCGCCAACGACGACTCCGACGCCGAGTCCGCCGACCGCCTGCTCGACCAGATCCGGCAGGCGCAGCGCGGCGCCCGGGTCCCGCGCGTGGGCCGCCCGCTGCTCGGCGTCGACGACTTTCACCGCTTCCTCTTCTCCCACGACCTCAACCCGCCCCTGCGCCGGCCCCAGGTCCACCACGACATGTCCGCGCCGCTCTCCCACTACTACATCTACACGGGACACAACTCGTACCTCACGGGGAACCAGCTCAGCAGCGACTGCAGCGACGTCCCCATCATCAAGGCGCTGCAGCAGGGCGTCCGGGTCATCGAGCTCGACTTGTGGCCGAACTCGGCCAAGGACGACATCAACATCCGCCATGGCGGGTAGCTACTTATTACTACTACTATTTTCCATATGCATCCAACTTCCCACTCACTTGGATTCTAGCTTTTCTCCGGTACAATTGGGGAAAAATCCATCTTTCTTGTTCATACTATAATAAGGATAATGCGCCTTCCTGAATAGAAACAAATGCGCTACCCATCATGCATAGGAGCCTTCAGTTGGAGCAACATTTCAGTTAGTACTCCCTCCGTTCTAATTTAATTGACTTACTATTCACAGCATGTGGATGTATCTATACATGTAACATGTCTAGATATATCCACATTTGGTGGATAGCAAGTCAATTAAATTGGAACAGAGGGAGTACTTGTGTATATAGAAAGTGTAGCAATCTCAAGTTCATATATGTGTTTGTGGAATTTACATTGCCAATAGGCTTACACCGTGTGCTCCTGTCTTACGAATTCTGAACAGGACATTGACCACCCCAGTTTCACTGCTGAAATGCTTGAGGTCAATCAAAGAGTACGCTTTTGTTGCCTCGCCCTATCCTGTTATCATTACACTCGAAGACCACCTTCCACCTGAACTCCAGGCCAAAGTTGCCAAGGTAGCTATAATTTTGGTTTCTGAGATTTGCTGTATGTTCATCCAGGAGGTTTGCACTTCTCTAATAGGTGCTTCTGGAAATCTTCCTTTCAGATGGTCCTTGAAGTATTTGGCAGCATACTATACTACCCCCAGGAAGAACATCCCAAAGAACTACCTTCACCTGAATTCCTCAAGGGCCGTGTCCTCCTGTCAACAAAGCCCCCAAAGGAGTACCTTGAGGCCAAGGCGGGTGGTGCCATCAAAGACACTGACGTCGGCAAAGGAACCGACGACGATGCGGCTTGGGGAAAAGAAGTCCCAGATTTTAAGACTGAAATCCAATCTGCTAAAGTACTGCTTTGAAGTTCTACATTTTCTGCTCTATTATTTTCTCCTCTTCTTCAGCAATAATTTACCTTCGCAATTGCTTTTGCTCTATCAGCAGGAAGATGATGACGAAGATGAGGACGACGACGACGATGAGGAGCAGAACATACAACATCTAGCTCCACAGTACAAGCACCTTATTACTATAAAAGCAGGAAAGCCAAAGGGGGGTACTACGTCTGACGCCTTGAAGTGCGACCCGGACAAAGTTAGGCGGCTCAGTTTGAGTGAGCAACAACTTGCAAAAGCTGTAGTTAATCATGGTACCGAAATAGTGAGGTATACATCTAATGAAGTAGCTCCCATTACTGCCAGTCATTCCTTTCCATCTTTAATAATTAGAGATCCTCTTTTGTTTACTCTTACTGAAGTGTTCAATGTTTATGCTCCAAACAAGGTTTACGCAGAGAAACCTACTGAGGATATACCCAAAGGGCACTCGGGTTACTTCATCCAACTACAATCCTTTTGTTGGTTGGGTGCATGGTGCTCAGATGGTCGCCTTCAATATGCAGGTGCGTCTCTGTTTCTGAGTAATCGATCCCATTGCATTGGTGTTGCTCTATGCTCTGAATATACAATTAAGTAAACCATATTTGGGAATAAGTTCAGTAACTGAAACCACATTTCATATAAAATGGCAGAAATACATACGCATATTAAAGCAATTGATAATGTATTATCAATCATCCGGGCGGGGTAGGCAATATAAAAAAAAAGGTTGAAGAATTAGTGCTGCCAGCTAAGTTTTGGAGTACGCATGTTTATGCCACCATGTATGCATGCAAGAAGATGTTTCGTGGACAACCAAAAGATTTCAAGCATGAATGATGTATGAAGAGAGCAATAATATGAAGACTAGGAGTATAGGCACTAAGGTGTCTAGCTCTGGAAGCGTGCCCTGGAAGACTGCCACCAATGCAGGACACCTGTCCTGCAGTACACTAATTATATGGCTTGTACTGTGTAACACAGTAAAACCAATAATATGGCCGATACTGTGCCACCAACCGTCCATTATTGGTGCCACTACGTGTCCTTGAAGTGAAGCCACAAGAAGAGCCACGCAGGCAGCCGGAGAGGCTTCCTCTTCCCCTATATAAGGAGGAGCTAGGCTTCAGAAGGGAACACAACGGCGCACAACACCAGCAACCCAGCATCCCGAGCAGAGAGTTCATCAGCGACCTCCCTGCTCAGTAGTAGTGTAGTACTCCCACCAGTGCAATAAAATCCATTTTAACAAGAAGTTGTAGTAGAAGAGTGGAGTCCGTAGTAAGGTAATCTCCCTTCTCTGTGTGTAAACCTTTCGGGGGTTCCCAAAAGGGAAAACCGTATGTTTTCTATATTGTGAAAATGAAGTAGTTCTGTTTTTCCCTTGATCTTGTTAGCATGTTTATATGGGTTGGGTTCTTATGCTAGGGATCCTATAGGAGAAACCTTTGTGTGTAGTTCTCTGTTAAGCCGTGTGGCGCAGAAACGAGAACAGTGTAGCCGTAGAGAAGTGTTCGCTTCGGGTGGAACTGCCTGGGAAGACGATAAGAAAATGCCCCTTATAAACCTGTCTAAGAACATCTATGGAAAGAAGCTTAGCTACTTCTGAAGCAATATAGTTAAGCATACGGCGAGTACTGAGTAGGATTTTTACATCTCTGCGAACACCGTCTGTAGCTTGTTGGACTCGCCAGCCTAAACGATCCTGCAAAATAATTAAAAGTGAATTAAGTGTGAACAGGAAAAATGCGAAGAAAGTACACTGTTTGAACAGTAAAAGTGAATAGTAAAAGTGAATAGTAAAAAGCGAATAGTAAAATTCGATTTTTTAATCTGTACGAGCTGTCTCTCGTGCTCGTTAAGTTAAGCGTTAATAATTACTGTATCTCCCACTATTTTAGAGATACAGTAATTATTAGCACTTAACTTAACGAGCATGAGAGACAGCTCGTACAGATTAAAAATTTGAATTTTACTATTCGCTTTTTACTATTCACTTTTACTATTCACTTTTACTATTCAAACAGTGTAATTTCTTCGCGTTTTTCCTGTTCACACTTAATTCACTTTTAATTATTTTGCAGGATCTTTTAGGCTGGCGAGGCCAACGAGCTACAGACGGTGTTCGCAGAGATGTAAAAATCCTACTCAGTACTCGCCGTATGCTTAACTATATTGTTTCAGAAGTAGCTAAGCTTCTTTCCCTAGATGTTCTTAGACAGGTTTATAAGGGGCATTTTTTAATTGTCTTCCTAGGTAGTTCCACCCGAAGGGAACACTTCTCTACGGCTACACTGTTCTCGTTTCTACGCCACACGGCTTAACAGAGAACTACACGCAGAGGTTTCTCCTATAGGATCCCTAGCATAAGAACCCAACCCATATAAACATGCTAACAAGATCAAGGGAAAAACAGAACTACTTCATTTCCACAATATAGAAAACATACGGGTTTCCCTTTCGGGAACCCCCGAAAGGTTTACACACAGAGAGGGGAGATTACCTTACTACGGACAACACTGCGTGGCTTCACTTCAAGGACACGTAGTGGCACCAATAATGGACGGTTGGTGGCACAGTATCGGCCATATTATTGGTTTTACTGTGTTACACACTACAAGCCATATAATTGGTGTACTGCAGGACAGGTGTCCTGCATTGGTGGCAGTCTTCCAGGGCACGCTTCCAGAGCTAGACACCTTAGTGCCTATACTCCTAGTCTTCATATTATTGCTCTCTTCATACATCATTCATGCTTGAAATCTTTTGGTTGTCCACGAAACAACATCTTCTTGCATGCATACATGGTGGCATAAGCATGCGTACTCCAAAACTTAGCTGGCAGCACTAATTCTTCAACCTTTTTTTTTATATTGCCTACCCTGCCCGGATGATTGATAATACATTATCAATTGCTTTAATATGCTCCGACCATGGTCCTCCATGCCCGAATTATTGATATTCATTATCAATATTCATGGTCTATTCAGGATATATATAACCCTTAGCTTCTACTAAAGTCGGGTGCATTTCGTGCCGTATGTTGTTTGAAGATAACCCACCAAGCAAGGCTGATGGTCAGCACACTTTTCAGCAGTCTCAGGACAACCTCTAACTAAAGAAAGCAAGGACCTGATAATGTGCATTACTATGGACTAGATAGGTTCAGTCTACGTGTCCGAGAATGCTCTAGATTTGGTACATTGCAAGTCTCTGACGTGTTTGCATCAGTCTGTGCATACACCTACCTAAATTTTGCCAAGCTGGAGTTATCCACTTCAATTTGATGGTAGTTGGTCATATGCTGTCCCTTTCGTACTGACATGTTCCGACTGGCATGATACTCTTTGCAGGGATATGGAAGAGCACTTTGGTTAATGCATGGATTTTATAAAGCCAATGGTGGCTGTGGGTATGTGAAGAAACCGGATTTCTTGATGCAAACTGAACCAATTTTTGATCCAAAAAAACCTCAACCTGTTAAAAAAACCTTGAAGGTATGTATTTATTTTATTTACGATTGTCCGTGCCACTCGAAATTCAGAGATCGATGACCTGCTCCTTTTTTTTCAGGTAAAAGTGTACATGGGCGATGGTTGGCGGATGGACTTCAAGCAGACACACTTTGATCAGTATTCTCCCCCAGATTTTTATGCACGGGTATGTAAAACAGAAGGAGAATATTACAAGCGATTACTCCATCACCTCGAGAGAAAGTTTAGCAACATCATTGCAGAACTCAATAAGAATTTTGTTTAACTGATTTTTGTATTGACAGGTTGGGTATGTTTAACTGATTTTTGTATTGACAGGTTGGGATTGCCGGAGTTCCAGCAGACTCTGTGATGAGGAAGACCAAAGCAATTGAGGACAACTGGGTGCCTGTCTGGGAGGAGGAGTTCTCCTTCGACCTGACGGTCCCGGAGCTGGCCTTGCTCCGTGTGGAGGCGCACGAGTACGACATGTCGGAGAAGGACGACTTCGCGGGGCAGACCGTCCTGCCGGTGTTGGAGCTGCAACCCGGGATCCGCGCGGTGGCGCTCTTTGACCGCAAGGGGAACAAGTATCCCAACGTGAAGCTCCTCATGCGCTTCGAGTTCGTTTGATTATGGTTTGGCTTTGGTTTGAGAGTTTCCAGAGACGACGGCCTGTTACTACTTGTGCATTCTTTGTCCATTCTGTACATATGTAACTCTGTGGTGGTGCTGTCTGTGTGCGTATGTTTTACCATTTGTACATGTCAGTCGTGTGTGTTTGTGCATACACACAATTCACTCCGGTGAGGTGGTTTGGCGCAGGCCCCGGATCTGGAGCAGGTCGTGCTTGGGGAGACCCCCCGACCGCTGCAGCTTCTTCGTCGTCAGTGCCAGTTCTTCGGAGCTGGTGTTTCCTGCGGTTCATCGACGCCTTCGGGTTAGGAGTTCGTCTGCTCCCTTGGTTGTGGGTGGTGTAGGCTGGTTTCAGCTCCGCTTTTCTTGGATCTTCTCTGTTCTTCCTTGTATTCCGATATGTATTTCGTTTCTTGCTGTTTAATACAAGTATGGAAAATGCAAAAAAAAAAAAAATCATGAGGCATGTTCATCATCTATTGTGAGCAATAATAAAAGTCTGAGTGGTTTCACCATCATCATCATCATTTGAGATTATAACATCTCGGTAAAATTTTGTTGATAGTGAAAAGAAATGGTACTTCTTTCGAACCTGTAGCTAGATTTTGGTCGTCTGATAAGAAGAGTTCTACTGTAAATCCAGTCACTGCTCTCATCATGTGGTGCATTTGGCAAATGATTTTAGCCTTGTTCCCCTGGCTGTGGCTGAACATACGGCAGGCCTGGTTTTTTTTTTCTTTAATCTTGCAAACAGCGAGGAACTGGGTGATTTTGTGTCGAGAGGTGCTGGATAAGATATCTGAGCTCGAATCATGTGGCTGTCATCTCGCAGCAGATCCGGAAATCTCAATACATTTTATTATTTCAAATAATTTAATTTTTCAATGATTGCAAATAAATAAGAGAATGAAACGCAATATTTGAATTAAGGAATTGTAGGGCTTTACCTTCCCCCGAAGGAGAAGGAGCCCTTTCAGAAATTCTCAGTGGCCCCGAAGGGCCAAAGAGGGGGTTTGGAAATAGTTTTCAACCAGCAATTGACGCGCCTCGGTATAACCTCACTAGCTGCGTCATTGCCCCAAGCGCAAAGATGCCTTCTAACGTTCGCACCCCACCCCTTCTTATAGCGCTCTCTCCCCGCCTGCTCCTGCTGCCTCGCCGAGGTGGGACTAAACGTTTCCAGTCCATACGTCGGTTCCGTTCCACCAAACGGACGTCGCTGAGGCCGGCAGCCCCGGATGGGCCTGGTTTCATGCACTGTAGGTGAGGCCCATCTGGCCAGTACATATATGGCAGAGCCTTTTCGGCCCAAAACTCCCACGCTCTTCGTTCAAAAATTTGCCTACTTTGAAGGTTGATGAAAGATGCTTGCTTCAGTCCCCATGTGCATTTCATTTATAATGCCCTTCTGACACGTCATCTTTTATTTTGCGAACACAATCATGCAATGTAGCATTTCACATGCGACAGTAGATGGCAATCGTTTCCATCAACTGTAGAGAAGAAACGGACGATTTCTGCACTCGATAGTAAGCTTTTCACACAAACACGCCAATGTAACACACATAGTTTTATACAGAGTAGTTGTTTCATTCTATTTAGCAAGAGGGGTCCATGTCATCAGACATGTTTTACTACGTCCAAACTTCATACAAAGCCACCAGTGAGGAAGGAAGGAAACACAGGCTACGGAAGAAATACATAACAGATTAAGAGGGCTCAACAACAACTTTCTCCTGTCACTATAATTTTTTAGGTAACAATAGTAGTACATCGTTGCCTAGAAAATGCCTCCATCCCATTCCAGCATAATACAGACCTGTGAGATACACCAAACAGCATAGATCATTGATAGTACACGACAGTTCATATCCCTAAAGGAAATATACACGAGCTGGAAGCATTAGCACATCTGTTCAGTATAAATAAAGGATCATCGTTCCGGATGACCAAACAAATCATATAATCAGAGAAGTTGGAGGAGGCATTTACTGGGGCTTCTGGGGAGATGTTAACTGGCGGCAGAGGATTCCTGAGTTACTTCCGTCGTGGTATCTGCGGCAGAGGATTCCTGGGTTACTTCCCTAGTGTCAGCGGCCTGGTTTTGGCTGCTTTGCACTTCCGGTGCAGGTTGTTGCTGATCTTCAGCAAGACCCAAAACCACCAGGCTAGACCTGCCCAGAAAGACACAAGCTCTGATCAGATCCAGCCCCACGCATTTGAAATGGAAAGCACTTTGGAGCGAAGCAACAAACCTCGGAAGAGTTGATCGCACATTTGGCTGGCTGGCATGCTCGACCAAGGGCACCTTCAGTACAGGATTCTTATTCAAGGCATTTTCAAGTTGTGGAGCTGGTAACTGACAAAACGAGTACCATGTTAAGGAAAATCTTCATACATAGTGATGAATTTTTTGGAATCGAATAGTAGGAATGAGAAATAAAAGATGGAGCTGCAGTTGAGCCTTCAACTATTAGCATGTTTCTGTTTCTATAACTATTATATCGAAATAGTTGCTGTGGCACCATGAACTCACTAATATTATCATATGATGTAAAAGACAACTATCAGATGACCCTTTTTTCATCTATGAAGTAATTAGGCAAAGCTCCTCCCATTCACTAGAATGAACAACTACAACAAACATATTTTTGCATTGGAAAGAACAGATAAATTCCACAGGAGAAGAAGCGTGACCAAACCTGCAGTAACACACCATACGACTGAGGTTTCGTCAGGATAGCACACTTCAGGAATCCTACCCATAACTTAGGATATTTCCAAATCTGCCAACACAAAATGATAACTGAGGTTTCAGAAAAAATGAAAAAAAAGTATTGTAACTGAATTCATTTTCAATATAAAGGTGATAACCTGCTTGCTAACAAGGCGTGACATGATTTCCATCACAAAATCCACCTACAAGGAAATCTCACCGTCAGATTATAGTATCAGAGTAACAAATCAGCAAAGCTGAGAACAGTTGACTTCATGATAATAATGCATCAATACCGAAGTTCCCCAGACCAAGTCAAGTAAGATTCATATTAGCACCTTATCAATGATGGTCTTAACTCCCCATTCTCCTTAGAGAGAGGGAGGGACACTATATACTGCTAAGCCAACTGGTCATAAACATCAGCTATCAATTATTGTCGCTTCTGAAGTATGTAAGAGAAAAAATCATGTTGCGTGTTTCGTGATAGAATTACGCGCCTCTATACATGCAGTCATGCACCAAAAACCAAGTGCAAGATGATGTAAGTGAATAACTGATGCTAAATTACATAGCTACAAAAGTATCATGGATGTACGCTTTCCAAATAGAACAGGTGCATGCAGCAAAACTGGGACCCTGAGAAGAAAGAAAAGTGTTCCACTATAATCAGGTGCATGCAGCAAAAGTGAGAGGAAGGGATGTTCCCTACTCAGCATGAACTGGGAAGATCCTATAACAGCATGAACCGCGTGTTTCAATTCAAGTAACAGACTGTGATCCTTGACATATCAGCAAATCTCACTACCAAACTAGACTCACCAAGATCAGCCCATATACACATTTCATGCTAGGAAGTCTTTCGCAAACTAGGTTACAGCATGAGGTACATGAGTCATAGCCCACACAATGGGGTCACAAAATTAGCTTACCAATGCAGGAAATGCACCTATTGCTTGCATAACAGTTCGCATGAACAACAAAGGAAGGGGAATCTGTTCAACCTGTGAAAAAATGAAGAGTTTGAACAAAGAGCCAACAGATCATCATAGCATATGGCGGATACAATGGAAACCGTGATAACATCCAGAAATAGATACCAATTGATTTAGTGCTTTTGCCAAAACTTGCTGAGTGAATATTGTCCTTTGCTCGAAGCAGGCAGCACATGCCTCTATAACCTACATCAAGTTAAAATAAATTGTCACTCCATCGGTGTATTGAATTAACTCGCCAAAGTGATGTGAAGTGTAACGAATGGAAAACTAACATACCTTTTTCAGCGGTATCCCTTCTTTTTCAGGATCTATTACATGAATCGCAATCAAAATTTCGGATGGATCAAGAGAAGGGCCATGTTGTGGTGATCCCTGCAATAGGTAGCAAGTTATGGTGCATGCACAGGCTAGATAAGATTTTTAACTAAAATGAAAAGTGAAACATAAATAAGTTAGTTGGGAAATTAAGTCAAAGAATGAGCCAGAAATATGTATTTGCTAAGAAAACCTCGAAGGTATGAAGCTTTACATAAAGTATGCAACAAACATCTTGGCCCAGATATGAACAGACATTCGTATTTCATAGAAGAGAAAAACTTACCTGCAGGATTCGAGAAAGGGCAACTTGAAACTTATCCACAGGAAGGTTCACAATATTGGGAAACACAGACATAACCTGAGAAAAAGCATGATAAAGAATAACTAACGTGAAAAGAATACAGAAAATAAAACCCTGGCATTAATGCCTACAGAATATATGTGATCTCCAGACTACAATGCTTATATTTTTGCATACTGCCAGTTATTTTTTATATTTTAAACGTTCTAAAAGTGCAGGAGAGAAAACCTCATCTTTTGGCAGATGAGCCATGACTGGAAAAAGGAATTCGACATCCTGCAAAATGAGGCCAGTAGTTTGTAACTTAGAATAATTCAGGCAGGATACAATCTGATCATATAATGTCAGCAAGAACTTGAAGTTCAACTCAGATTCAGAGAAACAGGCAACCTTTGTTTTCGAATATAAGTTCTTCACGGAGGAAATCAGATCTTGAGATGGCACTGCTCCATCAGTGAGAGTCTGTAAAACCTGCATGGCAATGTAATATATTGGATTATAGAAATGCATTCAAATGAAAGAAATTCACTCATCAAGGTATATTTTCATGAACCCTCTTTCAAATACATGTCAAGTAGAACTTTGACAATAGAAGACAACATGTCTTAATAGGCAAAGAAAAACACAACTTGCACCTGCATGAGGAGCTCCCGACTGTCAGCTGGTGGATCTGAGATGATCCCAAGAAGGTCAGGAGAGGATCGTATCGTACGAATCAGAATGGGTACTTGTTTGTGAACTGCCTGGAAAACATACAGTTTATATTAGACAAAGAGCCATGAAATATTGAATAAGAAAAAAAATGCGATCTATTGGCATGGCAGAGAATGTTGGATGCAAGACCTGTTTTGCAGCCTGTGGTAGACTACCATATATTTCAAATACACGCCGGAGAAGGGAATGTTTCTGGCAGTGAGATACAATCCACGTGCTGTTAGTAGAATTCAGATAATCATACTAAGGGTTGCAGAGCAGTACCACTAACCTTGGTGCACAAAGCAAAATAAAGTGACATCAAAGTTTGAGCATCTGCTACTGAGGATAAATTTTCTAAACCACCATCCTTCAGAAAACACAAAGTCAAACAAATCAGAAAAGGCAGACTATACTTTGCTTCAAAAGGAACAGAAAGATGAAAGCTATGATGCTAAGAGTATGTTCCAACTTCCAAGCTAATATACATTCAAGACCGTCATATCCTAATAATACTTGCAGTTCTTTTCATTTATAACAGTGCATTGATTTATCATCATTTTCTCTGTTTTCAACAGTTTTTCTTGAGAATATTTGTTGACTTTATGATAAAATACAAGGCAATGCTGTTTAAGAATCATCTAAAGCCACGGCTAGTTCAAATAGCAGCAGGGGCATGTGTGAAAGAAAGTAGAGCATGAACTAAACCTGGTGACCTTCAGGTGTAGCCATTTCAGCAGCTGATGCGGATTCAGCCGCTGGAATCACTTCCAGGACTGAATTAAGTTTTTCATTTGCAAATTCTTCAATCCTTTTGGAAATGCTTGCCATGGGAAATAGCTTATTTGCTACCTGTTATTACCAAATGAAAAATGAAGTGAACAAAATCACATAAGGCACCTTTCTCACAAGCAGGATGGATTAAGGGATTACCAGACGTATGGCCTTCATGCGGACCTCATCTAGACGATTGATTGAACTCTGTAAGAAACACTACTACTTAGTGACATAAGAAAAACAGGGAATATCACTAAGTCTACACTTCAAGCATAGTTGTACTAGATCAAAGCATGATGACCGATGTGGAAGTTTTATCCACTGTAATTACATGTTAAAGTTTAATCTTAAGCCCATGCAAGTGAAAGGGAAATATAAATGATAAACCACTATTATATAAGTGTTGAACCACGCTAAAAAAAGCAGGTAGATTGATTTAGTGCTTCACAATTGTACCCATGCATGCCAAAAAATTTAAACTGAAACTCATGGCATGTTTGCTCACTTTTGCGCTCTACTACCAAATCAGAAGTAAAAAAGATAATTCTTACGCTACCACTGGCACCAGACATGCCATTGTCAGTTCGCGATCAATAAGACAGATTATACAGTGGAACTATATAGTTAAGCAAGCATATCACACGTATTGACGTATATGTTAAAAAATAGATCAGTAATATATCATGGTGTCCATACAGCACCTGCAAAGCAATCTCCAGACATCTGTCCCGGTTTGAAGGTCTTAACATGATAAGGTTCCAGACAGCACTTAGACCTTGAGTTACCCTATCACCACTCTGAAGATCCTTGTCCTGCTTCTCATTATTTCCAGGAGAACATAGACCCTCTAGCAGCTTTAATACACCTTCTGGTAAGTATGGCATCTCACAAAGCAATTTGCCAAGTGACTTATCTGAAGCCGGAAACATATCACGAAGATTTTCGGCCTGGGCAGAAAGAGAAATAGTTAGCCATCTTACAAAGAAAAAGGTAGCTGTGAAAAAACTAACAAAGTTTGAAGGTGACATACTACTGTCAGAACAAATGATTCATAAACTGATGTTGCAGTTCTAGATGAAAGAAAGTCCTGATCCTGTTCTGCCTCACGATATAACCTGTTCAGAATGCACAGTGTCAACTCGTGTCCCTGCTCAAGTAAAGATGAGTTAGAAATCATTGGAGGGGCATAATGAGTGAAACCACCTAAGTAACCACATAAGCGAAGTTGTAGCAAACATGCATTGGGCAAACAATGTCATATAAAGATATAATAATCATCTCTACCAATCTGTAATCTCGCTACATGAAATCACAGAACACATACATAATAGGACAAAAGATAGATGAACAAGAATGACGTGCTCATTCACTAGTTCACTTATTCAACCACTGGGTCACTGGTTTGAACCACAGATCATAGACATAGTATGAATACATAAAAGTAAATATTATTGCAAGTGAAATATATTTTATTTCGTTTTCTTTAGGCAGTCGTGGTTCTGGGGTTTGCATTTCCACTATTACAATACTACTGGTGTTTGTTACGTCTGATCCTCTGCGGTCAGAAAGGGTATCTATTGCTCCTAGGACAGTTATTCTATGTACATGCTTAAATGATAAACTTGAGTCCAGAAACCTAACCACTGATTTGAGTTTTTCTGGTTAAATCACTAAACATCTAGTTCGGTCCTAGATCCTAACTAATTAACTACGAGAACTCTTACAAAAAACCATTTATATGATGTTGATATGGTGTATATCTTACCTCATTATTTACATAATCAGACAGCACATGCTTCTGGAGAAGCTCCCAAGGGTCCAACTCCAAAGGAAACTGCACCAGCAAGTTACATAAATAAATAGTGTCTCAATGATACAGTATAAGAGTGTCTCAATAATTCAGTGTGTCTGGGGAAATTGAGTTTATCTAAATAGCAAAAAATGGTCCGTACAAAGACCATTGACCAAAGTTCAAGCCAAGAATGGTACTTGACAGGAGAAATGGTGATCAATACCTCAACACCTAGGTGAGAAAGCAATGGAAGACGAGCTTTTGAACCACCAGCTTCTTCTTGCTTATCTCTCTCAAGAATACGTAGAAACGCTTCTTTCTGAAGGAGATCTTTAGCCTCATCGGTTAGATCGACATTAGTCACAACCAACTTTGGAAGAACGTGCTGTGAAGTAAGGGCATTCAAAGATGAAAACTGTGACTGGCTTCCTTCAGCAGTAGAAGAGCTTGGACTGCGAGTTTCAGAACATTGAGCCAAACTGAAACCAACTGATGAATTGTCAGCAGGCAATGAACTGATAAAACTGCCAGAATGTTCTTGGGTTCCCTGAGGCTCTGTAGAAGCATGGGAAGTTTCTGATGATTCCTGAACCTCAATCGATAACCCAGCAGCATCTGCAATGGGTACTTTATCCTCTACTGTTTCTATATCTAATGGAACTGCTGAACTGTTACTGAACTCTTCCTTCGGTGTTTTTAATGCGGTAAGAACAGGAGAACTTGCAAGAACTGGTGTGATGTCACCAGCAGCAGATGTCACCAGAGCAGAATCCTCAGCTGGAGGCACTTCATCTTGATCAGTTTCGCTTATTGTCTGAAACAGAACATTCAATAAGCAAAAAGAAACAAGAAAATCTAACAAAATAAAGCAGGGACAGCTACAGAAACTACCTTCAGTAGGGACTCTAACAGAGGAAAGCGACCTGAAAGAAGCTTCGAACTCGGAGCAATAGAGGACTGGCTAGTTGAAGGAGATTGTTGATGATCTACTGGATGAGAAACTGGCAGGTGTTGCATGTTAACCATTACCACCTCCGCTAATAAGTCAGCAGCGATATTGGATGACAGGATTTGTAGTGATGCAGCAGCTCTGTCGCCTTGCGCAGCTAATGTAGCAAACATACCAATTAATTGATATACAGCTTCAGAATTTTCAGTTCTTGCAAGGACGTGCTGATTGGATGATGAATCAACAGAGGCTGCCTCGGTATTTCTCTTATTTGTCTCTTCACTGTGTTCTTGAGCATCATGTGATTGTCTGGCTTTTTTACTAGAATGGCCATCATCTTCTAGAATATTATTCATGTCATCAGCCAGACTTCGCTTGTTACTGTTGTCAGTGCTAGTCTCCTGTCAAGGAAATATAGTTATTCGAAACACTTATAGATTGGACAAATACTTGGTGTGGGGGGGGGGGGGGGGGGGGGGGGGGAAGAGTTACAGAGGTTTGAAAATTTTCTACTTTCATTCTGTTTCTTCATATGTTGTTCTTTAAGAAGAGGGGTGCAGAAGACAGATAAAACTTGGATATAGAAATACATACTGTCAGAGGCAATGATTCAGCCCTGTTTGAAGTATCCCCAACACTCCTAGCAGCATTTGCGGTATGTTCTATTAAATCATTTGCAGTATGCTCTACTGAATCCACCTGGTTGATAATATTTTGAGCTTCTGATAAGCGAGCTCGCCACTGCAAAATGATAACCTCAAATAAGTAAGAATGCACCTTGAGCAGAGACTGAAAACATAAGCGCCAAGTGACACATGTCAGACAAACACTCAAGACATATAAGTAAAGTTCCTTGACAAGAACCAGATAATATGTACATGGGATGTTACAATTTAATGCAAAAAGCTAGAAAAATACCGGCTCAGCACTTGAATGTGTACATTTCAGGCATGCATCAATGGCACTCTTCAAAGCATGGAATGCGCCTGGAACTTGCATTTTAATAATGGTATTTGCTGGGTCCAAAGAAAGTAAAACTGGCAGTATACGTCCATAAAAGGAAGGCCTTCTTTGAGCAATAGCCGAGAGACTGGGAGAGGTATATGTTAGAACATGAGGTAAGTTCCACGGATGGTACAAACTGCCCATACACAAACATATAATGAAATACAAATGGATGAGGCTAACCTACTAACGAAGACAATGACCATCGATGTGCTGAGTGATCTTATTTTATGAGGCTTAAGCTGTTCTAGCAACAGTCCCAGGTTCTGGCTGGCTTCCATGGCTAGATCACCAACATTAAGCAAAGGGTGACCTCCCCTTAACCATGCTATATTGAATCCCATGTCTACAAAGGATTAAAAGATGATCATGTCATAAATCAAATTTAAAAGAGATCATTCTGTATAAAGCACAATATACGTTCTACCTTCTGTAGCTTGGTTTGGTGGATCTGATGTGATATCAGGATCTGGGGTGTGCATAAGAACTGTTCTTTCAACAAACTTAACAGCCAGCAACCTGACTCCTTCATTGCTGGTAGGCTGACATGGAGATACCACAGGTGTAAGAAACTGTAAGCCGAGAGGATGCAATTAACTGGTTGCAAAGCGAGGACAGTAGCTTACCTGAAATGCCATGACTGACACCGCTGACTTAAGCTTGAGCATCCATTCCCATGACGCTTTGAGTGAATCATCGATCCCGCCGCTTGAGAACAAACCCTGGATTTAGAACCAGCAAATAGCAACATGAGCCGAAGTCCACGCGCACACAGGCAACCCGAAAAGGTGCTGCTAGTAGTATTACCTGGATAACTAGCTGTTGTAGCACTTTGGCAAATAAGTATGTTCCTGTTTTAACAGCCTGTCTGGCAACTGCAGGTGTCTCGTCATTCAGAAGGTCGAGCAGAGAGGGCACCACGTCGGGTATATACACCATGTGCTTTGTCCCAACCTCACCAATCATCCTATGTCCGGGACCATATGAAATGCAAATGAAGTCAAAATGCTAGCCAATGCCATTACCCTTCACAAAATACTGTAACAGAAAAAAAAATTCCATCGTGCATAGAAGGCTATGTCATATGTTAACTCTGCACCTTCAAAGAGCTCATGTACATAAAAGACTACTGATCATGTACAGCACCTAGCTGGGCAACAGCAACTAGTAGCTTCCATGACACACCTACTTTCTACACACATGTATCTAGACATGTTTTAGTGCAAGGTCTAGACATGTTTTAGTGCAAGGTTAAGATTCACATGAACCTTGCACTAAAACATGTCTAGATACATGTAGGTAGAAAGTAGGTATAAAGTCTTATACTCCCTCCGTTCCAAAATACTTGTCTTCCATTTGTCCAAATTTAAATGTATCTATACACAAAAACATGTCTAGGTACATTCGAATTTAGACAAATGGAAGATAAGTATTTTAGAACGGAGGGAGTATTTTAGTACGGAGGGAGTAGCATATTTTGTATCCGCTATGAACTTAAATTTCAGAGTGAATTGGCAGGAAAAGTTAAGTCGCAGACGAAACTGATCAGTGAAACAGACACTGAAGTGCCGCAACGAACGACTAATCCCCAACCAAATGGCCAAGGCGCAAGCGTCGAGCCGAACGAAATCAGAAGCAGGAGCACTCACTCGGCTACGAGCTTGCGCACGGGGCCGGCCTCGTCGGCGCGGAGCTCGGCGAGGCGGGGGACGAGCTGGTGGAGCGGCAGCCGGCGGAGCTCGCGCACCTGCCGCAGGCGCGGCCCCATCCCGCCGGCGGCACCATCCGGCTGGGGGAGGCCGTGCGGGAGGAAGGGCGGCTGGAGGGCCACCGCCATCGGACGCACGGACGGACGGAACCCTAGCTCCGGCGATCCCCGGCGACGCGCGTCCGTCCTCGAGTGGGTTCTCCCCTCTTGAAACCTTTTTTTCCCTTACTAAATTAATGGTTTTCCGTCGGCCCATTGTGGCGTTAATAATAAGTATCCAAAGTCGGAGCGTAGGTGGGCCTGACTGCCATGGGCCGAGCGCCTGCAGCACCCCTTGTCGCTTATGGGTCTGGCCTGTTATCGGCTACGGCGACCGGAGAAGTGGAAGACGAGGTGGTTGGTGCCTACGAACGAGACGCTGCGCACGGCGGCGACCGACCTTGCCGGAGACGGGGACACGGCGAGGAATGTAAAAGCCGTGACATCCGTGCCGGTTGATCCGACCGGCACTCCCACCAGCTGATCCGACCACCATGTTTCAGCGCGGAGGGTCTGGCATCCTGTTTTACGAATTGTCGCAGATTTGATCACCTGTTAATCAGTTAGCAGTAGATGTTAACAGACAAGCTATATCGGCGGCTCAGTTATGGGCTACTTCAGCTTTCTGGGAAGCTTACTCTGCATCCTGAAATGTATAACAGGTTATAGTTCTTTACATGTATTTGCAGCTGAGCTGGTAAAATCATAAATCCCATGTTTTATTTGGAATGATACAGAACGTATGTGCCAACATGTATGACAGTCAGATAGATTACAAACTTTCAATGAAAATACATCTTTTCACTGAAGTAGTGCTCCAGAATAACACACTGAACGCGAAGACCGAAAATATGATACGTGAATGTGATTGACGTAATAAATGAAAAACACCCTGTTGATCTTCTCCGGGTTGTGCATGCTCCGGCATGAGACCACTGTAGACCTTAAGTTTGCATCTTCTCGATCTGTTGCACTACATCAGACATTGTAGGCCTCTAGTTGGCGTCTTCACCGCAGCAACGTATGGCAAGCTCGACGAGTCGCACCATGCATTTCATTACCCCTCCTTCTTCTGTGGTGCCCAGGATAGATGTACCAGGAGCATCCTGTCGATCACCTTAGCCCACTCGAGTTTTTTTTTTTTGAGGAACCGGCAGTCGTATTGCCTTTCGATTAGGTAGAAATAGAGTGTTTATGTACATTAGGCACGCCTAGTCTCGCAAATGAGACATAGGCAAAAACATAAAACAAAACTAAACACAATCTAGGTGTCTCCGGGATCCTGTGTGTGCGCATATGCCCGCTGCGCCATCTCCTCTCTCACCAATGCTGCGACGGCGTCCGCTTGGATCGCCACATTCTGGAACACTCTCTTGTTTCTCTCCTTCCACACTCCCCACATGGAGTAGATGATTGCCCCACTCGCCTCCCTCCTCTTGTTCTTTGGGAGACCTGCTACTGTCGCGTCCCACCAAGCATTGAGGGTGCTGCCATTTGGTGGCGGCGGGACACCAATCTGCCCGTGCCAAGCGAAGATGTGCTCGCGCACCGATGTCGAGAAGCTGCAGTCAAGTGTGAGGTGATGCACTGTCTCAGGATGTATCCTGCAAAGCTTGCAAATTGGGTCGTGTGGCCACCCACGAATTGCCAAGTTGTCAGCCGTGAGAATCTTGCCATGGAGCGCCATCCATGCGAAGAACCGACACAGCCTCCGCATGCCCTTTCCAAAATTTGGCCGAGCGGAAAGGGGTCGTAGAACCCGCAAACTGACAGCGGTAAGCCGAGGCCGCCGTGTATACCCCCGACTCCGTCCAACGCCACCGTATGGAATCCGGCACCGGCAGTAGAAGGACTTCCTGCATTAGTGCCCACAGCCTAGTGTACTGCTCCAATTGTCCGGCTATGGAGATGTTTGCAAGCGAGCGAATCCAGTTGTTGTTCTCCATCTTTTTTTGCACTGTTCTCCTTTTCCATGTGGCGATGGCAAAAAGCTCCGGGAACTGGTGTCGCAATGCTCCTCCACGCGCTCAGGCATCAAGCCAAAAACGGCACTTGGCCCCATCCCCAAGTGTGATCTCTGTGGATGCCCGAAAGAGCTGTCTGTCCGCCTCATCACATGGCGTTTGCATCCCATGCCATGGTCTTGTGTCATCCGTCCACTCCAGCCACAACCATCTCAGCCGCATGGCCCTCCCAAATCTGTCCAAGTCCATCACACCTAGGCCCCCAAGCTCCTTAGGCCTACAGATCATGCGCCAACTGACCAACGGGTGCGGCCTTGCACCCGGAACAGCCCCAGCCTTCATCCATAAGAAGCTCCTTTTTATCTTCTCTATTCTCTTGATCACCCATTTGGGAAGCTTGAAGACTGCGAGGTGATACAGCACCATGGAGGTGAGAACCGATCTGCACAAAACCACACGCCCCGCCCTTGTGAAGTGCTTCCCCCACCAGCCTGCAAGTCTTGCTCCTATCTTGTCGATGAGAGGCTGGAAGTGAACAATTTTCAGCCTGGAATGATGTAGTGGCAGCCCCAAATAGGTGCACGGAAAAGATCCACGCCTAGCCGGGAAAATTACAAGTGCCGCTACCACTTGCTCCTCGGTGCATCCAATCGGGAAGGCCTCGGACTTGCCAAGGTTGGTGTTCAGCCCCGAGGCCTCACGAAGGCCTTCAGTATCGCACACACCACCGTCATATCCGCCGCCTCCGGGCCAACAAAAATGCCCGCGTCATCTGCGTAGAGAGAAACCGCAAACCGCACTGGCGCCGCCCTAAACGGTAGTAGTAGGCCCCTCTCGGCGGCGACCCGAAACAGGTGATGGAGGGGGTCGATGGCAAGGATGAACAACATCGGCGATAGCAGGTCCCCTTGCCACAGCCCTCTCCTATGAACAATCCGCGGACCAGGCTTTCCGTTCAGAAGCACCCTGGACGTGGCCGTGGACAGAAGTAGACAAATCCATCTCCGCCATCGGGGGCCGAACCCCAGAGTTTGGAGGAGCTCGAGAAGGTAGGCCCAGCTGACCGAATCAAACGCCTTTGTGATGTCAAGCTTGAGGAAGAACCCCGGCGTCTTGTCTCGGTGCATAGCTTTTATCATCCCCTGGACGTGAAGAAAATTGTCGTGGATGCACCTCTTCTTGATGAATGCCGATTGGCTCGGCGAGACGAGGTCCGGGAGCAGCGGCGCTAGACGTAGCGACAGAATCTTGGAAAAAATCTTGGACACACTATGAATGAGACTGATCGGCCGGAAGTCGGCGATGGTCCACGTGTCCATCTTTTTTGGCAGAAGCACAATACTCGCTGAATTTAGCAATCCCGTGGTCGTCCCTCCATGCTCAGCCATGTGCACGACGGCCTCCAGCAAATCGTCGTCAACTATCGCCCAACAAGTCCGGAAAAAGGTCGATGAAGCCGTCCGGGCCGGGCACCTTCTCCCCCGGAAGGGAAAAAACAGCCGCACGCAGCTCCTCCATCCCGAAAGGTGCCTCAAGATGCTCCAGGTCATGGGCCACATAGCCAAGCTTGTCCCAGTCAAGGCTTGTGGCAGGCTGCTCTACCGAACCAAGGAACTGATTGAAATGGTTGGAAATTGCCTCCTCCTTCTCCGTGATTGCAAAACCCTCTGTAGTATGTAGGCTTTGGATGAAATTTTTCCGCCTTCTTCCATTGGCTCGAAGGTGGAACAGCTTAGTGTTTGCGTCCCCCAACTTGATTGCAGTCAATCTCGCCCTTTGCCGCATCCTCACTTTGTTGATGGAAGCGATGCCTAAGATTTTTGACCGAAGGTTGATCCTCAGTCGTCGCTCTTCCACCGTTAACTCCCTGGCCTCCTGCGCCATATCCAGCCTCTGGATCACCTCTCTAGCTATAGCAAACTGTAGTTTTAAGTCCCCAAATTTTGTCTTGTGCCAACGCTTCAGAGCCTTTGCCGTGCGCTCCAACTTCACATGTAGTCTGCGAACCGGGTCAGCTGAGTGCACCTCTCTCTCCCAAGCCTCCAGCACCACCTCCTGGAATCCCTCCATTTTCAGCCAGAAGGCCTCAAACCTAAAGGTTCGGTGTCTCGGAATTTCCGCCGCCCCTAGCAACAGAAGAGGTGCATGATCGGACAGTGAGGACGGAAGTGATTGCAATAGAGCCGATGGAAACGCCGAGTCCCATCCCTCCGAGCAGAAGAACCTGTCGATCCGTGTCATGGTTGGTGTTGCCTGCTCATTTGACCAAGTGAACTTTCTTCCCGAGAGATTCAGCTCTCGGAGCCTCATTGCATCGAGAGCGCTTTTGAACCTCCGCATCATCCTTCTGTTGAGATTGTTGTTGCTTTTGTCTTCAGCTTTGTAAATCAGGTTGAAGTCCCCGAACACCAGCCATCTTGCTGGGCTTGCCGCGGCCAAAGCGCGCAACTCGGCGATGAATTCAATCTTCCTTCCCTCTCCTTGTGGCCCGTAGACCCCCGAGGCCGTCCAAGTGGAGCCGTCCGACTTGTCCGTGATGAGCGCGGAGACCGTGTTTGGCGTGGTTGACGGCAAGGACAGAGCAAAGAAACAGTTTGATGCTGCAAGAAGAACTCCTCCGCGGGTGCCGTCCGCCGGCAGGAAGGCAAAATCGTCCGCGAACTCTAGCCCCAAAGTCTGAATTACCAGCTGCCGATCAATGACCTGTAGCTTCGTCTCCTGCAGACATACCAGAGATGCCTTTGTATCACGGACCAAATCGTGGACAGTGTCCTGCCGCGCCGTGAAGTTCAGGCCCCGGATGTTGGCGCTTAAGAGTCTGAGATCTTGCTTATCCATCTGATCACACGTAGCTAACCCACAACGCTTTAAAATTACTTGACTCGGCACAGCAACAGCGCAAAGGCAACAGGCTGCCGCGCTTCTTCAGACTAACACAGACTCGCACGAACCCGAAAGGGCGCCTGGGCGATCGAACGCCGCGTCCCAAACATAAGCAGAACAACACAGACTCATAGGATCGGCGCCAAAGCAACAGACTGCCGCGCACGACGCGCTCGAAGAGCTCAACACTAGCACACCCAACCCACGCAGACCCGAGCCAACCCGGCTCCGAACAGCGGCAGCACGAAACGGACATCAGGCAACGCTGAGCGGCGCGGTGCGCGGCTCGACTCCAGCTCCTAGCACGTGCATCTTCTTCTTTGCTTTCTTTTTTTTTTTGCGGGGAAAGACACAGATTACAACGGCAAAATACAGAAAGGACCAGATAAGAAAGAAAAAACAATACCGCCCTTCTGCAAGTCAACGTCGCCGGAGACGAAGGCGCTGTCGGTGGCGCGCCGCTGCTCGAACTCCACAAGCCTTGGATCTGGAGCCTCCCCAAGCCAACGGGAAGTCGCCGATCACCGATTCCGAAGAATCTACGCCGGATGTCGCCGTCGTCGTCGCGCCGCTGCACTTCTGCATCTTCCGGTCGTTCTCCAACCAGAACCGCCGTCCCGCGGAAACTGGTGAGGGGATAGCCGAGCCTGGCAGCTCCGCTGAGCTGCGGACTCGACGGAAGCGATGGGTCGACGCCGGAGCTCCTCAGAGCGCCACCGCCGAGGGGAAGGACCATCACCTGCAAAAGCTTCACTGGCTGCGCCTCCTCCGCCAAGACGCCGCCAGCAGCCACACAACTCACATCTACGCTACCTATATACACGGATCCGTCGATTCCCCGCCCTCCCGCCGCCGGAGCGGCCGCCGGAGGACGGGGAATCAAGCGGATCGACGGCGAGGCCTCCTTCTTTGCTTTCTTGACAGTGAGGACGAGCTCTTCGATCGCCTGGATCGCCAAGTCTGACAACGGCCTGTCGAAAAGGGCCAGGTAGGCCTGCAGAAGCTGCTCAGAGAATCCGACCTCCGGAGGGAGCGAGCCCAGGCGTCTAGCCACCTCCTGGCGTGCCACAGTCTCAATCGGAACCCCAACATTGGGTCCCTTGGCAAAGCGTGCGCTCCGGCGCACCGGCGTGTCCGCCCCCTTCTTGCTCCGAACCGTTTATGGCGTCGGCGTGCCCAGGATCGTGTCTTCAATCCGCGCGGTGATGCTCTCAGTGAACGCCTCCAGAGTGCTTCCCTCGACGTCGCCGGCCGCAGCCGTCTGGATGACGGGCTCATGCCAGGCTTCATCCCCTGCCTCTGCCAGCACTGTCTTGTCCGTCAGCAGTGGCAGCATCAGCTCCTCCGAGGCAGCAGCTTCGCGATCCTCAACTTCTCGATGTTCTGTCAGCAGCAGCGGGCCTTCCCGCTCGAGTAAATGGCATTGGCGGTCACTGAAGTCGTCGATCGGGTGCACTTAAGTCACCATTTTCAGGAATCTTGTGAACCCGTCACTCAACTCAGCATCCGTGTGCACCACTGGTCACTCCACCGGTTTTGACCGGTTTTTGACCAGGAACTTTGCAAAAAACCCCTCCGATTTCTTTCTCTCGCTCAAATCAGTACAGGAACATCCACCACTTAAATCCCGCCGTCCTCTGTTTGCCGTCACTCGAAATTTATTCACTCCCCAAATCAGAACCCTAGATCAGAGACAATGGCAGGCGGCGGCGACGGTGTGGGGAGCTTGAGCTGCGGGAGCGAGTCGTACATCTAGATATTTTGGTGCGGTGGTCTTTTTCCCAGGCGATGGAGGAGATGGCCGAGACACCCGACGGCGGTGCGGCCAAGGCGAGCTCTGCGGCGGCGCCATCGCCGCCGGCAGAGAAGAAGGTGCCGAAGGAAGAGTTGCCCGTGCTTAGGCTCGATCCGCGCGAGACCCCTGTCCATGGTATGCTCCTTTTCCTCGCCGTCGTACATCATGAAGGGATACGCCGGGATTGGCGAGGCCGGTCGGGGGAGGGGCTGAGGTCGAGCGGTGGCGTCCGGCGGATCGAGCGGGCGTGCGCCTCGCGGTCGCTGCCTCGCTGTGGCGTGGTCTGTGGCGGCTGCCGCCTGGATCGATCGGGAGGGGCTGAGGTCGAGCGGTGGCGGCCGGCGGCCGGCGGATCGAGCGGGTGTGCGCCTCACGGTCGCTGCCTCGTTGTGGCGTGGTCTGTGGCGGCTGCTGCCTGGATCGATCGGTCCTGGCTCCTGGCTACGGTTTCTGTGGAGTGGATCGATCGGTCCAGCGCCTATGGGCTCCTTTTACCGTGTTGCTGCTGGGCCTTGTACCGTGTTGCTGCTGGGCTCTTTTTTTTCTGGGTAATTCGGGGTATTCGGGAAATATGTTGGAACCTGATGATAGTGGCTTGCGCCGGTAGTTCTGGGTAGGGATTTTGAAATGTTGTTTGATATTGTTGTGTGCCTAGCTGTTAGGTGTAATTTTGAACACGTTTTCATTATGAATTTCTGCAATTTCGATGCTGTGTTAGCTGCATGTTCTGAAAATCTGTATGAACTGTGAACTGTAGGTCTGGGTTCAGAAAAATTCAGCATTGAAATCCATCATGGAGGGTTTTTCCTAGGATCTGGACTGAATGTTCGATATCTGGATGAGAAAGTGGCCTGGTTTGATAATTTGGACAGGAGAACCTTCTGCAATGGTATCATAGACTACATGATTAGTCATGTAGGATATGCTACAGGTTTACATCTCGTGTTCTGGTGTCCACCTGGGTGTTCAATTGATCAGCTGGTAGAAATTACATTTGCACATGAAGTTGACAAGATGTCCGAAGCTTCCATGGAAAGCAAAGTTCTTGTTATTTTCTTGAATCACGCGACAGCGACTGAGAAAAATGAAGCTAATGATATTTCTGTTGCTGGCTGCCCTGAGCTACCTGATGTGTTGCTTGCCAAACCACCTGGCAGTCCAGTTCAGATGAAGCAGCAGTTAGATGAGTCAGACAATTCAGATGAAGCAGATAGTTCCGAGTGTGACTCTGAAGGGGACCCTGGTTGGTATGACAGTGATTACGATTCTTCAGACTCTGAAGTGTGCTACCTTTTATTGTTTTTCTTACACTCTTACACTCGCCATAGCACATGAAAAGGCCCAGCTACTGACTTTTACTGTTTTTCTTGCCATAGCACATCAATACCAACCCAATTGCTCCAAATCTGGACCCTGAACATCAAGAAGATTACATGGTTCACATATTAGGACATGAGGTACAAAATTTGGAAATTAGCTCACAGTTGTTGATCCACTATTTGTGCCAGAAGAGAGTGCTTTTGTAATGTGATCTCACTATTTGTTTTTGTAATATAGGGCCCTTCTAGGCGTGTACAAATTGTTGATCCAGTGCCAGAAGAGAGTGCTTTTGTTGCTGAGCATAGAGCAACAATACCAGCCGCAAGAGGCCCACAAGTGAACACATCTGGCAGAGCACTTGGCACAGCAACAAGAGCAAGAAGTAGAGGCAGTAGAGGCGGTGGATCAGCAAGAAGCAGCGGCAGAGGCAGGGTCGCACATCAGGCGCCAGCACATCAAGCGGCAGATGCAGAAGCAAGCGGCAGTACAAGACCGAAGACTGGAAGATTGAAATGGCTCATGTTTGGTCCAGCGAAGAAATCAAAACAGGTTCCTGAAGCAGCTCCAGCTGATGTGGGCTAGTTACGTTGTCATTTGTGCTATGTACTTAATGTCGAACCGTATGTTAAACTCCTCGGCTAGAAGGAGCTCCAGTAGATTTATTTCGGATCAATGCCTGTTATTTCGGATCAATGCATGTTTAACTCTGTACTGTGGATTGATGACTGTTTATTTTGGGACAAGTTTGATGCCGGAATGCATGTTTAACTATTTATTCTGGGACAAGTTCTTAACAGAGCACAACCTGAAGTATATGACAAACTGAACTTCATAACACATGAGTACTCATAACAGGACGACGGGATTTAAGTGGTGGATGTTCCTGTACTGATTTGAGCGAGAGAAAGAAATCGGAGGGGTTTTTTGCAAAGTTCCTGGTCAAAAACCGGTCAAAACTGGTGGAGTGACCAGTGGTGCACACAGATGCTGAGTTGAGTGACGGGTTCACAAGATTCCTGAAAATGGTGACTTAAGTGCACCTGATCGACGACTTCAGTGACCGCCAATGCCATTTACTCTTCCCGCTCGTTCTCCTCCTGTAGCGCCCCATCGACGCCTTCCTTGAACCGTCGTGGCGTCGCGAGGCCGTCCGCTTCGCAGCTGAAATTGTCAGGCTCCTCGCCCACCTCCACCTCCGCTCCTATCAACAGAAGGGCGTGCGCCGTGCCTGGCGTGGCCGGCGGCGTGTGCGGGCGCTTGGGGCCCTCCGTACACCTGTCCCTCGTCCTGGTCGATGCAGCTGGCGTGCGCGACGCAGGCGTCCTGCGCCCATGGCTCCGAATCTGGCCCCCTGCCCTGTGTCGTCCATCGTGGCCCGAGTAGCCATCAACGAACCTGTGCGCTGGGTACGGCTCAGTGCGTCCCAGGCGACCAAAGCGTCGCACCTGCGGCTCCGAGCATCGCCGCCACGGTCATCGCGATCTCCGTCCCAGTCACGGTCATGACCCGACGAGCGTCGCCCCAATAGGTCTCCACGCACCGGCGCCCTAAGCGCGTCCGCGAAGGAGCGGTGCGGGCTGACCGGCGTCGAGCGGTGCCGAGGAAGAGCTGGCTCCCGCGGCTTCTCCGACGGCAGCTCGCAGTCCCTGGCCAGATGCCCAGTCTTCTCACAGCGCCAGCAGACTCTCGGTTCCTTGCAGGAGACAGCGTGGTGGCGAGAACTGAGACAACGAAAACAACGGCCACGCATCCTCCTTAAGAAGGCAGCCCTCTGCTCCAGGCCTCTCTGCACCTCGGCAGCGTGCCGAGCTGCTGATGGATGGACGGTGCGGCCGCCGTCCCGTCGCCAGAAATGCGCCGGTCTCCTCCCAGCTCCGCCATGAATTGGCACGCGGCCGCCGTCTTGTGGCTGCCCCCTCGACATGACCGGACGAGAGGCTTGTAGTCTCTGCACCGAGCTCGTACCCGAAGGAGCGATGAGACTCCCTCCAACCGCACCCACCCTGGAGAAAATGCGGCGCGGTTGGCGAACCGGCGGCGACCCAGCAGGAGGAGGCGGCAGCTCTCCACGCGCTTCCGGATCCGCCAACAATGCCCTGCGGAAGCGAGGCTGATAGCGTGGCGGTATTCCCCTCGGGGGAGGGAGCGCCGCGCGTGCGAGCTCCCCGAGCTGCATTGCCTCCCCAGCGAACTCCGCGCCGCCCACGAAGACGGAAGCCTGCGATGCCGGCAGATCTGACGGGGCGCCGGCCGACATCTCCGGCTGCGAATCTGGAACCACCGAGATCTCCTCCTCGTCCTCCTCCGCGCAGTCCGCCCACAGGAACAGGCAAGGAGAAGGGGATAGGGTTGGCGGCGGCGATCTGTGGCTAGAGGTACGGGGTAGTGGGGTGGAGACAACGGCCGGAGTGGCCGCCGCCTTGGTCGCCTCCTGCGGGTCGGGAGCGCAGACCATTTTTCGCGTATCGGAGCACAAACTCTAGCCCACTCGAGTTGTGCAACGGAACGCACCCAAAGTGGCAAATTCACCTCGTCCTCAAGCTGTGTGTTCTTTACAGGAGACTTGCGGGTGAGAAGCTCCAGCAGTAGGACGCCAAAGCTGTACACGTCGGCTTTCTGAGAGACCCACTTATCCTTGGTGATCTCAGGCGCGCTGTAGCCGGAGGTAGCAGGGAACAGGCCAAGGGTTGTCAGGCTGTTCTCCCACTACCTCCTATAGATCTATTAATTTGTGTTCACTTCTTATAGGATCCATCTATGCAATTAATTGCCTTATTGGTTGCCATTTTGATATCCTTTGTAACTTTCAGGAAGTTTGAAGTTCAAACTTTGAAGAACACTGAGCAGATATACGAGCGGATAGAGCCATCGGGATGGTCAAGAGGAGAGAGACATAACATAGGACATTGTTTGGAGTAAGAGAAGCCCAAGTGCATTAGCCATTAGGGTGATCGAGAGACAGAAAACACAAGTTTGTCTATGGAGCTAGAGTTTGAGTCGCCGTTTGTGTGCGCTGCTTTTGTTTTGTTTCGTGGTTGTGCAAGGGTGTTTACCTATAAGAGATAATTGCTGAGTTGTTGCTTTCTATGCATATGGTGTCAAATTATAGATTTTTAGAGGTACATATTTAGCAAAGAAGAATATATTTTTCTACATATTTTTTTTACGTATTATGTTTACATGTGTAACAAAAAACTTGAGACCCGTAGCAACGCACGGGCATTTAGCTAGTAAACATAAACTTTCAAAAAGATCCTCAGGATCGGAGGATGAATTGCTAGGTTGACCGGGACCATCAATCGCATCGCTAAGAATCCGTTTTGGGATGAATTGGGGCGGGCATCACGGGAATTTTTATTCCCTGGATCATGACCGGACTCAACGCTGTCTCAGATCCGTAATTCCCTTCCAACAGTCATAAGAGAATTGTGGGGATAACTACTCATACCCGTAATAGTAGAGGCCGGAATCACCGCGATCCTCCCCAACAATTTCTCGTTCATTAACACTGCCTTGGCCTCCCCTTGATGCGCTTGTTCCTGGGCGGGGTCTTCCTTCTTGATTGAGGCTGATTTTCCGTCGGCCTCTTCACTGCTAGGACAGCAATTGGCCAGATGGCTGTGGGATTCCTTGTCCGAATTGGATCGGAACCCCTGCGTGATTCTTGAACGGAGGATCTCCAGGCTTCTGCGTGGATCGCGGGATTTTAGGATCAGCTCTCGCATTCTCACTTTGGTTTCCATGGGGATGATATCGTGTGGGTGGCTCTGGGTTCGCTTGGGGGTGCTTGGGTGGTGGTTCGACAGGGCTTCCTCACTCTCACAGCTCTCGTTCACTCTCTTTCCTCGGGGTTCATCGGGGTCGGTCGGATCGCCGCCGCCGCGGGGGGCAGGGAGGCGAGCGGACATGGGGGCGACTCAACAATCCTTCGTTTACCTATGATGCTATCATAACAACATTGATATTATGCATAGTTCATGTTTTTGGAATCATGCTAAGGCCATGTACAATGGAGAGTGCTTAGAGGGGTGCTTACAAAAATAAACAAACATTTTTCCTAAGCACCAGTACTTATTTGTATAGGAAAGGTGCCTAGTTAGGCATCTGACTAGCACCAGTGCTTAAACAAAAACCGGTTTATTTTTGTAAGCACCTCCCTAATCATCTTGCATTGTACATACCCTAATGGAAGCGGCAAAATACCCTAAAAAGCAAGAATCTAAGGTCACTGAGCTCGATGGGAACCCACATATAAAAAACAACATGAAACCACAAAGTTTTACATATATTGTCCACATTGATCCCACGCCCTGGCAAACTTCACCTGGGCACCAAGGCCTCAGACTACCACCGAAAGGGCCGTCAAACACACAGAAGATAAACAGAAGCCACCAAAATTACGACCTACAGGAAACATACAGCAAAGACTACTCCCCAGAAACCTCAACAGCCATCAGGTCACTACATAGCTTTTAAGTTTTCATTGCAGGTCACGAAAGTATCTCCGCACCATCAGTCATCCATTACCAATCCTCCTCGTTACAGGGGCCCATCCATGTCTCCTCCTGAAGATTTCAGACGCAACTCTTGCCAGCTGATGCGCCACGTTGCAAATTGACCAATTCTCAATCCAGTTAGCTACAATATATAACCCCACAGTCGGATCATGAGGGTAAACATGATCAAAACCGCTGCGTTCCGAGCTTTCCAAATAGCCCAGACCATTGCAGCAACACCCATGTAGAAGAAATTTCTACCTGGGAAAGTCATGATCCAGTCACTAATTTCCTGAAGATGTACATGTACCAAATCGGTCGAACATTTACCAATTTACCACTCCCCAAATATATCTATCCAGTTTGCATCTAAAAAACATATGATCTATTGTTTCCCATCACAAAAGCAACACTTATTATCTTTACTCTTCCAGCCTCTTCTTATTAAAACATCCTTAGTAAGTATGCTCTTATGAAAAGCTAACCAAAGGAAAATCTTTATCTTCAATAGAATTTTAACAAACCAAACATCTCTATGTGGCCATTTAACCGACCCCATTTTCAGAGCCAATTACATGGACCCTATAGAAAAGCAACCAGATTTGGTGAGCAGCCACCTACATTTGTCCCCTGCATCCTGAAAACGTATAACAGGTTACAATTCTTTACATGTATTTGCAGCTGAGCTGGTACAATTATGAACCCCATGTTTCATTTGGAATAATACAGAGCATGTATGCCAATATGTATGACAATCAGATAGATTCATAGATTACAAACTTTCAATGAAAATATATCTTTTTGACTGAAGTAGTGATCTAGAATAACCCACTGAAAATGAACACCGAAAATATGTCAAGTGAATGCGATTGAGGTAATAAATGAAAAACTTCCAGTTGATCTTCTCCAGGTTGTACATGTTCCGGCATGAGACACTGTAGGCTTCAAGTTTGCATCTTCTCGGTCTGTTGCACTACATCAGACATTGTAGGCCTCGAGTTGGCGTCTTCACTGCAGCAATGTATGGCAAGCTGCAGGAGTCGCACCATGCATTCCTCTTCCCCGTAATTCTGCTTTTTTGCCAGGAGCTGCACGTCGATCACCTCGATTGCTGTGTTTTGCAACAGAACGCACCCACGGTGGCAAATCCACTCCCTGATGATGTCCGCTTTTTACTGGAGTCTTGCTGGTGAGAAGCTCCATCAGTAGGACCCCAAAGCTGTACACGTCGGCTTCCTGAGAGACCACCCTATCGTCAATGACCTCAGGCGCGCAGTAGCCGGAGAGATTGGAGAACACACCAAGTGTTATCAGGCCGTGCTCCGATACACATGCATCATGGGTGCCTGTGAGCATGACGTTAGAGGACTTGATGTTGCCGTGGTAGCTCGATGGTCCAGTTGAGTGGATGTACGCCACACCGCGTGCCGCAGCAAGTGCTATGGCTACCCGCTGTTCCCAGCCCATCCGAGTTATATACAGTCCTGGAACTACATACCATCAAAAGCATTAGGACTTGTATACAGTCGAAGGGAAGACAGACCCAGGCTAATTAAGCATTCTACAACATATATTACCATGGAGTGCGTGTGCTAGGCTACCCATCGGGAAGTAATTGTACAGTAGCATCATCTCATTATTGTTCCAGTGATACCACAGCAGTGGCGCGATGTATTCGTCCCGGATGGCGCCAATCACGTTGAAACGCAGGTCAAACTCCTCCTTTGGTAAGTCCGCTGCACTCCGCCTCTTGATGACTACCGTGTATCCACTCTCAAGCTCTGCCCTGTATGTTATCCCGGATGTACATTTGCCCAAAATTTCAGTTGGTGCCCGAAGCAGGTCCTCCAGAACGAATGGTGAAGTCATTGTCGACCCAACGAGAGATGTTCCCACGTTTTCCGTACTACCACTACTACTACTACTTTCTTGCAATAGTGCAGTTTCAGCTGGACCTAGTTTGTTTTTCCTTCCCCAGGAAAATAGACCTAGCCTCTCTCGTCCCTGGTGCGAAGCTTTTCTAAATTTGCGAAGACATTCTGCGACTTCGAGCATCTCAGGACGTTTGTGCAGTTCCATCTTCAAGCATTTACCTGACAACTTTGCAATCTCTTCAATAGTTTTGATGTTGTCAGGGATTGCGATTTCAGCATCAAACATCTCCCGTACATTCCTGATCCCTTTTGCTAGAGCTTGAGTAAATCTTTCAACCAAGCCGGTCAGCCCGTCATCATCCCTTCCCTTTTTTCTAGTTATCAGTTCCAAGAGCATAACTCCCAAACTGTAAACATCACTCTTTGGTGTGAGGCGACCACTCTGATAAAACAGAGGGTCCATGTAGCCTATACTTCCTATCACACTTTGAGTATATTGAGTATTTTCAGTGTTGACTAGTCTTGATATTCCAAAGTCAGATACTTTTGCACTGAGCCATCATCCAGAAGTTTATTAGCAGGCTTGATATCACCATGAATGACCTGAGTATACATTTGTGAATGCATATATCCCAAGGCTTCAGCACATTCAATGGCAATTCTTAGCCGTGTATCCAACGCGATGGGAGTACTTTTGTGGTGAAGGGTCTCACTCAGATTTCCTGTAGGAATATACTCTGTGACCACCATTAGGGCATTTTCATCTACACAGTACCCGATTAATCTGACTACATTCTTGTGATTGATTTCACGGTGCACGGTCAACTCTTTGGCAAAATCTTCTTTTACATTGCAGATGAACCTTTTGACTGCAACCATACTTTTGTCCTCAAGGACTCCTTTATACACTTCTCCAAAGCCACCTCTACCGAGTATGGTTTCATAGTTGTTGGTAAATCTTTTTATCTCATCTTCTGTGAAACATTTTATATTATGGTTGCTACGTGCAATCCATTTTGATCTATGCTCTTCCTGGATAAGTTTCGAAACTACGTTTTCTGGATGATCCATTTTTGTAAGTAGCAGGGAACTTATTCAATGTTGGAAGACAGCCTGACCTTGAAAACAGCTTTCATAGTGCTAAAAGTCAAATTTAATCCAACATATAAATGAGGAAAGAAATAAACAAAATACGCAAGTGCTTAATTTCATTGTATAAATCATCAACAAATTGGTAGGGATATAGATGCCCATTGGGAAAGAAATGCTGCTTATACCACATTAAAGTCCATTTAGAAAGAAAACATCTCCTCTAGCTGCGATGACCAAACTAGACTGCTATTTACTATTTTAGATATTTACATAACAATGCAGAAAACCATTCGTGTCTGTTCATGGACTACATTGCTAGAGGAAGTACGACTTAGGAGAGACAATTAATATTTATTCCTCAGTTCTGTTGTGATGGAATATCAGCTTCATAATATGACTTTGGAAATTCAACATAATTGCTTCCTTACGGGGGAAATGAAACAACATTTTGAACTTGAAGAAAACAGGTTGGAATCGGCTAAACAAACTGAAGAATTTAATTCAAACTGTTAATCCAATGAAAAAAATCAGAGAAAAGTCTAACAAATGTAGTACGGACTTGGAGATGGGCATGGTTTAACCAAACATACCGAATGGATGTCGTAAGACGATCAATGGAGCCTTCTGTTGTTCCTGATCGCACAGTTCACCATGGAATGGATCTAGAACAAAGAAGAGATATCATATAGCTAATACAACATATTGGTTTATTTCATGATTAGCCAATATCGATGGTCAACTCTCAGAATACGAATGGGATGGAGTGGATGTTTGCGTCCTTAATGCCAACAGCTGCCAGTTACCGACTTAAATAGTATGGTCATGCCATAACGAGATATACAATGCAAGGTGTTTAGGGGTGCTTGCAAAAAATGAACCTTTTTTAAGCACCAATGCTTATCTTATAGTGCTTAATTAGACACCTTTTGTATATATATAAGCACCGGTGCTTAATTCTCTATTATCGCATTGTACAGAGTACAGACATGTCCATGATTCTCGTCAGCTCCCTGGAAAAGTACTTGCGTCGACGCGGAAGTAGTCGCTGGACACTCATGTTTTTCGAACGGTCTGATTTGACAGAATGCAGGTGCTAGCGTGTGCGAAAAAATATATATTATTCTAGGCACGCAGATACCGAGCAAGAGCAAGACGCACCGTCAGCTCTGTTTCTTGCGATTTTTGCGGCAAGCTGGATAGGCTCGTGGGGAAGATGCAGGGGCAGCAGAGCTATGGGAAAACAACGGCGCACTGAGATTGTTGGCGGGGGGGGGCTCAAAAAAGCAGGCGGCCAAGGAGGAGATCTCCGACCAGAAGATTGAGATGCAGGACATTCTCGCCCGAATCGATCTCCTCGAGAGCTAGGTTTTTTTTTAGAAATGGGGTTGTCCCGGCCTCTGCATCGAGTGATGCACATAACCTTTTATTAACAAATTTGTGTACCTCGAGAGCCAGGTACATGTAGGAAGCATCGAATCGACCCGCTATGAATCAACCAAGTGGTTCAGTGGCTATATATTGGAGTAACATGATTCAGACTTGTTCACAGGCAAGCACTAGGAGAGGAATAAACCAACGGCACCCTACCTCTCCCTTTGACCTGGAGCCGGGGTACAGCTTCCTCGCCAGCTTCCCGACAGAGCAGGCGACACCTTCCCATAGGCTCTGTTGGCGACCTCCCGTATCAAGGGCGCGGAAGTCGCGCGCGCGAGCGAGAGGCGGCTGGTGGGTGGAAGAAAAGAGAAGCGGCAACCTAGCCTGTGCGGCGCACGCGGAGAACAATGGTGGCAGCAGCCGGCGAAGCCGGCCTATATCAGTACCAGTCTTCAGTTACAGTGTTATGGTTGGCATTTGGCATGGTGGTGTTCAGTTAACGACTGGCTAAGATTGACCAAGGGTATCATCCAACGGTTGAAGCTTTCACCCAGGCTGTTGGTGAAGATATATCCCACTCCTTTGTGTCTGGGATAGGCGAGACACGAGTAGGAAGCGCTTGGAGTAATCAGCCACTGTCCGGGAACAACGAAGGGAGATCACATCGCCGAAGGAGGAATTAGCGCGAGTGGGCTGCCCGAAAGTCAATATGGCAACGGGGACACTAGCAACTGGTTATTAATCAATCAAAAACGTCCCCATAAAAACATTTTGTGTACCGTATAATAAAGCTTCGGTTGTTCCGCAAGAAAAAATAATCAACCAAAACCTCCCACAAAACAAAGCTCTTCCCATCTCATCCCGATTAACTGTCACGGGAATAATTTTTCTACCATCCGCAGGGTAGAAAATAACCATTAGTTTCCCCCATCCGATTAAGCCAGCAACATTGAGTCAAGAAAAAAATTGAACATGTGAAGTGGAGAATGGCGAGGACGGGTGTCGTGGAATGAACACGCGGCTTTGAGAATACGGTTGGGGAGTGGAAGATGGCAGTGGCTCAGAGGACGCAGTGGGGGATGACGTGTGACTGGGGAGTGGAGAATGCCAAGAACGTACAACTCGAGGGAGTGGGAGATTGAGAGGACTCCTTATGATCGGTGTGGCGCTCGTCTGCGTCGATCTGAAGGTCATTGGCGAGGTCATTCAGAGCTTTGACCACGCCGTCGTGGTGGATCTGTTGCTTGGCGATTGGTTTGGCGAGGTTTTGGGGAGGTGGGGGTGGGTCGACCATGACGTTGGCGGCAACGGAGAAACATGAATCTGATACCAAGTTGGCACGCGCAAGATGATTAGGAGGTTGTGAATTGAAGCGGAAGTAGTAGTGCGAGATCAGAAGGAGCGGTGACGTGGGCCTACCCTCCGGGTGTCCCACTATGAAGACTATGGGCTCGATCCAGCAATTAAGGCCCAACGGAGAAGGCCCAGGATAAGAAGTGCGCCTCAAGGAAGGCATAACCTAAGGCGGTGCATACTTTCCTACATTGTAAACCATAACCGGCACGGACTCCCGAGACCCAGCCTACTATATAAAGGTTGGGATGGTTGTCGGTCTAGGGTACGCAATCTCCATCATACACTGAACCTCTGCTCAGATCGCATCTGACCATCGCCATTGTAACCTCATCATCAATAAGAGATCAGACAAGCAGGAGTAGGTCTTTACCTCACCACGAGGGGCCGAACCTGGGTAAACCTTGCTTGTCAGTCGCCGATTCTACTAGCGCCATCTTCTTCCCCCTCTCACGAAACCCAAGGATGTCATCCGAGGGATTTGCCGTGGCTACGCCACGACACGCGGCCTACATTTGCGCTGACCTATGGCTGTGCAGGAGCAAGGAGATCACGGTTTGGAGCTGCAACTTGTGGATCTTGGCCAGATCTGTTTCTACGAACTTATGGTGCATGTGTTAGTGCGAGAGTCAGATAGAATAGCTATATTGACAGAGAATATCATAATGTAAAACATATGTTTATTTTATGCAGTGGCGGAGCCAGGAATTAAACTGAGCCGGGTCGAAGAAATAAGCTCAATTTTTTTTTGGCAGAAAAGCAAGTGTATTCAGCACAAGAAAGGTCCAAACAGATTCAGTTTCATATATCATCAAGCACAAGTACAAATTGACTACAAAGAACAAGAAAACTACATGCCAAATAGTGCTACATTTTGATAAGATAGTATTATAACTCGAGTTTTGTGAATGCAGCTCTTTTTTTTGGGTAAAATATTAAGAAACATTACAACATTATAGAGTTGTGTTAAGTTGTATATGATTCTAGTTACACGTTGAAATTAAGCACACTACGCAAATCACTTCGTACCACATACTCAAATTAAGCATACGTAACAGAAATGCATCAAGCACATAAAAGGTTCAGCTTACCAAGTTACCGAACTTAAATTTGTTCACTCATAGATCTCTTTCCAGCTTACCAAGTTACCAAACCCATCCGAGGGTTCTAACTTAGCACCTAAAGATGGGCCTGACTCCAAAAACTCTTCGTCTTTTCAGAGAACTTAATACAACACTGCAGTCGGAAATTATTAGCGGGTGCCTTTCTGCACAAACAAACTACCCACATTTCTCGATTCTAGGAGAATGTGTTCTATGATCTATCGCGCAAGTGACACCAATTTTTTTCTAGTTAAGCCACCAAAAATCAAGTTCAATGTCCCCAATAATCATTAGAACTAGCAAATTCGATCGAACCGAGCTAAACTCCCGTACCCGAACACATCGAACCTCCAACGGAATTTAGCAATCACCCACACCACAATAATCGAGCTATAATATGAACAGATCCGACCATCCGGAAGCACAACCTACGCCCCGAACGGCCCTACGGTAGACAGAGCCGCCGGCCACAAGATGGGGCGCCGGCAGCCGTGAGGCGTGGGTGGGACTTCGCGGCGGGAGACAGAGGGCCAGCCGGGCGGGGCATGGCGGTGGCCGGCGGGGGCGCGACGCGGCCTGGCCGGGCGGCGGGTGGCGGCGCTGGGAGATCGAGCGGGCGGGCTGAGGCGAGAGAGGAATAGGCAGGGCGCATGGCAGGTCAGGGATGGGGTTCGACTCGGCCACTCGGGTGGCTTTTCTTTTTTCTGGCATCTGATTTTTTTTCCGCCCAATCTGAGCCGGGTCGGCCGACCACCCTCGACCCCTACTGGCGCCGCCCCTGATTTTATGATATGTACGTCTATTTATAATAGTCTTAAGAGTTGGGACATCACAATCTATTTATATTATCTATACATATGCAACATAAAAAATCTTTCTTCAAAATGATCATTTACATGTGAACCAATGTACATATTGGTGCTACAAGACCAATTAATACATAAATTTTTCTCAAGGACTCATGAATATCACAACCAAAGCAACAATTTCACGGTTGCTTATACCAAACAACTTACAACTTTCTCACGGTTCTCACCTCACAACAATTTTCTCACAACTTATAGCCCACAACAGCTTTTGCAGAATCTACACCAAAATCAAAAATACCCTTAAGAAGTTCCCATAATTACTTTCCCAACACGAGTAAATGCATCATTATTGTTTCGGCCTTCAAAAACCTATTAAGATACTTTTGAGATTTCTTCAGGCACTTTTCAGTGCCTCTGATCTCATGTAGGCCTCAGTTTGCATCTTCTCAATCCGTTGTAGTATTTATCATCTTCTCAATCTGTTGCACTACATCAGACATTGTAGTCCTTGAGTCGGCATCTTCATTGCAGCAATGTATGGCAAGTTGCAGGAGTTGCACCATGCATTCCTCTTCCCCGTCCTTCTGCTGTTGTGACAGGAGCTGCACGTCGATCACCTTCACCACCCACTCGTGTTGAGCAACGGAACACACCCACTGCGGCAAATTCACCCCGTCCTCATCAAGCTGTGTGTTTCTCGCCGGATGATTACCGGTGAGAAGCTCCAGCAGGAGGACCCCAAAGCTGTACACGTCGGCCTTCTGAGAGACCTGCCTAGCATCGGTGATCTCAGGCGCGCTGTAGGCATGGGCACCACAGAACGGGCCAAGGGCTGCCAGGCCATGTTCCGACACGCATGCATCTAGGGTGAGTTTAAGCATGACGTTAGAGGACTTGATGTTGCCGTGGCAGCTCGATGGCCCGGCTGAGTGGATGTACGCCACACCGCGCGCCACAGAAAGTGCTATAGTTGCCCGCTCTTCCCAGCCTAGCGGAGTTCGGCCAGCTCCTTGATGTCCTGGATCCACACACCATCAACAGCATTAGGACTTGTATACAATCGAAGGAAAGGCAGACGCAGGGTAATTAAGCACTGTACAATATATATTACCATGGAGCATTCCATCTAGGCTACCATTCGAGAAGTAACTGTAGACTAGCAGCTTCTCGTCATTGCTCCAGTAATACCACTCCAGTGGCGCGATGTGTTTGTTCTGGATGGCGCCAATCACCGCGACACGCAGGTCAAACTCCTCCTCCGGCAAGTCCACTTCCGCCAGCCTCTTGACGACTACCGTGTATCCACCCTCAATCGATGCCTTGTATGTTGACCCGGCTGTACCTTTGCCCAGAACTTCAGCTGACGCCTGAAGCAGGTCTTCCAGAACGAACGATGAAGTCATTGTCGACCCAATGATAAAAGTTTCCTTTCCCATTTGTGATGTCGTTGATTCAGCTGGAGGTGCAATTCCCATACGCAAGAGTGTTTAATTTCATTGGATAAATCATCAATGCATTGGTAGGGATTTCAGATGCCCATTGGGCAACAGATATGCTGCTTATATATACTACTTTAAAGTCCATTTAGAAACAAAACACATCTGCTCTAGCTGCGATGACCAACTAGACTGTTATTTACTGCTTTAGATATTTACATAACATTGCAGAGAATCATTTGTGTCTGCTCATGGACTACATCGCTAGACAAAGCACGACTTAGGAGAGACAATTGAAAGAATATATATTGCTCAGTTCTGTTGTGGATATGGAATAGCAGACTCATAATATGATTTTGGTTATTCAACATAATTATTTCCTTTGAACATGAAGAAAAAACAGGTTGGAATCGGCTAAACAAACTGAAGAATTTAATTCAAACTGCTAATCTCTTGGAAGAAAATTAGAGAGAAGTCTAACAAATGTAGTACAGACTTAGAGAGGAGCATGGTTGAACCAAACATACCGAATGGATGTGGTAAACTGGTAACACAATCAGTGGAGCCTTCCGTTGTTCCTGGTCGCACAGTTCGCCCTGGAATGGATTTAGAAGAAAGAAGACATAGCGTGTAGCAAACATAGCCTATTACTCCTAGTTTATTTCATGATGAGCCAATATCGATGGTCAACTCTCAGAAAAATATGAATGGGGTGGCCTTCTCTCATTCTCTGTGTAGGTTGGGGTACTTGACAACAACTGTTGTCAGTTTACTGAATCAAATAAGATGGTCATGCTGAACATACGATGCAAGCTGTTTAGAGACGTGTTAACAAAAATAAACCCGATAGGAAAAGTAGTTGCGCCGGACCGATTCGACACCATCCATCTCACTGACCCGTCCGTCCCCGGGAAAAGTACTTGCGTCGGTGCGGAAGAAGTCGCCTGACACTCCAGATTTTTTTTCGAAGGGGCTGATTTGACTAAATGTGGACGAAGATCCTCGACCAGAATACCAGATTGAGACGCAGGACACTTTCGCCCGGATCGATCCCCTGCAGTCTGCAGAGCTAGGTTAATGTGGGAAGAATAGAATCGGCCCGCTATGAATTAACATGATTCAGATTTGTTCAAAGGCAAGCACCAGGAGAGGAATAAACCAACGGCACCCTACCTCTCCCTTTGAGTTTGACCTGGAAACGGGGTAACAGCTTCTTCGCCATCTTCCCGGCGGAGCAGGCGACGCCCCTCACCCCATAGGCTCTGTTGGCGACCTCCCTTGGCAAGGGCGCGGATGTCGCGCGCGCTCGCTCGCGGGTGGAAGGAAAGAAGCGGCAACCTAGCGGCTAGCGCCGTGGTGCGCACGCGGAGAACAGCGGTGACGGCAGCCGGCGAAGCGAGCCTATCAGTACCGGTCTTCAGTTACTCAATAACAATTTCATTCCATAATAACAGTAGGGTTACAATCACGCTGAAGGCAATCAGAAAGGAACCTTGGAATCATGTTTACCCAAGTACACCTTTGCCTATCAACACAAGCACTCTTAGCACACAAATGGGCAGCAACATTCGCTGTCCTGTGAACATAATGGAAATGGAAGCTAGAGAAACACCTACTCAACTCCTTGACCTCCTTCAATATGGTAGCCACCTCCGATCTGTCATCTCCAGGTTTTGTCCATAGATTGACAAGCACCTGAGCATCACTTTCAAGACAAACCTTAGTCTTCCGAGAATCAATGGCCATCTGGACACCATCCCTGAGAGCAATGGCCTCCATGGCAAGGGCATTAGTAGCATGATGGTAGAATCTTGATCTGGCTTGCAGTAAACCTCCCGAGCCGTCCCGCATGAGGCAGCCAGATGTACCCTGGAGAGAGTCCTGATGAAAACCAGCATCAACATTGATCTTCACATACTCCCCATCAGGAGGTTTCCACTTCACACAGATTTTAGCCCTGGCGCCCAGGCCATTTTCTGAACCAGCCTTCCACAAGTCAAAGGCAATATCGACAGCCCATTGCACACTAGATTTCACATCTTTCCCTTTGCCATCATGTTTAAGGGAATTCTGGGCACTCCACACTGCCCACAGGCCACACAGGATCAAACAAGAATCCCGATCAGAGGTTGCTTTACAAGTGATTAGATCAGCAGCCCACGACTCAGGATGCAAAAAGGGAAATTTGACACCAGTTAGGTCACGTAGAGAATTCCAGAACACTTTAGCCCAAGTGCATTTGGTAAGAGCATGAAGAATGGTCTCATCAGCCCCACCACAAATCTCGCAAGTGGCAATTCGCTCAATATGCCTTTTCTTCATGATATGACGACAAGGAATGTAATCTTTTAGAACCCTCCAGTAGAAACATTTCACTTTTGGGGGGATCTTGAGCTTCCATAGCTTCAGATAGAAAGGGTGAGCATCACCACCCGAGCTAGAAGCATGCTGAGCATCCGTTGCCTCAATCAGCAACTTGTAGGCAGATCTGACCGAGAAGCACCCGTGCTTTTCATGCGCCCAAGCCCAGAAATCCTCAGAACATTTGCCGAGAGGGATACTACAGACTGCTTTCACATCAGTACGAGACAGATTAGCCGTGACCTTCTGCTCATCCCAAGCAATAGTGTTGTGCACCATCAAATCGCTGACCAACACAGCAGTAGCAGAAATTGGATGATGGGTAGGTTTATGGCCACGGTTCCCAGGGATCCAAGGATCAGTCCAAATCCTAGTAGAGGAGCCATTGCCAATTCTTCTGATCAGCCCCTTATTAAGAGCCTCTCGGCCATGAAGAATAGCACGCCAAACATGGGACGCATTCTTCTTTTTACCTGCTTGAAGGAAATTGCTGTTGTGGTAGTACTTGCCACTCAAAACCTTCGCACATAAAGAGTCGGGTTTAGTTAAGAGCCTCCATCCCTGCTTAGCCAACAAAGCTTGGTTAAACTTTCTTATCTCTCTGAAGCCCATACCCCCAACACCTTTAGGAATAGCTAGTTTGGGCCAACTCGCCCAATGCATCTTGGACTTCTTTTCATCATCACCCCACCAGAATTTAGCAAGGATACTAGTGATCTTCTTGCAAGTCTTGGTGGACAGCATGAAACAACTCATCGAGAAGGTCGGAATCGCTTGACCTATAGCCTTAATCAAAGTTTCCCTAGCCGCAACACTCATCAGTTTGGACCCACAAGATGCCACCAGGTTCTTGATTTTTGTTGGCAGGTGCTCAAAAGCCTCCGATGTGGATCGCCCCAGTGCAGTAGGCAGACCCAAGTATTTCTCACCAAGTGCCTCCACCAGGATATCCGCACATGGTGCACCTCAAGCCTCATGTCCTGGTTGCAATTGGCACTAAAGAAGATGGCCGATTTGCTTTTATTAACCATTTGACCCGATCCCTTTTTATAATTCTCCAGGATTTCCCGAAGCCGGTTTGCACCAGCAGCCGAAGCTTGGGAGAAAACCAAGCAGTCATCCGCAAACAGTAGATGAGAAATCCACGGGCAATGAATGCCAACTCTAACACCCCTTGATAGATATGCAGGTCCACTGAATTTGAGCATACAGCTGAGCCCCTCTCCACATAAGAGAAAAAGGTAAGGCGAGATAGGATCACCTTGGCGGATACCGCGAGAGGGTTTAAAGAAATCCGGCAGTTCCCATTCACCCGGATAGAGAGTGAAACAGATTCCACACAAGCCATAATCCTGTTCACCCATTGGTCACAAAAGCCCAATTTTATCATGATGGCTCTCAGGTAGGGCCATTCCACCCTATCATACGCCTTTGCCATATCGAGTTTTATAGCACAAGCACCGGTCTTCCCTTTCTTCCTTTTAAGGTAGTGGATACTTTCATAGGCTAGCAAGACGTTGTCAGTGATCAGCCTCCCAGGAACAAAGGCACTCTGCTCTTCAGAGATGATATCATCCAAAATAGGTCGAAGTCTATTAGCTAGCACCTTCGACGCAATCTTGTACAAGACATTGCAAAGCGCAATAGGTCTGAATTGAGATAATTCTTGAGGTTGCTTGATCTTTGGGATGAGAACAAGGACCGTCTTGTTGACCTCGGATGGCATATCTCCCCCTTCTAGGAAATTTCTCACCACTCTACAGACCTCAGCTTTCAGTATCTGCCAATGTCTAATATAGAAACCGGCCGTGAAACCATCGGGACCAGGGGAAGAGTTTGGTTTCATCATAAAGAGAGCCTTTTCAATCTCCAAGTCAGTATATGCAGAGCACAAGTCTTCATTCATGGCATCAGTGACTTTGGAAGGAACAAAATTCGTCACTAACTCAGGAGAGGAGGCATCTTGTGCCTGGAACAAGTTCTTAAAGAACTGCGTGGCCAAATTCTCCAGATCAGATTGGGTACTGCAAGGGAGCCATCCTCCCTTTTGAGGAAAGAAATCTTGTTTTTCCTGGCCCTGTTCCTAGCTTTCGCATGGAAGAAAGCAGTGTTTCTGTCGCCCTCTTTGAGCCACTGAATCCGAGAACGCTGGCGGGACATCGCCTCCTCTCTAGCTAGCAGTTCCGAAATTCTGTTCATCAGATCTTTTTCAGCTCTCGTCGGACCGGAGCGCAAGTTACGCCGCCACACATCCTCCAGATTGTGTCTCAGCTTTTTGAGTTGCAGTTTGACAGACCCAAACTCCTCTCTATTCCACGTGATCAGCCTGGATCGAAGAGTACAGAGAGAATTGTTGAAGTCAGTCAGATTGCGAGCATCACCAGGCCAGCACCCGGTAACAACCTCATCATATTGATCATGTCTCCTCCACATATTTTCATAGCGGAAAGGTTTCCCACTGACCTCAGTACCAAACCAATTTGATAGCTTAATCATAATCAGAATTGCACAGTGATCAGATTGAGTAGTCTGAACATGGGCCACAGTCGTTGCTTCAAACTTCTCAAGAAAGTTTCCATCACCAAAACCCCTATCAAGACGTACCTTAATGTTTCGGGTCCCCCGTTGACGATTGTCCCACGTGTAAGGTAGCCCAGCATAGCCCAAATCAGAGAAACCGCAAAAATCCATAGTTTCCCTAAAGGGTTCCATCATCCACTCTTCTTTTGGAGCACCTCCAAATTTCTCTGTCGCACATAGGGTTTCATTGAAGTCCCCAGCACAGAGCCACGTCACATCAAGCTGTCTTCGCAGGAACTTGAGTAAGTACCAGCTATCCCCACGGAATTGTCTCCTCGGATCCCCATAGAATCCAGTGAAGCGCCATTCAGCACTCCCAGTATCATCTCCCCTGACTAAGGCATCAATGTGCGTCAGAGAGACACTCAGAATTTTCACATCAATATCTTTTTTCCAGAACAGCGCCAACCCACCACTTAGGCCATCACTGCTAACACCTTTTGCTTTGTCCATACCAATTTGCCAACACAAGTTTTCAGCTCTCGTAGCATTCAGTTTGGTTTCCGAGAGAAAAACCAAAGCTGGACGGTGAGAAACCACAAGGTTGTGGATCTCATGAACTGCCTCGGGCCGCCCACAACCCCGGCAGTTCAGACTGAGGGCATTCATTGAAAGTGGCGGGGCTGCATCACATTGGCAGCCTCCACCAGAGTATTGATAAGCTCAGACTTGTCATTCTTCTGCTTCTTAGTCGTTTCCCCTAGAGGACCAGCACCATGTAGGCCAGCAGAGCCCCTGCCTCCCCCTTTAGCCACCGGCACAATAGTGAGGGCTAAATTAGGACAGGCACTAGGGTCACCATCATCAGCATCGGTTAGTTCATGAGCACCAACCGGATATGTAGGCTTGCGTTTTTTCACAGATGTTGTCTCCCCAGCCTTTGGGGTGGAGAAAAGGTTCTTAGCAATTTCAGAGACCCTTGAGCCCTTTTGTCCAGAGGGCTTTGTGGGAGAGTTCACCTCCTCCTCATCAACTCTCCGAGAGTTTCCATCCTTTCCAGAATGAGAGGTGCGGCTAGAAGAAGAATCAAAGTGAGATTTTCTTCCGCTCCTTTCACGAGAATCGCTGTTCCACGAGGCACTAGCCGCAGCCTGGCTAAAGGATTGCATCTTCCTCCTCCGATCATCCGGAGCCCTGAGCTTTCGGTCAAAGGGCAGTTTTTCTTCCTTGTCTCGAGAAGCAGGAGTGGGACATTCCAAATCCCCATGTCCAATAAGACCACAACTGTGACAGAAGAAAGGAAGCTTCTCATACTGAAGATCAAACCTCTCTACCACCCCTTTCCTTGTTGTAGTAACCCACCTTCGGACTGGTTGGTCAAGAGGAAGGGAGACCCTCGCACGCAGAAAACTCCCTGCCGCATCACCAAAGTCATCAACATCAAGATGACACTTCTTATCAATCATCATTGCAATTTTCAACCCCTTCATCTTGTTCAGCCACAGAATTGGCAGATTCAGGATTCGCACCCAAATTGACAAAGAGTCAAACGGATATCCGACGGCCTGATATTTTCATCAAGCTCCTGCAACAGCACAGCATGCCTCCCAACCATCCAGGGCGAACCATCCAGAACACGATCTCTGTCAGCCGAGCTAGCAAAATCAGCAACAAAGAGATTTTCCCCCAACAGACGCGCACGGAACCCCGGCGGATTGCCCCACGCCGGACGCATCGTGGAGCGGATAGTTTGAATATGGGTCACAGAGTGAGAGAGCACCTTCCCCACCAAGGAAAATTTCACCGGCGCAACCTCAGCCTCATCTTCATCATCGCTCATATCGACAACCTCAGTCTCATCCGCCAGGATATTGAGGCGTCCCAGCAGCGACTCCACATTTTCCTCAGGCAGCTCAGCAATGCCAGCTACCTTCTCCTTCCCCTTGACCAAGACAGAGCCCGAAGCTCCCCGCCCCGCCATAGCTGGACCAGGCAAAAACTTCAGGCACACCCTCCAGAGAAAACAGGTCCCAAGCTAGGCAGGGGAAATCCGAACTGCAGACGAATCTAGCAGGGATAAAGGTTGAGACTCACCAGCGGCAAGATCACAAGAAGCTCCATACCGCGCCACCAGATCGGGGTCCTGGGGCAGGGATGGCAAGACCCAAGCGGAGAAGCTCAGCTAAGAGGGGGTGAGCATGCTATGAGGCGTCCGTCAACTGGAAAGTGACGGCCGGCGGCTATTGGATGGGCGGCGCACGGCGGCGGCGGCGCTAGGGCTTGGAATCGCTCAGCAATCGCCAGAGCTCGGGTCAGGGGCAAAACGGTCCATGGCCGTCCTAATAGCCTTCTTTAGTTACAAGTGTTATGTTGGGCAAGGTTGTGTTCAGTTAACGAATGGCTAGGATTGACCAAGGATTCAATCCAACAGTTGAAGTTTTCAGACTAGTCACAATGGGGAGTAACATAGGAGTAACATCAGTGCCACATAGGCAAAAAATGTGATGTGGCGGGTAATTAATGAGGAGAGAGATGGTTGTGGTAACTAGCTATGTTACCATAACATTACACATTTCAAGACAAGATGAGTGTATAACCTATTAAATATGACACTACACACATGTTACTCCCCACTATGGAGGTAATAACTTAGAGTAGTAACATATGCATGTTACTAGTCTAAGTTACTCCCCATTGTGACTAGTCTCACCAGCTACGCCGTTATTTACTGTTTCTTATCCTGTTGTCGTTTTTTATATCCCTCCATTCCAAAATGGGAAACGGATGTTTGGTTATTATAAAGTGCCATCAAGTTTTAAAAAAATGGAACCGACGGATTACAATCCGCAAGATCTTTAGTCTGGTTATTATCAAAATTACCACAAGAGACTTCTATTCTGTGCGAGACCTCCTCCAACGTCACAAGATTCAGTGTTTTTGTTTGGCACTAATTGGAATTAAAACTATTTGGTGGTAGCATAATCATTAATACCCTGCTAGAAATTTAATGTAACAGCATAGTCAGCATTCAAAATAAATTAGAAGATCCTTCTCATAAAAGAAAAGAGAAGAAAAAGACCGCCCTTAGACAAACAGACAAGCATCCACTGAAGAACCAGCGAATGAATCACACAGCCACGCCCTTTGGGCGGCAATGAACCAGCACCGTGTCCTGAAGAGCCAAGAAGACAAAAGACTACTAGGGCATAATAAGATACAACAATCCATGACAATTACCGTGCCTAAATTCAGTTTCATCTGCAAAGATCTGGAGTTAAGTTGAGGTCTTCACTGTGAGTAGTAGTATGTGCACATGACTAGCTGAAAGAAATACTGCTCTATATTAACTGTATTATCAAACAATGAATGCCCTTTATAATCAGCTTTCTGGGCAGCTTCCTCTGCATCCTGAAAAAGTATAACGTGTTCTAATTCTTTACATTTATCTGTTGAGCTACTACAATTATGAACCCCATGTTTCATTTGAAATGATACAAAACTTATACGCCAATATGTATGACAGTCAGATAGACTACGAATTTCAATGAAAATACATCTTTCCACTGAAGTAGTGCTCCAGAATTCCAGAATAACCAATTGAAAGTGAACAATGAAAATATGACACCGCCATTGAGGTAATAAATGAAAAACTTCCAGTCGATCTTCTCTGGGTTGTAAATGCTCCGGCATGAGACACCGTAGCCTCAAGTTTGCATCTTCCCAATCTGTTGCACAACATCAGACATTGTAGGCCTCGAGTTGGCGTCTTCACTGCAGCAATGTATGGCAAGCTCGAGAAGTCTCGCCATGCATTCCTTTACCCCGTCCTCCTGCTGTTGTGCCACGAGCTTCATGTCAATCACCTTCGCCGCCCGCTCATGTTGTGCAACGGAACACACCCACTGCAGCAAATTCACCCCGTCCTCATCAAGCTGTGTGTTTCTCGCCGGATGCTTACCGGTGAGAAGCTCCAGCAGGAGGACTCCAAAGCTGTACATGTCGGCCTTCTGAGAAGCCCGCCTAGCGTCGGTGATCTCAGGCGCGCTGTAGACGGAGGCACCGGGAAACAGGCCAAGCGTTGTGAGGCCGTGCTCCGACACGCATGCATCGTGGGTACCTGTGAGCAAGACGTTAGAGGACTTGATGTTACCGTGACAGCTTGATGGCCTGGCTACCCATCAGCTGTTATTTTGTGGTGATCCAAATTCGTATATACTGATAAAGGCCGACTTGTGACGAGGAGAGCGGAGCGTTGACCTAGGTACGGTACGGGTTGTTTCCGGGTCGGACTGCAGTTGACCTAGGGTTTTACCACTATATATACATCTTGTAAGCCGCCGGCTGGGATAAGTCGCATTGTGTAAATTCCCGGCGTTTGTAACCTCACCCCGATATAGTGAAGTATTGCTGGCTGGCGCCCGTGGTTTTTTCCTCTCTTTTGTTTGGAGATGTTTTCTACGTTAAAATCTCGTGTCCCCTTTAGTTTGATCGTTCCGCTCTTCGTCGTTGATTTGCTATCGTTTATAACATCAGCAAGTGCTATGGCTACCCGCTGTTCCCAGTCCAACGGATGTTGGGATCATCCTGGATCCACACACCAGTAACAGCATTAGGACTTTTATAAAATTGAAGGGCAAGCAGATGGACGCTAACTAAACATAGTACAACAGATATTACCATGGAGTGTGTGCGCTAGGCTACCCATCGGAAATAATTTGTACGTTAGAATCTTCTTATCCTTGCTCCAGAAATACCATTGCAGTGGGGTGATGTGTTTGTTCTGGATGGCACCAATCGCCGCGACACGCAGGTTAAACTCCTCATTTGTTATGTCCACTGTCCTCAGCCTCTTGACGACTAGCGGGTATCCACTCCCAACTGTTACCTTGTATGTTGTCCCGACCGTACCTTTGCCCAAAACTTCACATGGCGACCGAAGCAGGTCCTCCAGATTGAACAATGGACAAGTCATTGTTGACCAACGACAAAAGTTCCCTCGTTTTTTGTACTGCTTTCTTGTGATGTTGATTCAGCTGGAGCTGCAATTCCCACGTTATGGATAGCGCTACTACTTTCTTGCGACGGTGCCGTTTCAGCTGGAGCCAGTTTGTTTTTCCTTCCCCAGTAAAATAGACCTAGCCTTTCTCGTCCCTGATGTTGAGCTTTTCTAAGTTTGCGAAGACATTCTGCAACTTCGAGCATCTCAGGACGTTTCTGGAGTTCCATCCTCAAGCATTTACCTGAAATCTTTGCAATCTCTTCAATAGTTTTGATGTTCTCAGGGATTGCAATTTCCGCGTCAAGCATCTCCCGTACCCTCCTGAACCCTTTTTCAAGAGCTTGAGTGAATCTTTCAACCAAGCCGACTCCCCCATCATCATCTCTTGCCTTTTTTCTAGTGATCAGTTCCAAGAGCACAACTCCAAAACTATAAACATCACTCTTTGTTGTGAGGCGTCCATTCTGAGCAAACAGAGGGTCCATGTAGCCTATACTTCCTATCACATTTAGAGTATATAGAGTATTTTCAGTGTTGACTAGTCTTGATATTCCAAAGTCAGATACTTTTGCTCTTAGCCCATCATCCAAAAGTATATTAGCATGCTTGATATCACCATGAATGACCTGAGTATACATTTGTGAATGCATATAGCCCAACGCTTCTACACACTCAATGTCAATTCTTAGACGTGTATCCAATGCGATGGGAGTATTGTCATGGTGAAGGATGTTACTCAGATTTCCTTTAGGAATATACTCTGTGACCACCATTAGGGCATTTTCATCTACACAGTAGCCTACTAATCTGACTACATTCTTGTGATTGATTTCACAGATGAACCTCTTGGCTACAACCATACTTTTGTCCTCAAGGACTCCTTTATAAACTTCTCCAAAGCTACCTCTACCGAGTATGGTTTCATAGTTGTTGGTAAATCTTTTTTATCTCCTCTTCTGTGAAACATTTCACATTATGATTGCTATGTGCAATCCATTTCGATCTATGATCTTCCTGAATAAGTTGTGTTACTATATTTTCTGGATGATCCATTTTTGTAAGTAGGAGGGACCTTATTCACTGTTGGAAGACAGCTTGACCTTGAAAAGAGCTTTCATAGTGCTAAAAGTCAATTTAATGCAACACATAAATGAGGAAACAAATTAGAAATATGCAAGAGTGTTTAATTTTATTGGATAAATCATCAACAAATTGGTAAGATTTCAGATGCCCATTGGGCAACATAGATGCTGCTTATACTCCATTTAAGTACATTTAAAAACAAAACATCTCCTCCGTAATTGTTAATAGTTCTGCTCTGGATAAGGAATAACATCTTCATGGTACGATTTTGATAATTCAACATAATTGCTTCCTTATAAGGAAAATGAAACAACGTTTGAAACATGAATAAAACAGGTTGGAATCGGCTAAACAAAGTGAAGAATTTAATTCGAAGTGCTAATCTTGGGGGGGGGGGGGGGGGGGGGGGGGGGGAAATCAGAGAGAAGTTGTAATACAGACTTAGAGATGGGCATGGTTGAACCAAACATACCGAATGGATGTCGAAACGCAATCAGTGGAGCCTTCTTTTGTTCCTGGTCGCACAGTTGGCCCTAGAATGGATTTAGAAGAAAGAAGAGATAGCGTACGGACGTATAGCTAATATAGCCTATTAGTTTATTTCATGATGAGCCAATATCGATGGTAACTCTAAGAATATGAATGGGGTGGGCTGTTGTCAGTGACCGAATTAAATAAGATGGTCATGCTCAATATACGATGCAAGCTGTTCAGGGAGGTGCTTACAAGAATAAACCCAATAGGAAACGCGTCGTCGGACGGAATCCGCACCATCCATCTCAATTTCCAGTCCGTTCCTGCGAAGACCCGGAAGTAGTCGCCGGATACTCCAAAAAAGAAAAAATCGAACGGGCTGGTTTGACTGAATGCGGGCGCTAGCGTGTGCGATTTTTTTAAATTCTAGGCACGCAGACACCGAGCAACAGTAGGACGCATCGCCAGCTCGGTTCTTGCGACTTTTGTGGCAAGCTGGATAGGCTCGTGGTGAAGATGCAGGGGCTGGAGCAAAGCTATGTGAGAATAGGAACAGAGGATGTGGGAGAACAGGGGCAGATTGAGATGTTGTTGTGGGGCGTCAAAGGAGCGCGCGACCATGGAGAAGATCCTCAACCAGAGTACCAGGTTGAGATTCAGGTTGAATTAACATGATTCAGACTTGTTCAGAGGCAAGCACTAGGAGAGGAATAAACCAACGGCGCCCTACCTCTCCCTTTGATCTGGAGACGGGGTACAGCTTTTTTTGAGGGAAACAGCAAGCTGCTGCTTCGATTAATTAAGATAGGGGCCGGAACAAATGCCGGTAAGGTACAGAAAAGTTACAGGTTATGCAGAAGCAAGAAAGAAAGAATGAATGAATGAAAGAATGGAAGAATGAAAGAAAGAAAGAAGGAAAAGATGCGAAAGGGCCAGAACTAGATGGTTATCCTCCCGGGGGCCACGACTTAGCAAGAATGCCCGCAGTTCGCCAGTCTTTGATCTCTTCGCTGATCTTGTCTACGATGACAGAGTGCAGGCGTGCCTTGTTGTCGAAGGTGCGCCTGTTCCTTTCCTTCCAGAGCCACCACCAAGTTAGAAGGGCCACTGAACTCCAACGAGCTCTGAGACGCGTCGGGGCTGCAGCAGACGAGGCAGTCCACCAGTCCTTCAGGTTATCAACATTGTGGGCAATGGGCACCACTAAGCTGGTGCGATTCAGCACATCAATCCACACACGGGAACTGAAGTTGCAAGTGGCAAACAGATGGAGTGCAGTTTCAGGCTGAGCATTACAAAGACGACATAGAGGAGCATGCGGCAGTCCTCTCTTATCCAGATTATCGTCAGTTAAAGCTCTGTTCTGCAGAATAATCCAAGCATGGATTTTGCACTTAGGGATGGCCTTGATTGCCCAGATATCGGCCAGAACAGAAGATCGAACATTGGCACTGAAGAGGAATTGGTAAGCTGAAGCAGCCGTGTACTGTCCAGAACTGGTCCACTTCCAGAGAACAATGTCAGGTTCCTCGTCGAAGGGAATTTGTCCATGCTGGTCCAAGATATGCCACAGTTGTAAATACTCTTGCAGAACCTCACGGTTAGGTCGGGGCTTGATGCAAGCGATCCAGCTCCTATTTGGGATAGCTTGTCGAACAGAGCAGTTCTTCTTTTTGGAGTGCTTGTATACATTTGGGAAAAGCAGGCAAAGAGGTGTGGAGTTGAGCCAATTTGATTTCCAAAACTTGGTTTCATTGCCACTGTGAATCTGGATAGAAGTTGATACTCTGAAGACAGCCCTAGCAATGTTATCGACAGGTGTAGGGAGCCCATGCCACGGTTTTGAGCTATCTGTGGCATCTTGCCATAGCCACCTCAGCCTAAGAGCAATGCTTTGGTAGGCTAGGTTAGGTATACCCAACCCCCCTAGCTCCTTAGGCCTGCAGACCACTGACCAATTTACCCGACATTTGCCGCCGGAGGCAGAGTCACTGGCTGCCCAAAGAAAAGCTCTTCTGAGTTTGTCAATCTGCTTAAGAAGCCATTTCGGATGGATCAGGGCGATAAGTTGGTAGGCAGGGAGAGCTGAGAGCACTGTTGTGACAAGAGTTAGGCGGCCTGCAAAGGTGATCCACTTGGCTTTCCAGCACGCTAAGCACTTCATGAACTTGTCAATGATCCGCTGAAAATCAACACGCTTCAGTCTTTTATCAGAGAGAGGTAACCCAAGGTATAAGCAGGGGAACTCAGCAAACTTGCACCTAGTATCAATTACTGAGAAATTCAGATTTTCAGGGCGACAGCATATAGGCAGAATCGAGCTCTTGTCCAGATTAGGTTTTAGGCCCGAGGCATTACCAAAGAGATTCAGGATAGCAATCGTGGCCTGTATGTCAGTCAGCTCTGGTCTGATGAAAATCATGACATCATCTGCGTACAGGGAGGCTCTGAATCTTAAATGCTGGTTTCCAATTGTGCCCATAATGTTGTTGCTCTCAGCAGCAGCAAACAGCTTAGCAAGACAGTCCATTACCAGGACAAAAAGCAGAGGAGATAGCGGGTCACCTTGCCGCAGGCCCCTACGGTGATAGATTGGTTGCGTCAGATCAGCGTTGACGATTACCTTCGTTGAACTAGTTGCGAGCAAGGATATAATCCAGTTTATCCATCTGGTTCCAAAACCTCTGCGCTGCAAGAGTTTGATAAGGAATTCCCAAGACACAGAATCAAAAGCCTTCGAGATGTCCAATTTAAGCATTAGAGCGGGAGTTTTCTTTTGCTTGAGAGATCGAATGATTCCTTGCACATAGACAAAGTTGTCATGTATGGACCTTCCTTTAATGAAGGCACTTTGACAGGGTGAAACCAACGCTGGCATCAGGGGTTGCAGGCGCCTGGCAAGAATCTTTGTAAAAATCTTTGCAAAGCTATGTACCAAGCTGATGGGGCGAAATTCAGCAGGTTTGCAAGCTCCTTGCACTTTAGGGATGAGAACCATGAGGGCACAATTAAGCAGTTGTAGCCCTTGTTGGCTGTTCTGATCAAGGAGAGCAACTGCTTTCATTATATCTTCTTTGATGATGCTCCAAGCAAGACGGTAGAAAAGGCCAGTAAACCCATCCGGTCCCGGGGCCTTTTCAGGGTGGATGTCAAGGATTGCAGCCTTAACTTCATCATCAGTAAAGTTGTTGTGAAGCACAGCAAGATCAACATCAGGGAAAGTAAGGGCATCAAGGTTGAGGGAATGGTTGTGTGGAGTGTAGCTGCCAATCAGATGATTAAAATGATCCCAGATTGCTTGGACCTTATCAGTCTGCTCCGAGAGCTGAGTGCCATCAATATCCAAGGTCGGGATAAAATTCTTTCTTCTCCTAGCGGATGCCTTCATGTGAAAAAATTTAGTATTGCAGTCACCTTCTTTAAGCCATAGGAATCTTGATCTCTGCCGCCAACGACATCTCTCCAAAGCAGCAAGCCCCAAGCATCTCATCTTCAGAAACTTTCTGAATTGGTGTTCGTCCGGGGTAAGCTGTCGAACATCCCTAGCTTGGTCAAAACGGAAGATCAATTCATTAACAATAGCAGCCCTTAGCCTGTTTTCATTTACAAGCCTTGAGTTCCATGTTTGTAAATGCCGGGCTGTGTGAGACAGTTTAAGGTGGAGGTTCACAAAAGCATTTGTGTGGGAAGGTGCCGCAGCCCAAGCAGTCTGCACTTCATCAAGAAAACCTGGCGTTCTAGCCCAGAAGGTCTCAAATCTGAACCGCCGTTGCGGCTGGAAATCTGCATCACAAGACAATATGAGAGGGCAGTGGTCTGACGCTCCTGAGGAAGCTGCTTGCAAGAGCGTTTTAGGGAACAAGTCATTCCATCCCTGGTTGAACAGTACACGATCAAGCCTACAAAGAGTGGCATTCAGCTGCTCATTCCCCCAAGTATACCGTCGGCCATGCAGATAGAGGTCCTTTAGTTCAACTTCATCCATAAAACGCCGAAAAGCAGACATAAGGCCTCTGTTCAGATTTCCATTGTTTTTGTCCTGGGCTTCTGCAATCAAATTAAAGTCTCCAGCAATGATGAGAGGTAGTTGCAGATGTTGGACAGCTTGCTTCAAATCATTGAGGAATAAAATCTTCTCTGGCAAGCCTTGGGGACCATACACATTGCAGATGAGCCACGATTTACCTGTCTGCCTACAGGTGCAACTAGCCAGAATGAAATTCGGAGAGGAGGTGATCTGGTTTATCAAGAATTCAGAGTCATCCCAAGCAATAATCAGACCACCACTAGCTCCAGCCGAAGGGACAGCAAGGAAGTTATTGAACTTAGGACCACAACATTGAGCAATCAACTGATGGGAAACAGACTGAATTTTAGACTCCTGGAAACAGACAATGGAGATTTGATGATCTCTAACAAACGAAAAGACTACTGACTGCCGGGCCGACGCATTCAGACCCCTAACATTCCAGACTAAGATACGGCAACAATCCATAAAACTAGAGTCGACAGAGCTAACACAGGCACAGGCACAAAGCTCAAACAGCGAGCTCGCCCATGGCCGCATCAGAGCGCAGAGAAGCAGTGGTAGCTAGGTCCTTGAGTGCCACAAGCTGTTTCGGCGAGAACTGACCAGAGACCGTGTCTTCGTACTCCTTCTGCAGAGTCGCAGCATCGGCCTTGTCCTCCGGATCCAGGCGAAGGCGGCGGCAGATGAGCCTCTGAGCCTGAACAAGCACCGAGCCTCCCTTCCCGGCGGACTTGAGGTTGGCGATGCGGGCGCTGGAGCGAGTGGGGGGGCCCGGCGGCTGACGACGGCGAGTGCGGGTCGGCGCCCCCATCGGAAGCAGAGGAGGGGCACGAATCAGTCCTGGAGTGACTGTCTCGCCCACCGTGGCCAGGAAAGCAGAGAGCTGCTCCGCTGGGCTTTTGGGTGGGCTGGCGGCCCGCCTAGCAGGCATCGGTGGCCCAGCGGGCCCGGACAGAGGCCCATCCTGGCAGATCTGCTGGGTCATCATGTCATCACGGTCCACGGTCAGCGCTGCGTCTGCAGGGCCCCCTTCCTGAAGAGGAATGGAGTCGTGCTCTGGCCCGCTCTGCATGGTGCTGGGAGAAAACACGAAAGAGGAAAGCTCGTCGATCAAAGTCGCAGGGTCGGAGGAGAGCAGCGTCACGGGGTCGAGGTTGGGCAGCCTCGAGCTCCCCGCCTGCAGCGTGTCGGGCCCCGCGGGTGCAGATGCATCAGACGGCTGAGATGCAGCCGCGCCCACGAGGCAGGGAAACGAGCGCGATCTGCGAAAACCAGGGACAGCCGGAACCCTAGCCAGCGGCGGGGCCGCCAGCGCGACCGCCATCTCCACCGGGGCGAAGCAGTAAGCGTGCTGGCGGAAGCGGCGTGCCCCACCCTGACCAAGGCGAGCGAACACGGACCCCTGCTGTCGCGGCGGAGGGACGTCGCCCCGAGCCACGGACTCGCCATCGACCACATCTCTGGCCCAAGGATATCGCCTAGCAGGATGATCGCCATCTCCACGGCCACCGGCTCAGGCACATGCAGCAGGGAGTCGAGGTGCACCAGAGCCGTGAACCGCGTCATCGGAGGAGGCGGGTAGGCGGGGTCCAACAATGGCTCAACCGGGGCACCGGTGGCGGTGAGGAGCTCGGGGAGGTCAATCTGCACAACCTTGTGAATAGTGTCGGGATCATGAACCCAAGCATACACCACAAAAAAAGAAAGATCAGTTTTGTCGGTGGAGGACGTAGCGACGGTGTGGAAGTGGCAGGAAGGGAGCGCCTTGCGCGCCGTCTCGACGTTGAAGGACTGGGGCGGGATACCCTCGATGAAGACGCGGACGCGGTAGCGCGGCGTCACGGACTCCGTCATGAACAGCCTTGTCCAAGGCCGAATCTGGAGCGACGCGCCACGGTGAGGGACGACGGCGTGCTCCAGCAGCTTGTCGCGCCACGCCGGCTCGGAGCACCTGACGAGGAAGGTGTTGCTGTAGTAGAGGCTGGCGTTGAGGGCGTGGGGTGGAAACTCCGGGAACTCCTCCAGCAGCACATCACGAACCTTGTCCGGCCAGAAGTCAGCACGGTTGCCTACCACCAGAACGGTGACGGCCGTCTCCGTAAGACGCCGCTCGTCATTGATGCGCTCGGCGTTGAGCTCCAGCGTGCAGAAGCCCTCCTCGGCGCGGCGCAGCGCGCCACCCGGCGCCGCGGGGTGCGCCAAGGGGAGAGAGCTGACGTCGATCCCGGCGGCAAACACGGCGGCCATGGCACTATCAGAATGGGGTGGTGGCAGTTGTGGCGAAGGGAGAGGCGGATCTGTGGCTTGGTCGGGAAAGACAAGTCTGGTTCTCACCGGAGGGCGAGAGGCTTGTGGGCTGGCTTCGGTGGGCAGCTTAGATGTAGAGGTGGTGGAGATGGGAGGGAAAGCAAGCCGCGAGTGTACTGGTTGCCTAGGAGCGGGCCTTTCTTTTATAAGCGGAGAGCGGTCGCTTGGTGGCGGGGTGCGGCGAGGAAGAACAGCTTGGATTTTGGACGGGGAGAGGATGGCGCATTGAGGCAAATCGCCAGCCTTGCACTTCCTAGCAATGTGCCCAGCCTGGAAGCAGTGCAGGCAACGGACCGGAGCGGTGCAGCAGGCCACCTTATGGCGATGTGACAAGCACCGGTAGCAGAGGCCGTTAAGATCCATTAAATGGAGCTCAATGCCCGTGGAAGCCGGCGCGCGCAGGCGGCGACCCATACGCCGGGAAAGCTGGCGAGTTTTCTTGCTCTGCACTGTCACCCATCCCTCCAACGTCTCTCCGGAGACCGCGGGTGGAGGTGACCTCTCCCTGACGGGGCGGATGGGAGAGGCTGGCCGGGGAACCGGGGCGCCAGGGGTTGCGCCGCTACGGACAACCTCAGCAAAGGACGGCTCGAGCACCCTACCTCTAGGAGGAGTGAGAGGTGATCCCTCCGGATCTGATCCATCATCAGAGAGGCAGACGCGCTCCGCGCTGTCGAAGGGTGGAGGGGAGGTCAGCGGACCGGCGGTCCCCGGGGTAGGGGCGCAGGGAGGCATGGTGGCTAGCGCGAGAGCGGCGGCGGCGGCCGAGGTGGCCGCCAGGGAGGGTGGAGAGGAGAGCGAGGGAGGGTGGAGAGGATGCGCGATTGAAGGTGAAACTACCGCTGCTGCTTGCGGAAGTCACAATGTCCTCGCCATCTTCCGGACCGGAGCAGGCGACACCTTCCCATAGGCTCTGTTTGCGGAAGTCGCGCGCGCGAGCGAGATGCGGCTGGCGGCAGCCGGCGAAGCGGGCCTGTCAGTACCAGTCTTCAGTTACAACTCTTATGTTGGGCAAAGTGGCGTTCAGTTAACGAATGGCTAAGATTGACCAAGGTTTCAATCCAACGGTTGAAGTTTTCACCAGCTACGCCGTTATTTACTGTTTCTTATCATGTCGTCGTTTTTACATTTCACTCGCTTGCTATATACCCCTCCGTTACGAATTATAAGAGACGTCAAAATGGGAGCCGACGGATTACAGTCCGCAAGATCTTTAGTCTGGTTATCTGCAGGACCAAAATTACCACCAGAGACTTTTTTTTTTTGAGATTCAGAGACTTCTGTTCTGTGTGATATCTCCTCCACCGATTTAGTTTTTTTGTTTGACATGACAATAACTGGAACTAAATCTATTTGGTGGTAGAATAGTACTCTACTACTAACCGTAGAATTTTATGTAAAAGCACTGTCAGTTTTCAACACAAATAAGAAGATCCTTCTCATAAAAGAATTGAAAAGAAAAAGACTCCCTCGGAGAACTGCTCTACAAAAACTGTATAATAGCACTGTAGTATCAAACAATGAATGCCCTATATCAGGCAAGCAATTTCAATATTTTGAGCTGCCGTGGCTCTCGTACAAAGAATCACTTGTCTCTTACAAGTGCAAGGATGCGCATACGTACTCTGTTCTACCAATGGCTTCAATAATCCTATTATACATCCGAAAATCCACAATGTCGGGCTAGCCTCCGCATCGTCCACCTGCTTCATTTGCAGGATGCCATGGAGTTGCCAATGTGAGGCAGCAGAGGGATAACCAACCAGTCAGGTGATAACGAGCATATGTCAGTTTTCTGGCCAGCTTTCTCTGCATCCTGAAAACGTATAACAGGTTAATTATTTACATGCAAGCTGAGCTGGTACAATTATGAACCCCATGTTTCATATGGATAATACAGAACGTATATGTCAATATTTATAAATGTCAGATAGACTACAAACTTTCAGTGAAAATATATATCTTTTCCACTGAAGTAGTGGTCCAGAAAAACCCACTGAAAGTGAACACCGAAAAAACGGCACATGAATGCGATTGAGGTAATAATTGAAAAACTTCCAGTTGATCTTCTCCGGGTTTCACATGCTCTAGCATTAGACACTGTAGGCCTCAAGTTTGCATTTTCTCGATCTGTTGCACTACATCAGACATTGTAGTCCTCATATTGGCGTCTTCACTGCAGAAAAATATGGCAAGCTGGAGGAGTCGCACCATGCATTCCTCTTCCCGTCCTTCTGCTGTTGTGCCAGGAGCTTGATGTCGATCACCTTTGCCGCCCACTCGTGCTGTGCAATGGAACGCACCCACTGTGGCAAATTCACCCCATCTTCAATCTGTGTGTTTTTCTAAGTTTTCGAAGACATTCTGCAACTTCGAGCATCTCAGGACGTTTGTGGAGTTCCATCTTCAAACATTTAACCGACAACTTGGCAATCTCTTCAATAGTTTTGATGTCGTTAGGGATCGCAATTTCAGCATCAAACATCTCCCGTACCCTCCTGATCCCTTTTGCACGAGCTTGAGTAAATCTTTCAACCAAGCCGAACCCCCGTCATCATCTCTTGCCTTTCTTCTAGTTATCAGTTCCAAGAGCACAATTCCAAAACTATAAACATCACTCTTTGCTGTGAGGCGACCATTCTGAGCAAACAGAGGGTCCATGTAGCCTATACTTCCTATCACATTTAGGGTATAAAGAGTATATTCAGTGTTAACTAGTCTTGATATTCCAAAGTCAGATATTTTTGCTCCGAGCCCATCATCCAGAAGTATATTAACAGGCTTGATATCACCATGAATGACCTGAGTATACATCTGTGAATGCATATAGCTCAACGCTTCTGCGCATTCAGTGGCAATTCTTAGCCGTGTATCCAACGTGATGGGAGTACTATTGTGGTGAAGGATGTTGCTCAGATTTCCCTTAGGAATATACTCCGTGACCACCATTAGGGCATTTTCATCTACACAGTAGCCAACTAATCTGACTACATTCTTGTGATTGATTTCACGGTGGATGGTCAACTCTTTGGCAAAGTTTTCTTTTACATTGCAGATGAACCTCTTGACTGCAACCATACTTTTGTCCTCAAGGACTCCTTTATAAACTTCTCCAAAGCCACCTCTACCGAGTATGGTTTCATAGTTGTTGGTAAATCTTTTTATCTCATTTTCTGTGAAACATTTCACATTATGATTGTTTCGCGCAATCCATTTCGATCTATGCTATTCGTGGATAAGTTGTGTTACTATATTTTCTGGATGATCCATTTTTGTAAGTAGCAGGGAACTTATTCAATGTTGGAAGAAACCTTGACCCTGAAAACAGATTCGATAGTGCTAAAAGTTAAATGTAATCCAACATATAAATGAAGAAACAAATAAACAAACTATGCAAGAGTGCTTAATTTCTATGGATAAATCATCAATGAACTGGTAGGGATTTCAGATGCGCAATTGGGCAATAGAGATGCTGCTTATACTCAATTAAAGTCCATTTAGAAACAAAACATCTCCTCTAGCTGCGATGACCAAACTAGACTGCTATTTACTGTTTTAGATATTTATTTGCATAACATTGCAGAGAATAATTTGTGTCTATTCATGGACTACATCCCTAGAGGAAGTACAATGTAGGAGAGACAATTAATATTTATTGCTCATTTCTGCTGTGCATATGGAATAACAACGGCTAAACAAACTGAAGAATTTATTTCGAACTGCTAATCTCTTGGGAGAATATCAGAGAAGTCGTAGTACAGACTTAGAGATGGGCATGGTTGAACCAAACATACCGAATGGATGCCGTAACACAATCAGTGGAACCTTCTGTTGTTCCTGGTCGCACAGTTTGCCCTGCAATGGATTTAGAAGAAAGAAGCTATAGCGTATAGCTAATATAGCCTATTAGTTTATTTCATGATGAGCCAATATCGATGGTGAACTCTAAGAATATGAATGGGGTACTTAACAATAAGTCAACAACTGTTGTCAGTGACCGAATTAAATATGATTGTCATGCTGAACATACGGTGTTTACAAAAACTAGATGACCCGTTGCGCGACTGCGCAACCGCCGGATGCAACTACCACATTGTTGCCCCACGCTTTATTCGTTGATGAAAAGTAACTAATTTTATTTGCATTCATTTAACTCCAAGATGTCATTACGGTATCAGAAAACCCAGATTTCCTTCTACACTTGTAAATTTGACAAAAGCAAAGAATCTCCGAAACCAAAATGAAAACAGAACTAACACTTATTGGTTCCCTTCCAAGCAAAATATTTATTCTTTCTTGTTCGGCAATCATCCAGGTCTCTAAGGGCAACAATAAAATATGGATATTTGCACAACGACAATAAGAAAAAAAATGGATCATGTTATATAGAGATAACACAGTTTGGATCCCAAATAATCATCTTAAAATCACTCATCACCTTTAAATGATAAGCCTATCAGAACACAAAAACATATTACAAAATAGGCTTGATGATTGGCAACATCCATCCAAGTATTGAAATTTACAAATCACTTACAACTATAGAACCAACCAAGGGAATAACCTTTGGGAGATAGGTTAATTCGCAGCGCACCGATTCACTTTTCAATCTGTTTGTGATCCTCTGTAGAAATAAACAATTGCAAATATCAACAAAGTCAACATTGCGTTCAATACTACGGGATGTTAAGTTCTCAGAAAATAATCAGGGAAATCCTTGTAACTAGTTATAACAGAAAAAAAAATTAAACCCACAAATTCAGTCAAAAATCCCTTTAGTTGAACTTCTTGAATTAAGAAGCTTCACACCACTCTTCTTTATTCAGTTTCATAATATAATATCAATATCTTCTACAAAAATATCCTAAATGAACAGAAATCACTATATGCACTTCCAGTTTATGCCAAGCAACTTATTCAGGTTAAATATAGTATATAAATAAACAGAAATCACTATATGCACTTCCGGGTTATGGCAAGCAACCCATCATTTGACTGCACAACTACCAGAAGCAAGATCGTATTGTTTTCATAGGCTCTATTTGTGTCGCTACCCATCATTTGACTGAAATTTAAGCCGGTTTTGGGCAGTTAATTGTCGGTCATTTTTAGTTCGATATGCCACATTGTATCTTAAAACCAGATGGCACCACCAAGTTTTTCGATCGAATACTTTAGTTCGAAGTAGGATTTCAACGATTAACAAACTTATTATTTGCCCTTACACAACAATACAAAAACACGGCAGGGAGTGATATGATATCCAACTTGTGTCTAATCTTGATGTTTTGTAACGATTAAAAATAGAATGGAAAGAAATAACATAAGCAACTCATATTATTTTAACCCATTCAGCTCGGTTATATATGGATACTAACTCAAAAATGTTGAACTCGCTGAATAATAAAACATTAATGGAAAATAAAATGTAAGCCGGTGAAAAGTAATTCATTTTTTCTGCATTCATTTAGCTCGGTTTTATATGGATACTAATCTGAAAATGTTGAATCTGTTTGTATGAAACATCAATAGATAAAAAGGATTTAGACTGGTGAATCTACACAAACCTAAATAAATTATTTGATAATAGATGACTTGTTCCAGTACAGAGGAGCACGGACATTTGGCAAATATTCAAAGGAGCAAGTAATACCTTGTTTATGATGATTGAGGTGATGTTCTGTTGATTGGATAAAAAAAATATTTGCACTACTGCAATAAGTATCTATTATATTTGTTTCGGTTTATAGACGGAAAGAATGTTTAACGGTACAGATACGATGATATGTACCAATTTGCATAGTATAGAACACAAAATATGTACCAATTTGCATGAATTTAAGATAGTAATAGCTATAAAATGAAAGGGGCCACGGCAGGAATGCCATTCAATTAATTGCGCGGACTAATCTAACACAAACCAAAATGATTTAAACAACAAAAAACATAGGTGATTTATGTAATCAATTTGAAAACAACAATTATCTAATGCAACCGATTGTTACTATAAGCTATATCAGTTAGATGACAAAAGTATCGTGCAAACTTTACCAATAAAACACAGAAAATGAGATACTTTTGGAACGAAAAGGAAAACTAAATATATCAGGCTGGGCCTGAACATAACATGAAAATTCTCTAAAAAGGAGTCATTGAAGCTTACATCTTAGCTAACTTTCTCAGATTGCCAATAACAGTTCCATTCATGAAAAGCTCCTGTTTAAAGACAAGTGTATATCAGATTGGTCTCACAAACCACCTTTCAAATGTGAAGGCTCTAGGAATGAGCAAAACTATGATCTTAAATCATACAGTAAAGCAATATTCAATATTCAGAGAAGCATAAACTGGAGCAATAAAGAGGTTTTCACGAGTAGAGCAATATTCAGTATACACACTTATAATACTGAGTAGAGGCATTAAATAAAGTTTAGACAACAGCCAAGCGAAGCTAAGAGATGCATACACACTGATAATACTGAGTAGACACAAACACTGAAAGGACAAAGTTGGACTACTTTATCTATCTAGCAGTGGCACAACTATTCTTGAACATCACTTGAATTTTTTCCTCAAATTATGGATAAAACCTTGAGTACACAACTTCACAATTTGTGTTTCAAACTCAATTAAATTCAGCTACCGAGCATAAGTGCCCACTGGCAATCAATTTATTATAAACTTACAACAAAGCTTAGAAGTTAGTAAGACTACAAGCAAGAAAATTCAAAAGACGCCGCTAGGCGCCTTACGCCCTTACCACCCAAACGTCCCTAAGGCGCCGCCTTCAAAACCATGATAAATACAAAATTTAGTTTCATTGTAGGGAGTAAAAATCCATCAAACTCGTACCAAGTAGTACAATTCTGCTAGCGAAATAAAATCATTGCATTATGATAACAATGGACCTCCCTAATTTATAGTACTTGCAAAAAATTGTACTTAACTATATCAAGTTCAATTTTGTAGCTACCAGTGATATGAACCCAGCTGATCTTTCAAATATGTAGCTACCAACCGCAATGTTCAATATCGTTGAATAGGTACTTTACATGCATCTCTTTATAATACTGTAGTATTTTACAGAATCTGTTTCACAGCACTGGTTTTTGGATACTTATCTGGAGGATTATAGTATACTGCACCACAAAAGATTATAAGCTTTTGGTACACTTTTTTTTACTGAATTATTTGTTTTACAGAACGTACTGCAGCTGATGTCGTTGAGTGTGCTTGCCTCACTGGGCTGCCCTAATTTAAGGTATTCTCGCCAAACAAAGACTAACATATATAAAAGATGTCGATCGAGATTTCAAGAACATATTAGCCTGCTTCTTAATTCTTAGCACTTGCATTCATTATCAATCCCTATTTTTTACTGCTCTGCAGCGGACACGCAGAGAAGAAACTAACCTGAACGAGCACGGCAGCAGAAATCGCGAACAAAGCAACAACAGAGGTAATCCAAGAATTCTTCAAACCTGCAGAACATAAAGAGTTAAAAGAGAAAGGATTAACTTGAATATAGCTGTGGTCATATATATAGACGCAAGCTACACAATAAAAGGATAGCATTAAAAACTGGTCCCGCCTGACAGACTGTGACACTGCAACACTAAAACAAGGAGGAAAAAACGCTGAATCACTGATATAACCCGTCGGAATGAATCACTGAATCAATCATAATGAATCCCCTCTGAAATATAAACGATGAGAGAAAAATAGCTGAAAGTAATACTAAGGGAATAAGAAATAAGCAATCAGTAATCATGTCCCATCTATAGAGGTAACAGAAGCAAATTACCTGGCAATGGTTCATGCAGCAATAAATATTGTCACATTCATTTCAGGCTATGATGATAACTCAAATAGTTACACATTCATTTCAGGCTATGATGATAAAGGATCATTTGACAAAAATCTCTCACCAAGAAATATGCAAGAAACTATGGCTTTCAGCCATTGAAAATAAGCTCATCGCATTAAATTGCTGAAGTCCCCGTCCAATTGCAAGCGACCAACCCACAAAATAGCTGAGGCAACGATCAGACAATAATCAATAATCTCTTTCCCAAATGTATCACATCTTCCATCATCTGTGATAAGGATGCCTTAAAAAAAAAAGTATCCTTCAGTCATTCCATCGAATACAATAAGCACCTCGTTACACGCGTGAGTTACCTTCCTACGTGATGGACCATCTGATTTCCTACAACAGCAGACGGATTGCATAAAAATATGCTGCTTGTTCTACTGATATATACAAATCTACTCTCAGCTATAACCAAACCAACAAATGAATATATCTCAAGTCTTGTTTTGCAAGGTGTATGCTGAGTATACATATGTCAAAACAGTGGGCAGTGTATCTAATATGCAAAATGAGCACCACAAAAAAAGATGACATGATATTTACAACGTTTCCATACCAACAAATTTTATTTATAAGAGCAGGCATGTACAATAATCAATTATCGCGAGAGAGAAGGTAGAGTATCATCAGAATGCAGCAAAACGATGATACCAATTTTTTTGTTTTGACAACCAGCACATTCAGAAATAACAACATTGATGGCTTCATGCCTAATAAAACATCACATATATTTTAAATGTGTCCTCGGATCTTAGGCTACATAAGAGTCTAAATAATTAGGTATTATATACTTTTTGTCAGTTGGCAGACCTGGAAGCACATCAGTTGGTTCTAAATACTCAACTATTGCATCTGAACGACCTGGGAAAATAGTTTGTGAGAAAAAGATAGTAACACATGAATATCAGGCAGTACGGCTGTACCTCAGCAGCATCTCACCTCAGCTCGATGTCCTCGTCCTCCTGCACGAAGGTAAAGGGAGACAGAGCACAACACCATCGTATCGAGCTGCCGTGAATGGATCCTGGAGAAACCCCTTCTCCAACTTCTTGGTCTGCATCAAATGTATATAATATAACACCATTATTTAACTATCTCAACAAAGATTTTTCTTATTAAATGATGAATCTGCGTGCATAGAATCAACACAATATGGGAGGATATAGCTGCAAGAGTAATTTTGTAGACCTGTTCAAATAAACCTTCACCTCCCTCCTAGGATTTGGTTCTCCCTCGCAAGCTCTTCCACCTCCCTTCCTCAGCATGATTGGAGCTGTGTGATGGGTGATGGAGGATGCATGAAAATCTGCACGACGAACAGTCCGATATAAGCTACATATTAGAAAGTATATAAGCGGAACAGTAGCCTAGAAAGTCCTCATGGAAGGTTTCATATCTAAGGGTTGTGATAGGCTTGGCGAGCCAACGTAAAAACTAGCCAGTCACATGGATATGAAACCCATTTGGGCGAGAGTAGTACCAGGATGGGTGACCTCCTGAGAAGTCCTCGTGACAGGGTTTCATATCTAGCCTACCCCAACTTGTTTGGGACAAAAGGCTTTGTTAAGGGTAAGGATATAAGCGGAACAGTAGGACCACACATATAAGTGTATATCTACAATAATTTGTTCCTACTTTTAAATTAACATGGGGCATTCCTTTTTATTTTAGCCCAATGAAAACAACTTATAGACTACACATATCATTGCTGCAATTCATCATCAACAAAATAGATGGACCAAGATTTTACATTGCATCCTACTTCCATTTTACCTAGGAATAGGAGATGAACCTGCAAGCTGATAGGTAACCCGGGGCATTCTGCTAGTACTCAAAGGAGCTCAGCCCAAACTTTATGAAGAATAAAGTGAGCTACAAAGCTCAGTAATCTTTTGTACAACTTCATATTCTTCTTCCATAGAACACCCGAACCAAAAAAAAAAAAAAAAGATGAATGACAATCCTGCACCAATAGATTAGCAGGCATGAGAACAGAGCAGATTTCAAGGCAAATTGGGTATTACCGTTGGTAATTTTGCCCATATTATTCATTCATGCTTTTTTCAGATCCACGCACAGAACAGAAGAGAGCTAGGAAAATCACCTTGCTTTAGATGGGTAGGAAGGGAAGGACTGGTTGGAGGTTGGTGCATGAGGATGGCGGCCGAAGGACCTTGAACACGCAGCCAGGGACGCGCTGGCGACCAGATGCCACCACGTCAACATGGAGTCGGGGCGTGCCGCTGGAGGTCTCATTGAGACAGGGACACACCTAAGAAGGAGGAAGACGCGACTGGCCGAGCGAACAAATTCAGCAGAACACAACCAAACCTGCAAAGACGAAATAGCTGAATCAAGAGAAGAACACAACATATAACCATTGGCCCAGAAATAAACATGAATCTCAGACTGGTATAAACTACTTATATACTGCAACTCATATAATATTTTGTAGACAAAATTACCAACAATACTGGACCTAGCATGATAGAAGAAATAAACATGAATCCCATACTGTACATTTTCTTAACCCATCGACATATCCTCTGTACGCAAACATAAACATCAATTCACAATAAGCATTTGTAGCTGGACAATAGTAGCGACCATTTATGCTGGAGCTAGAACTACATATCACTCATGGGACCCAAGAAAAAATATCTTTAGAAAAACAGCCCAACATTGTCCTTGGTTTTAGCATTTTGTCAAACACCAGACAAGCACACAAAAATTGAATACCGCATCCCATGTAATCCATGGCAAAATTAACTTTTTTTCTACCTGGTAGTGGCTCCGCCTGCACTGATGACGAACGGAGCAGGACGGGAGGAGTGGCGAGGGCGTTGTGACCATCCCTGCTTGTGCCAAGCAATGTCATGGACTTGCACGGCTGCAGCTCCTCCTCCTCTTGGGCCTGCGCCGCCCCAAGCCTCTCCTCCACCCAGCACCGCCCCACACCTTCAATCTCAAAAAAGGGCAATGGTAAGAGGAGACACACACACTCAGGAAGAGCAGCAAGCAAGTAGCAGTTGGGGGAAGGAGGAGAAAACGAACCCAGATCGGACGAGGACGTTCAGGCCAGCTTCTCTCCCGATTCACACGCCTCCATCGCGTTCCGGGCGTCCACCTCCTCCATGACGGCTCCCAGGCGACGACGCACTCACGCCCGGCCGCCCGCCGCCGCCATGCCCGGCCACCGCCGCGGCCCGGCCGCCGGCCGCCGCCGCTCGGTCACCCGCCGCGGCTCGTCCGCCCGCCATGCCTAGCCGGCGGCCGCCGCCCTGCTCGGATTTGTTGCCGCGCTGCCGCCGGACCTATGCGTGTCTACCCGGGAGCTGGAGGAGAGAACAAGCAACACCAGGTCGCCAGCCATCCGAGCCGCCGGTGAGATTCGAGAGCACGAGAGGGAGCAGCGGACGAGCTGGGAGGGGCGGCGGCGGCGACGCGAGCTGGAGGAGAGAGCAAGCACGGGAGTGGAGGAGAGAGCAGATATGGGATTGGGGAGGAGAGGCGAGCGTGGATTGGGTTAGGGTTTCACCGGGGCTGAGTTTTGTGTCGTTGCGGGCGTTGGCAAAATGAGAGCGACGCGCACGAGGTGAACTCGCCCTCTGATTTGTGGACCCGGACCCATCCGTCATTGACTTAACAGGATGTTACTATTCACTCAAACGGGTGAAAAGTGTCTTCGACCGCATCCAACGACCAGCAGTAAAACACCCATGCGTTTTTACACTATTCACCTCTGATCCAACGGTCCAGAATGGCCAGGAGGGGCAAACCATCTCAGCATGCGGGTAGGCATCGGACCTTTATAGAAGTAATAAACCCAATAGGAAACGCGTCGTCGGACCGATTCCACAACATCCATCTCAATTTCCCGTCAGCTCCCGCGAAAAGTACTTGCCTAGACCCGGAAGAAGTCGACGGACACTTGGCAAAAAAATCCCATGAGGATTCTTGGCAAGCAGACGCCGAGCAAGAGCAGGACGCACCGCCAGCTCTGGTTCTTGCGAATTTTGTGGCAAGCTGGATAGGCTCGTGGGGAAGATGCGGGGGCTGGAGCAGAGCTATGGGAGAATAGGAATAGAGGATGTAGGAGAACAGGGGCAGATTGAGAGGCTGCTGGGGGAGCTGAAAGCAGCGGGCGGCCATGGAGGAGAACCTATACCAGATTGAGATGCAGGACACCTTCGCCCGGATCGATTTCGTAGAGAGCCAGGTAAATGTAATCCTAGGAAGAATCGATTCGACCCGCTATGAATTAACCAGGTGGTTCAGCGGCTATGAATTAACATGATTGTTCACAGGCAAAGCACCAGGAGAGGAATAAACCCCACGGCACCCTACCTCTCCCTTTGACCTGGAGACGGGGTCGAACGAGAGAAACGGCGAAGCGGGCCTATAAGTACCAATCTTCAGTTAGTGTAATGTTGGGCAAGGTGGTGTTCAGTTAACGACTGGCCAAGATTGACGAAGGGTTCATTCAACGGCTGAAGTTTTCACAAGCAACGCCGTTATTTAGGCTCCGTTGGGAGCTCTGTTTTTCTCTTTTTAAACCATAGTATTTAGAAAATGAAGTATTCAAGGAATACTGCAGTTTAGAAAAAGAGGTCGGGACTGAAATTTTCAATAGGGCAAAAAAAACTATAATTTTATAGAATACTTCAGTTTCTAAAACAAAGTATTTATTGAACCCAAATGGCTTGAAGTATGAAATATACTTCAATATTTTTGGAAACTGAAGTATTCTCGGAATACTTCAAAAATATGGAGCTCCCAAACGGGGCATGTTTCTTATCCTGATGTCGTTTTCACAGTTCACTCGCTTGCTATGTTCCCAATTATATAAGAGACTTCTATTCAGTGCGATGCCTCCACCGCCACAAGATTCATTGTTTTTGTTTGTCAATAATTGGAATTAAAACTATTTGGTATAGCATAATACTCCGCTAAAATTTCAAATTTAATGTAACAGAATAGTCAGGTTTTAATATAAATCAGAAGATCCTTCTCAAAAAAGAAAAGAGAAGAAAAGGACTCCCCTCAGACAAACAGACAAGCATCGACTCAAGAACAGCGAATGAAACCAAGCTCGACATCTGTAGCCAGACTGCCACAGGCTGCAGGCGGCAATGAACCAGCACCGCGGTTCTAAGGACCCAAGAGGACAATTGACAACTAGGACAGATACAAATATCCATGACAACGACCGTGGGTTAACTCAATTCCATATATTACTGCAAAGATCTCGAGCTTAGTTGAGGTCTTCGCGGTGAGTACTATGTGCACATGACTAGCTGAAACAAATACCGCTCTATAACTGTATAATAGCACTGTAGTGTCAAACAATGAATGCCCTTTATCAGGCAAGTAATTTCCATCTTTTGAGCTGCGTGGCTCTCGTCCAAAGAATCACTTCTCTTACAAGTGCAATGATGCGCGTACGTACTCTATTCTACCAATGGCTTCGATAATCCTATTATACATCCGAAAATCCACAATGCCGGGCTAGCCTGCGCATCGTCCATCTGCTTGATTTGCAGGATGCCATTGAGTTGTCAATGTGAGGCACTGGACGCTAACCAACCAGTCAGGTGATAACGGGCAGCATCCCCACGAAGAATACTACGTTTGATGCTGTCAATCAGATGTATGTGCGCCACTAGTGATTTTTGGGTCAGTTTGGTAGTAGATTATGTCTCCAGTGTCGCTGACGTAGTGGTCATGCTTCATGCTCTGTGCCAGTGCGCCAAATAGGTGGAATGGGAACGGACCAGACTTGTCCGGCTCCCTGTAGTACTTCCCTAACACTGGCTTCGCCGCCTCAGTCTGCAAGACAAGGACACCATGGATTAGTTTAGGTAAGCTTCTGCTAATACAACAATACACGCAGGGAACATGAATGGATTCAATTCTTACCGCCTCTACTAGATGGTAGTGTGGGATTTGCGGGAAAAGATGGTGGATCACGTGAGTCCCGATGTCGTGGTGGATGTTATTGAGCCACCCATAGTCCCTGTCAAGCGTTGTCAGGCCTCCACGCAGATAGCTCCATGCCTATTTCACCGAGCAACACAGAAAATATCTCAGTTACAAGATAATACATACAGAAGTAGTAATCTTTGAAAGGTTCAATCAATGACAATCATGAAGTAATTATTTACAGTCTAAAATTGGTATCCCAAAGGAGAAGATGGAAATACCAGCAGTTTTTAAATTTCTGATTGGATGTTGCCTGTGATAGCAAGCAGTAAAGTTTGCCTTTTTCCACACAAAAGTGAATTACTTTCAATAACCACCACATATATACACATCACATATATATACAACGATGGACAGTGAAAGCTACAGCCAACTTGCATATGGACCACAATTGGTGATTTCTGTGGCTAGATGTGCCTTTACATTATCTTCCAATTGTCATGGCAGGCTCAAGAAGTTGATTCTGATATCCGATGTTCAACCACTCTGTAATTTTGCTATTTTGACTAGTACTAACATATGGCAACTTCACCTCTTTCTTCAAGTACAGAAAGACACATTTATTTAAACTACTCAATCCTATCCTCAGTAACATTAAGAGTTAGTCGAGATGATATGCCAGAAGTTTTATCTGATGTGTATAAGATTTATCTGATATGGGCCTTGGCAAACTCTGACAGCTTAAAGAGTTATCTTCAATGAGCAATTCTACGAAGATTACACCATATAACTAATTAACATACCTAAACCCTACATATTAGCAAGGCTTTTGCATACTGAATCGCGCTATACTGCTGAACAACAGACATTAATCATATAAAATAATCGGTGAATTATTTTTGCATAATTTCTGCGGATTTAACAAACTAATTGGCAGTTTCGGAGATTGTAGCTCTATTAATTTTACCTTTCCACGATACCAAGGAAGCTTGTCGTTGTGGCCGTGGTGGTGCAGGTAGGTGACAAAGTCCAGCCACATAACAAATATCTGCAGCAAAAATGAAGGAGACGTCGTAAGCTGCCGACCACCCCCACAACAGGGCCCAACCCAATCCACAAAAATAAGACTTTTTTTGCAGACTGAGGCTGCAAATGCATAAGGAGCATATACCACCCATTGCATACCCAGTACGGGACAGCGTAGAGCTTGAGAATCTGAAGGGGCCCCATCACGACGGTGAGCCCAGCGAGGAGGCCAGCCATGGCAAGCCAGCATGCCGTCGACGTCAGCACATCCTTCTTCTCGTTCGGCTGGAACAAATCGCTGCTCGGGTGGAAATGCGAGCCCGACTTGCCTGGACTCCTTGACCACTGGACACGTTGAACACAAACAATATAGTCAGCAATCACGTTACCAAACATCCATTGCCACATGAGCAAATCACTCAGCAAATTTAAGAAGGATCAAAGATCCTTTGGGCTTATTTGGTCTCACCAAGTAGAACGGGTACGCGAGCATCGGGAACGGTAGTGCGAACCGAAGCTTCCGAGTGGCACTGTCCAGGCTCCTGTACAGCTTCTCGGGGAGCTGCAATTTGCGGAACGATCGGTTCATGAGGCCATTGTGCAAGGTTAATCAAATTCCTCAAGAACACGAGCAAGGCAAGCAACAGTTTGGCATGTACGTAGCCCACGTACCGGATGCCAAGACTCGTCCTTCTCGACGTGTCCGTGGTTCTGGTGGTGCGTCCTGTGGCTAATCCTCCTGCAGTTCGATTCAGAAGTAGCCGTTATGAGTGACACTAACTAAGAATAATAACATTAGCAGCAAGAAGAGGAGAGGTGTGGATGCATGCGTACCAGCCATTGTAAGGAACAAGGATGGAGGAGTGGAGTATGTGTCCGACGACACTGTTGAGCTTGGTGTTGTTCGAGAAGCTTCCGTGACCGCTGCAGCAACAATCGCCATGGAAAGAGATTGAGAGAGAGCTGAACAAAACCTGTGCTTTGGACTGGAGGAAGAAGAAACAAACTGAAGTGTCTGGGAGGACGGAGGAAACGCACCAGTCGTGTCCGAGGACGAAGAGCGCCCAGAACATGGTGCCCTGCGCGGCCCAGTAGACGGGCCATGCGAGCCAGCTGTCGAGGCGCGCGGCGGCGGCGGCGAGCGCGAGCACGACGACGACGTCGCGCATGACGTAGCCCATGGAGCGCCAGGGGTCCTTGGCCCAGCAGTGCTTGGGGATGGCGGCGCGGATCTCCGCGAGCCCGAACGGCGGCGGCGCCGCGGGGTCAAACTCGGCGGCAGGGCCGTCCTGCTCGGTCCGGGGGGCGTCCTCCTCGGCCGTGACGAGGCGGGTGGGCGCGGCGACGGAGACGCGGAGGGAGAGCGCGCGGCGCGAAGAGGCTGCGCCGGCGGCGAGGGAGAGCGCGCGGCGGGACGCGCCGGCGGAGGCCGGGAGGAGGGCGGGCGGCGGGAGCGCGGTGGCGCGGCGAGGGAGGGGCAGGGGAGTGAGGCCGCCGCAGCAGCATTGGGGGAGCAGCAGGCGAGCCATTGCTTTGGCTCCTTGTCCGCTGCTGCTGCTTCGCCGGCGGGCGAGGAGTAGCCTGCGATAGTACTAGTAGTGGGTTGGTGGCCGATGGGTGGCCAAGGTTTGGTGGGCCGGGCTGAGTGGGCCTCGATATCCCATGATCATGAACGAAACACGAGTGCTTCTACTGTCTGTGTGGCTCAGATGGTACTTCGAGTTGTGTGGTATCCGAGTCCAAATATCCAGGGTAAGGACATGACCAGAGTCCAGAGGGCACAGCAAGTGGAATGGACCAAACAAAACGGCTTAGGATGGCATCTTCCTTTATATAGACAAAGCACCATTGCACCCACACATGAGCTTGAGAGCCACAGTTCCACATATAAAAGAGAAGTTGTCAAATCAGATAGTAACAACTAACAAAACAAACGAACTAACAATGCCACACCGCTCTCTTGCTTCGTTCCAATGTAAGCAGTTCAATTTATTGTCTCTTTACAGTAAAAAAGAATGACCGAACAAGAAAAAAACCATCTGTGGTAGATCGCGCCATATGTTTTTCACCTTGGTACGTATGATTACATGGTGGTATACAACAGAAACCTAAGCTAGTGCATCAGGACAAGCAAGCATGTCTACCTAGTGGCAGGGCAAACAATATCACCTTGCCAAGTTGTTGTTGCCCATGACCATAATATACACAGCAAAGGATGGGGACACAGAATGGGTCGAATTACGCCAGGATAAATAACAAGCAGCAATCAAGGCATCCCAAGTACCAAGAGTTGGACGTACTTTTGTGTCGGATGCAGCCACATATACAAAACCACATGCTTACAGTTTCCACCACTTCTTGTTCTCCATGTTCTTTGCGAGCTCTTGGGCGAGCGAGGCGAAATTCTCTGCTCCGTCTTGAAGCTCCTGGGTCCGTAGGCTTATTCTCTGGTACACAGGTGATTAGCTATTGAGACTGTTCTTATAAAAAATGGTTGGAAAAAGGAAGAGTAGTCTGTGTAGTATGAAACTCATTCTTTTACCTCGAGTTTCTCCTGCCGCTGCATGAGCTTATCTTTCGCATGAGCAGCGGCTGCTGCCGCATCCTGCAAAGAAGAAAAAATCTAGATTCAGCCTAGGCTACACACAGAGGACATGACGAATTGCAATGTTGGTGAAATTACCCCGCCAAACTTATATTTGGTGAGAATTTCTTGGGTACTTCTCATTCTTGGTTTGTCATCAACACTTGAACCTTCGAATAGTTTTGCTCTCTCATCCTCAACTGAAAAAGTTTGGATATGAACAAGTGTAGTACAAAAAAGGGTAAAAACATGTTATTTTTTAAACTGAAAACTAACCTGTTGGTTTCTTATTCATGTGAGATGTAGAGGATGACGCTGGTGGAGGGGATACGGGTACATAATCATCAATCTCTATGTCATCTGCATTGAAATGTTTTTGGATAAATAGGCAGCATTTCAGGAAAATGCTTTTACAAAAACAGGGAGAGGGTGAGACCTATTGACAGTTCTTCTATTGGATCATCAGGACTGGGTATTGATGGTTCAGCAGATGACTCTTTCACGAAAATTGACTCCAACAGTTCACTGTGGGTTTGTGCAGAGAAACTTCCCCTCAAGTTTGCATTTTCGTCAGCTTTGCCTTTTAGTCCTTTGAGGATGCCACCAAGAACTCCTGCTGCTGGACTCTGCACCACAAGTTTCATGTTGGTCAAAACATACAGGGGTATCATATAGGTCGAGACGATTCGACAATTGCCAACCTGCTTTCTTTTCTGGTCTGTTGAGATGCTAATAGCTGCATCAGCTGCTGCTGCAAGTACTTTATCATGAAGGCATGGCAAAGATTCTGGAATCCTAAAACGATTATCATAGATACGAACACATTAGTCCAATACCACTGGGCCAGGTGACTGAACTATTGCTCCTTAAGTTAAATAGAACCCAACTGAGACAGAACCACAGCCATGAGGTAAAGCAAGAAAATTTTAGTACCTGAAGTCATTCTCTGAGGCTATAAGAGAGATGATTGCAAATTCAGATCCATTTACCTGTGGTGGGGACATATTAGAAACTGCAGGAGATACTTTATATCACAGTCGGTATTAAATCTAACGTAACTGAAGAGTGAATCTGAATTTACTAATAGAGATCAAACAAAGTTGGGCACCTTCAACTCTGCTTGCCACAAAGACAACATCACTCATTTTAGACACCACTATTCTTGCTAATTTGCGGAGAAATAAGCCAAGATCCTTACATCGATGGGGCAATGCAACACTAATATTGAACATAATCCAATATAATATTTACAGATGATGTGGTGCCAAAGTTCAGTGATCAACCAAAAACTGAAGATCAAGTTACAAAGGCAAGCAACATTTTTTTTACCAGAGCAATTTGTCCATTTGAGGAGCTCATGGATTTATCCATGCCCGTCTTGTAACTCCATCTTAATAACTTCATCAAGGAGCTCTCAGCGAGAATCTCAAGGTCTGGCAAAGATCTGTCATGATAAATGTAAAACCATTTATGGTCTGAGCAAACTTCACCAGGCACTTGCATACATACAGGTAGCAAATGATGATATCTGAAAAGTTTCCTATTGAAATCTTTATTCTCTCAAGATTCTCTAACAGAAAAGAATATTGTCATTGTTAAAATCAAATATTTGTCGTCTTTTATCTACAATTAACCCATATTCCCAAGAGATTGTTCATCGTGCCGTACTTCACAAACAAGTGAACAACAAATGTTTATGATGATAGTATTAGCAGGATGCACTTTATACTTTTATTAGCCAAGCTGGGGAACCATAAAGAAGGACGAGTACATGGTTGGATATCCTTCACTTATTAAGTATTGGCAATCTAAATTTTTGACAAGCATCTAAAAGACAAGAATCAGAAAGAAGTCGAAGGAAACTTGTAGTAAGAACAAATGTAAAGAGGGAACCCTTTCTCCACCATCATACTTAACAGTAGTATCATATAAGTTAATCGATTATTCTAATATGTAATCTCAAAGGCAACATGGGAACACGTTTATCAAGAAACTTCTAGCAGGACAATGAAAAAAAATGGAAAACTCGTGACAACCTCAATTCTATGATCCCTGTCTGATAAGCTAATATCAGTCCACAAGCTTTGCCATCCTTATTCTTGAAAATGGCTGACCAGCAGCAGTGTTTTACAAGCTTTGTTTTATGTAGATGCTTGTTGCTTCCCTGATGGAAAAGAACATCACCAGTAAGCTTCAGAAGTTTTAAATTTCTAAAAGGTATTTCACATAAGCCAAGTATGCACCTGAATCAATGATGCCAGAGAAAATAAAAGAACCACATCCTCAAAGCAGACCAAAAGAAGAGTATTTGAATCACCGCTGTGCGAATGTCGAGAAGCCTTTTTCAGGTTAGTTTCGGCTCCTTGTGCTTGTTTCTGATCTAGATCATGTTGTTCTTTCCCTGTCTGACTTTGAGATGGGAATTTATCTTCTGATAATTGTGTGTGCTCCTCATCTGAAGCTACATCTAGACACAAAACATAGGAAAATTACATGTTGATCTAAGGGGGATTAGAATTTAGCATAGTGGAACAGTGATCACTTGCCTATGACATACATCGAAACTGCAGACAATTGCTTCTGATCTAACAGATGTGAATTTATTATCAGACCATTTGTGCTGTCAATTACAGTAAGACGTGCATCCTTAGTTAAGGAAAGTAGAACATCTGTGGGGAAATTTGCACTTTTGGCGATCTCTTTCTGTGACTGGTCCACTTCTGCAGCATATGCACCAACACCGTAGATGCTTAGTGAAACCACAGGAGAATTTGTTCCTGATGCACAATCCATAGCGAACATAATCGACAGTTGACTTGCATCAAACATTGCCACCTTTACAAATAGAAGCCAGAACATAATAATTAGCTAGCTAACAGCACCTGGTTATTACAAGTTTCGAATAAATAGTGAAACTTCAGAGATATGGAAGTATACCTGACCATTTTGATATCCTACAGCAAGGACCTCCCCTGAACCTGTAAATCTGAGGGATCGCACAGGGGAATTTGATGCCATAAAGGCAATATGACAATGGAATCCTCTCTCATGATGAACAGCATGAACTGAAAGTAAATCACCGGAAATGAAGGTTAAGGAAAATGAATGAACCACATACCCCAAAAGAAGGTTTAGAAATGCCTGGTGAGATTCTCTAACAATGAAAAGTGAAAAAAAACATGAGCAGGTCCTATTTTACGGATGCCCTGTATGTGTTAACGAAAGCAAGCATTTGACGCAAACTTGTCTTGATAAGGATCTGGCAGCAAAATGTGCACAGGGGAAATATAACCTTGCACAAAAGAATAACACTTGGAAATATGTCCTTTCATGAGACTGCACTTGTACATATTATCTTCCTATTATCAGGGTTCTACATAGACATGGATTGCGAGTGAATCAGATGACGAATAGTAAAACAGGTAGGACCAAGCACATAAAGACCAGAATGCCAGCCAAGTTACTCGTATATAATGGCCTATACTATCATTACAATGATTTTAGCACTCAAAAGGTTTTTTTTCTCTGCATATAGCTTGGGTGGGAATACGAGACTGATTAGATTGTTTCCTGCCTGTAAACATGTTGCATATGTGCATCGTTGCCTCTATAAATATACTTCCATCTTTCAGACTGACTACCAAGAAAGAGTGAGAATCAAAGCAAACTGGAAGCCTAGAAGGCAACATCACGCAAACCCCTTCCATCATTCTATTTTGAGCAATTTCATTGATGCCTCATATTAATCTTTCAATATGTAACGAATGATGGAGAAGAAACAAAAGAAAAGGAAGCGGAAATGCAAATATAGGTTTCTCAAATTTATGACTTCATGCAATGTTTACCTTCCTGTTTAGATTCACTCACGAAGTGAAACTTGGAATCCCCAGTGTGCTCATGAAGTTCATACATGCGCACCTACAACATTACAAAAACATATAAAAACTAGGAGAGCATCGAATATGCTGTTGACAACCAACAACTTGGACTGACCCATAAGTTTTAACAGTAGGAACTAACCAGACCACTTGTTGTGCCAACAGCAATAGTCAAGTTTAATGAACAAAAGGCCAGCGATGATACAGAAGCATTTGCTCCATCCAAAATAACATCAGACACCTGTGGTAAAGATAGCTTTAGTCATCTTGTGTTGATCAAGTAGTGATCAGTCAACAAGCAAGAGCATGTGAAGTGACCTTTGTATCCAATACAAACATTGGCATCAGAATGGGAAAAGTTGCATCCCATATTCTCACAGAACCATCTTGGTAGCCTGCAACATATATTCTTTCAACCACATGATCTTCCTTCAGTGACATTTCACTAGGAACCCCACCAGTCAAAGGCCATTTCATATTCCCTGATATCGGAGGTGCGGCATTTTGCCTAGCACAAAATTTCTACAAATAACACATGAAATGTGATCCGATAAAGCCACAGTTAAGTCTAATTAGAGTAAAATATCCAGAATCCACACAAAAATTGTACCTTCAGTGAAGTACTTGCATGCTCTGCCCCAGTCAGTGAATACAGATCCGTGACAGTTATGTTGGGATCAATTGCAGGAACTGCAACTGGAAATTTCCGAGCCTCAGGCTGAGCATCTGCATCTTCTGATTTCCGTGCAGAAAATAGAGCACCACCATCATAGAAATTCAATTGTCCAGGATTTGTCAATATAAAAAGTGCAGAAGTTCGTATTTTATCTGGAACCCCAGTATCTGGAATAAGAATCATATCAGCAAAGGATCCATCAAGCTTGAGATCCACACGTGACGTGCATCTTACTGACTCTAAGCCATTCGAAGATTCCAGGCTAAGAACCTACAAGATACAATTTTGTTTAATGAACAAGGTAAAATTTTCCGTAGCCTGGCGCTGATGACAATACAAAATATATGATTTTCTATGCTCAGAAAAGTAACTTTCTTTGCCAGATATATTCATACATTGTGGAGAAAAAAAAGATATATAGTTGCTCCATTTGAACAAAAGATAACAACTAATTTGTTCGGTTGTCCAAAATGATTGCTTCTAGGGCATACACTCATGTCCATTTTTGCTATCACGTGAAATTATCTTGGATGGGCATGTTTGTCCTGACTTGTGTTTGCCAAGCAACCATGTAAGTTAATTTTGGCTCTACAATAACATATCAGGTAACTAGATGGCCCAAATTTGATTTCACACGATGTTTCTTATGAGTTCCGATGAGTTAGAAATTGATTGATTTTCATAAGCTGGTAAAGGAGCAAACAGCTATATTTGAGTCACCTTCAATGTATCAGTTGCATGCATGCGTACAAGATGACATGAAATAACATCAAATAGATGAGAGTGGAAAAAGAAACAACCGTCAGAACTTCTTCAGAACCCATATCATCACCACCGTAAACAAAAAGATGCCCGCCTTTAGTAGTAGTATCTTTTGCTGACCCAGCAGACCAGTGCAAGACAATAACAGGAAGCCTGCGACTTCCAGAAGCCAGCTGCAGCTTAACAACATTAGACGAAACATCAGCTTGCTTGCCTTGTCTAGAGGATACTGTCATATCCCATAGAAGTATGTCTCCAGTTATATAGCCAACAGCAACAGTTGAACCCCCCCTCGATGCCCAGCAAAGAGAGCAAATTTCTCTCTCCTCTTCATTCTCGTCAAAATTATCTTCACTAGCATCTGTTTGAGCGGCACTGACTTGACCTTTCATGTGTAAGTCCCCATAGCCGCGAACAGCAATTGCACGGTCCTCTGATATGTCCCAAAGAACTAACAATCCTTTCTCGTATGCAATTAGCACCCTGAAGCATATAAAAGAAGTTCATTCATGCGCCTCATATTGGCAAACTGAATTGATATGACTTGTGCCTCTCATATTAGAGAAATCTGACGGAAAAAAACTAGTGTTGGTCTATCTAATTTTCTGCTTCAAATATTGATTATTCACGACTTCTTTAAAAAACAAACAAAGATAGCTGAGTATAGTCATGTTTGCTATCCTAATATCACATAATATCAGCATGCATACTAATGAAAAAAAGCTTATATAGTTAGCAGTTATGACAAAAATATCTAGGAGTTGCATTTCAGATAACCTTACCTCATGCCCAAGGTGTCAGGTTGAGGCAGTATTCCGACGACAGATTGAGTATGAGGCAAGGAAACACCAGATGCTTCTGTTAGATAAGCAAAAAAATATGTTGAGTTGGTTCACTGAAACATTTGCAAATCCAGAGAGAAAGGTGACAGTAACTAATATTTGGACAAGGTGAACTGAACAGGAGTGCGTAAGGTAACAACTGTCTATCCAAATAAAGGAGTAGTGCAAAATTTCCCGTAACTGAAATAACATTGCTCAAGCCCGCTAAAAATGTTAGGACTTCCATTACTCATGTCATTTACTCAATACTCATGTAGTTGTGGTAGATATCAAACATTTCTGTGGAAGATTCAAACTTCAGAATAACGGATTATGACTTTCTTTCCTCAGAATGGTGTTTTGTTCACAATTATAATATGAACATGAACTTTGATACATAAACAGAAGTAAATGAAAATTTGGTAATCAACGTCTGCTGAGGAAGAAGCATAGAAACAGTGCTATACCACTTAAGGAATGTATAGTAACATTGTAAGGCATCCTTAGAAGCTTTCCATCATCTACATCATACTTCAGTACAGAAAGCAAGCCATTCTCATCTCCAAGGTACCTGAATGCGATGGACAAATTTAAGATATACAGAGACAAGGTTAGAAAGTACTCCAAAGAGCTATTGAATATTAAACTGTGGGACAACTCATATCTGTAGCTCACATAAAAAAGGTCCCCTCAATGACTGCAAAAGCAGTTATGTTGACGTCCCACTGGCAAGAATGAAATAGCTGTCTGAATTCAAGATTCCATACCTACAGGAGTAGAAGGACAAACATCTATTATGTGCAAACTTCTAAAACAAGATAGCGTAAACCATACTGTATGGAACATCATGAATTTTTAAAACCGCGATCATGTTTTTAGTCAAAGGTAAAGGCAAAATGTGCAAATGGTTGCAGGCACCAGTAATAATTATCATCAACAGATTTTTCTTAAGGAGAAAATCAAATATACAAAAAAAGAGAGGAGTAGATCTGTCAACTAAGCACGGCCAAACAAAGAGATAGGTTGGCATGCATGTAAGCTTGAGGTGCTAGGTGATAGTCGACACTCTACTTCAAATGAACCAAAGAATTACGAAGTCTGTGTTTTGGAGTTTAAGGAATACAGGCACATGTAAATTGTTTGTGATGTCCTTCTGCATAAGCTGGGGACTTAACAAACAAAAATGTATCTTATGCGGTATGCGCTTCTTCAGCACCATATAAATAGGTCTTTCCTTCATAATAAAATTTGAAAATAGTTAGCACAACTAGATCTCCCCACAAAATCAGCAAGGGACAGTAGTTAATTTGTTCCCTTTCCATGATATTTCAGAATTCAGATTGCCAATTATCCCAATATTTTTGGTGATACCATTGCTGGACTATGTATCGACTAGTCAAGCACTAGTCGTGACTAGTCTATGAGTCAGCACCCTAGCGACTCGGCGACTCATAATGCTTGCATGAGAATAGAATCTTCACTGGGTGTATTTAAACAGTATATACAGTGGAAGCATAAATGCATTGTACTCCTTAGTTCTACATACAATAGTAGTAATAAAAGGGTTCTAAAACAAGCAAAAGGAATACAAAGAAAAGTAAATTGAATATAACAAAGTGCCACCTCCCAATGCCATACCTGGATCTCATTCTCATTAGAAACTGCAACCAGTAGTCCCTGATTTTGTATAAACTGCAACACATAACAAATTTGTTAATCTTTTTTCCAACTAGCAACCCGGGGTTTTAGAGGTTACATAAGCAAAGACAAAGTATTTTGTTACTAAGTCTAACATGCAAAAGTAGCTTCTGGTGGAAGCTATTTACAGTTGCTTCGGAGAAGTATATGCAAATATCTAAGTAACAGGTAGGGCAGGCGGTGATAGAAAGGAACTCCAAGGATTGTACTGCCTAGAGTTTCAGTCTTAACCTGCAATCCACTTCACTAGTAAAGAAGACCGTCCACTTCAAACCAATCCAAAAGGGTAAAAAAACTTAACATTTTTACCATTGAGTTTGTTGTTCTACATGCATATGGTGAAAGTAAAGAATAATCGACACACAATCAATTTTGGTAGGGGAAAAGATTCAGTCATTCGATGAAGTGCCAAACCTGCAAATACTTGTACGGCATACTCTTTGGTGATATGAGGAGGCCTTCGATATTATCACCTCCAAAGATTTTTATCCTACCATCCCTGCAGTTTAAAAAGTGCAGTCACCATCTATTCAACAAGAGATGAACATAGCATGGAGACAGAAGATCGGTGGTCAATTCTGAAAATGTGGTCAGGGGATTTTTGATATGTGTTGCTAACTTGAGCAATGATCTGAGTCGCATTAAGGGAGGCTCAGGCTTAGGAGCAGAACACAAGGTGAAACACTAGGAATGACCTATTGACATGTTTATTTGAGTGTTGTGTTGTATGATAATAAATCATTCTTACTCCTACCAGCTTACAGCAGAAATGTAGTTTGTGACCGGCTTATTTTACAGTGTTGAAGCTGGCAGTACAGTGATGATGACAGAGGGGTTGGGGAACTCACAGTGTCCCGACGGCGAGAAGCCGCTGCACTGGATCAAACCCCATTACCGAGGCGGCGTACGGTACCCCGTAGTGAAGCGCGATCTGCGCGTCCAGTTGGGCCACATCGCCGGCCGCTCCTCCACCTCCTCCTCCTCCTCCATTCCCTCCTCCTTTGCCCTGCAGCAACATCGAAATAAACAGAATCACCACCACAGCACCAGAATCAAACCCCAACGAAGACGGCCTAATCCGACTACACGACGGAGACGACTCCGCGGTTCCTCCCAAATCTGAGCTAGTTCCACACCCGCCCAAATCGATCAGACAGGATAGAGCGCTAGAGAGAGGGGGGGAGGATACCTGCTGCAGCGCCTTTAAGAGGCGCTTCCCGAACATCGGCGACGATCTGTTGGACGACGACGGCGGCGAGGACTAGACTGGTTCGCCGCAGCAGCAGGTGAGGCGAAGACGAAAAGAGGCGAGAGCGACTATGGAAAGCGGGTAGAGTTGGGCTCACCAAAACCAGACGGAGGCCCATTCACGCACCGAGCTGTTCTTGAGCCGGCCCATGTCGTTCGGCCCAAACAAGAACGAGGAGGCTTCGGAGTCCGACTAGAGCATGGCCTACCTGGTGATACCAGTCCGTGACCGACTTGAATTCCCGCGGGAACAAACCGAGCTTATATACATCTTCTCCTCGTCGCCGGATCCGGAAGCTGCCGCCGGGAAGTCGAAGAAGAGCACGCATATCATCTCAATCTCATCCTGGCGACCATGGCTATCGAGGAGTACATCGAGTTCATGGCGGCCGGCGACGGCCGGGACCCGAGAGGCGACGAGCTGCGGCAGAAGGCCAAGGAGCACCTCCTGTCTTCCGGGTGGAGCTTCCACACCAAGACCAAGTGCGACGGCCGCCAGGAGCCCCGCTACATGCGCCGCACGGGGCCTCCTACATCTCCCTCATCGTCGCCTGCAAGAAGTTCCAGATGTTCAAGACCCACCCGCCTCGTCGTCCGAATCCCCGCAGCAAGACCACGGCGCCGAAATCAAGAAACCGTTCCAGCAGTTCTTCCGGGGAGAGGACGGGGACGGCGCGTGTGCTGCGCCCGACGAGCGGTAGGGCGGCTGTAAATGGCTGCGACAGCGACAGCGAGGAGGAGTCCTACGAAGGCCCGTCGCGCGCACCGGGGTCCAAGAAGAGGAGGAGGGTGTCCGCGCTCTACGGCGACGACGCGCTCAAGAAATTCGCCGCCAAGAAGAAGAAGAAAGCATCCGCGTCGTCTCCCGCGGCGTCGCGCGTGCTGCAGCCGAGGCCGAAGGACGGCGACAAGAGTGAGACCCAGGCCGTGGCGGCGGCGGCTGCGCTGGTGCCGTCGGCGTGCCAGCCGGGCCGCGCCAGGACGATCCTCGCGGTGCTCATGGAGAAGAACATCGTCAGGCCGACGGCCAAGCTCTCCTACAGGCGCACGCCGCGCGGGCCTGCGGTCAAGCAAGGCACGGTCACCGGCGACGGGTACGTACGATGCCTGTGCGGCTGTGGCGGCCGATCCTTCACCGTGGCGGAGTTCGCGGCGCACGCCGTCGGTGGCCCCACCGAGCGGCCCTCGGCGAGCGTGTTCCTCGGCGACCGCAGGTCGCTGTCGCAGTGCCTGGTCCAGCTAATGCGCGCCGACGGAAAGAATATCGGATACTCGCCGTCGCTGGGCGCGAGGGTGAAGCGGAAATACGGCGCCGAACTGGAGGACGGTGACTGGATGTGCTCCGTCTGCGCCGACGCCGGCGAGATGCTGCTCTGCGACTGCTGCCCGTCGGCGTTCCACCACGGCTGCATCGGACTGGAGGCCACACCGCCGGGGGAATGGTCCTGCCCGCCCTGCGGGTGCGCCATTTGCGGCTCCGGCGAGTTCGAGATCCACGACGACGAGTTCACGGACAAGACAGTGATCTACTGCGACCAGTGCGAACGAGAGTGTAAGTACATTTATTATTACATTCCAAATTATTCTGACAATCTACTACTGTCATTACGAGTCTAAGTAGTAAGTACATTGATTTCGTCCCAACTTAAGCTGAAAATCTGTCACTGACATTATACATGCTTGTTCATCTGCATTAATTTTTACAGATCACGTCGGCTGCATCAGGAGCAGAGGCGACCAGCTCGAGTGCTCCCCACAAGGGCCTTGGCTCTGCAGCCAGGACTGTTCGAACATACACCAGCGTCTGCAAGGGTTGGTCGGCAGATCAATCCCTACCTCAGTGGATGGCCTGTCATTCAGAGTCTTGAGGTCATCGAAGCTCCCCGAGGAGGAATCCTTGGCGGCCGAAGAGCACGGGAAGCTGTCCATGGCGTTCGACGTGCTCCACGAGTGCTTCGTCACTCTCATGGAGCCGCAGACGCAGAGCGACCTCAGCCACGACATCGTCTTCAACAGAGAGTAATGATCAAGCCTTTCTCTTTTCTAGTTCTAGCATCTAATTTCGTTTGAGAACAAGAACGTATCCCTGAGACTTTCGTGGATGGTGGTGCAGATCATGGCTGAGACGGCTGAATTTCCGAGGATTCTACGTGGTTGGCCTCGAGAAAGGCGGCGAGCTGATAACCGTGGGCACGCTGAGGTACTAATCCCGGTGCTTGATCATCTTCTCATCCTGAATTTTTTTTATCCTTGCAAATGCTGAACATCAATTCCTCCTCGTCGGTGTTGTGCAGAGTGTATGGCAACAAGGTTGCAGAGCTGCTGCTCGTCGGAACCCGGTTCGCGCACCGCCGACAAGGGATGTGCCACCTCCTGATGGACCAACTCGAAATGGTACGTCTGAACGTTAGATCGATCAGTCTACTGCTTTCTCCAGACATTATTTTCCCTTGTGTCAGATCACTGAACTGAGCTTGATGTTGGTGTGCTTGCAGTTGCATGGCGAGCTGGGGGTGGAGAGGTTCGTGCTGCCGGCGGTGCCCGAGCTCCTGCAGACATGGACAGGATCCTTCGGTTTCCAGGTGATGAGCCAGTCGGACAGGATGGAGATCGCAGAGCACAGCATCCTGTACTTCCAAGGGACCACCATGTGCCACAAGTTCATCGGCAAGGCGGCGTCTCCAGAAAGATGAAGCGTACTGCTTCCCTGTTGAGATCAAGCAGACAAGTTTCAAGGATGGCGATGCTGGGCTTTCGTTGGCCATCCTGCTCATATTAGTCAGGGCTAAACTAACAGTCTGTCTGTCGATTTGTTTGGTACTGTATGCAATATGTTACCGTGTAACCATTTCTCCTCGGAAGGGTAAAAACAACGGTAGGAGCCGAGTATTTGTTTTCGCGGATAATGTTCTTGCTTCTATAATCATATAATTGTGTAGTAACCAAAAAAATAGTTGCCACTATCATGATGTACAGGAGACCGTGAAACGTCAGAAGAGAGCATATATACAGGATAATGATTTTTAACGAATGATATAGGTTGATTATTGATTGCTAGTTTTTTTTTTTTTGAAATTTTCCACCGCATATATTGATTATTGATTGATTATTGATTATTGATTGCTAGTTTAGTAAACAAGGGACAATGATTTCATTTGTCGCAGTTTTTTCGACAAAGCACGAAAGAAGGAAGGAATAAGGGCAAAATCCATAGGTGCATCATGGCAAACTCGATGTGTAGGACTATACAGAGCCGATGCGTAGATTATGCCGCCCTCAAGCTCCCCCTAGGCTCCTTGACCAATGCAAAAACGCCATACCAAATTATTCTAAGAATCTACTACGGATGCTTTGAGTGTAAAATACATTTGATCCCATTCCAAAGTATTCCGAGTCAAACGGCCCGACAAAATGTTACTTTATTTACAAATAACGAATTGTTAAGCAATTATGGAAAGGGAGTAGCCCGGTTGGAAAAAGAAAAGAAAATGTTAACCACGTAGGAAAAGAAAATAATTGATGACCAAGATGAACATATGAGGTGGCAACAAGAAAATGGCAATGGAGCAGCACATCCGAAACGTATATTGGAAAAGTCATACATTCAACCACATCAATGAGCACCGAACAAATCAATCGGGAAGACAAGTCCACATGCCATGTCTTAGACTAGTCATAGTGGGGAGTAACATATACTAGTAACATACACGTTTTACGAGTTTATGTTACGACTACCCATAGTGCGAGTAACATAGGTAGTAAATAAGTGTCATATAGGCAAAAATGATGATGTGGCATGCAATTAAATAAGAGAGACAAATAAAGTAACTAGATATGTTACTGTAACATCACACAACCCAAGGCAATATGAGTCTACAACCTAAGACTAGTCACAATGGGTAGTAACATAAGAGTAACATCAATGGCACATAGGCAAAAAATCTAATGTGTCGGGTAATTAATGAGGAGAAAGATGGTTGTGGTAACATAGTATGTTACCGTAACATCAAACATTTCAAGGCAAGATATGTGTATAACTTAATAAATAAACACACATGTTACTCCCCATTGTGGAGGTAGTAACTTAGAGTAGCAACATATGCATGATGCATGTTACTAGTCTAAGTTACTTCCCATTGTGAGTAGTCTAATTAATGAAGAGTTGCATGACAGCACACATGTTACTACCCACCACAGATGTGGTAACATAGCCTAGTAACGTGTGTATGTTAGTAGTCTAAGTTATTCTATGCAAAGCTTTATTAATTAGGTTGTAGACTCATATTGTCTTGCGATATGTGATTTTATGGTAACATAGCTAGTTATTCCATTTGTCTCTCTCTTATTTAATTGCATGTCACATCATTATTTTTGTCTATGTGTCACTTATGTTACTAACTATGTTACTCCCATTATGGGTAGTCTAAGAATGTTTCTACTGCCTCACCTTCCAGAATAATACACTCAAATCAGCTATAACAAACAAATCGGACCCTATCACCAACGAGGGGCCATGATCCGTCGCACCTCCAAGGCCCCAAGGGCCGCCGGAAATAGGACCGGCCACATCGCTGGGAGGGGGACATAAACCCTATATGGCTTATGGTTTGCCTCCTCTCACCCTTGGGTACCGCACTGGTTCAAGTGTGTCCGGTTATAGTTTAGTAGTTAGATTGCTGCTAGTTACATTGAGATACCAAAAACCATAGTTTTCTCTATTAAAGTAGATACTAATAATTCCATGGGTATAGTGGACTAGATACATAACTAAGCATAGTACGCGTGTACGTTTCAAAATTTAAGGAAAAATACGTATTTGACTATTTTTTAATAATAATCGAAGTTCAAATATCTCATGATTTTAGATAAGAGAAGAGAGCAACACGTGACCACATGGAGCCACCCACAACTGCTATTCAAATCCCCACCGGTTGAAACACCTCCCTCCTTCGCTCCCTTGACTCAAAAACCCATTCCCCCCCCCCCCCCCAAATCGGTTCACATTGGAGTAATTCACCTCGTTATGAGCTATTACGAGGGCGTCCGCGAGCAGGCCACCCCACCGCGGCGGAGGTGGAAGGAGCGAAGTGTAACAGCCCAAGGTTGTGAACCTCAAAAACCTAAGTAAAATTTTCACTTTTTGCATAGCATGCATGCATCATGGCATCACTTCTTAATTTGCTCATGTTGGAACCAAGAATTGGACAACAAATGACAACAAAGGGAAACCAAAATCGATAATTGTTTTCAAACAACTCAAACTCAAATGAGTTGGTGACAAAACCAATCCAGATAACTTCCATATTTATCAAGGAAGTTCCAAGAGTTCAAAATACAATTTAGGACTTGCTCTAAATTTTATAAAGACGCCACATTTTGGAATTTAGAAAATTGCCCGAATTGAAACCTATGAGCAAAGTGGTACCAAACTATTTTAGTTGGAGGCCCCAATTTTTGTGGAGCTTCCCCATGGTATGAAAAGGTGATACAAATTATTTCATATTTTTATAAATTATCTAAGTGCCTTATTTAATTCACCTAAATGCTACTGGAGTTGAAAGGTTTTAAAAAGAAACAACCCAAGGACCAATCTGTGGTGAACTAAAAATTGCCAGGGGGTTTTTCGCGAAATGATCTTCTTCCTCCCCTGTAGCGACCGAGCTGGCCGGCCGAGCCGCACCAGCTCGAGCTCGCCGTGCTCGCCCGGCCCCTCCTCTCTGCCTCAACCTGCCAGGAGAGCACCCCACGAGCCCGTTGCTCCGTCCCGACCCTTCCTCCCCGTTTCTTCCTCTCCCTCTTGCTCTCCATGGCGAAACCGAGCCGCCGCGTTTGACCACCGCTCCCCGCCGATTTAGCCCACGCCGAGCACCGCCGTGTGGGGCAAGCTCTTCGCCTCGCCGTGCTACACCTCCCCGCCGGAGGAATCGACCGGAGACGCCGCGAATCGACGCCGCCGTGTGCGACTTCCCCGCGGCCACCTCAGCTTCGCCGCGCACTTTTCCGCCGCCGCCGTTGCTCCTCCGCCGTCCTCGACCTTCCCAACGCATCGTGGTGAGCTCCTGGCCTCGCCTGGCCTCTTCCCTCTCCTCCTAGCGCTCCCCCTCGCTCCCGCCTCGCGTAGCCGTCGAAGCCAGTGCGCCGTAGAACTCGCCGTCGCGCACGCTTCCTCTCCGCTCGGAATAAATCCGGAATCAACCCGGAATTCCGGACGGTCGGAATTTTCCGGCTATCTAACAACCTGATTCCGACCCAAACCAGTACCGTTTTTGCATATTTCGGATTTAACTCGGAATTAATCCGGATTATTCCGAATTCATCGGAATTCCGAGTTTATTCCGAAGTGTCCTATACCATTTTCTTTCCTGCTGTCTAATTTATTCTTCCTTTCTTTCTTTTTGGTTTAAATAATCCTCTGTGTTGGAAACATCTGATAATCAGAGCATGTTTAAAAAGGGTGAGTTTAAATTGAAATAACTTTTATCGGTGCATCCGAAAAATGTGTGTGAGGTACCAAAATGTCCGGAACAATATGAACTAACTTTTAAAAGAAATATCCGGCATATCTAATCACCAACACTCTGCATTTCATCACCTGAGCATGACATCTGATATGCAAGTTCATCCTAGGGTTCAACTACATTGTTCAACAAGTAAATTGCCGCTTTACCTAAATCCACAGAATATTCGAGATGTGCCCCCGTGCGCGTCCGAACTCCGTTTAAATTGAATAGATGCATCATTCCCCTCTCCGGGGATTTAACATGTCATGACATCATGTGTTTGCGCATTGCATCTGTTGAAGCATGTGTGGTGATTGATTGCTTCTCCGTTGTTATGTTTCGATAGATCAAGCAACCGGGGTCACACCGCAATACCCCGAAGATCCGTACTACCAGCACCTTGATCAAGGCAAGCGTAATCCCCCCTCTGAGCATATCTTATCCTATGTTTCCGCAAATATTTTCTCCACTATAATATTGCATGCGGTTCTAAATGTCAATTTTTTGGATTAGAGTATCCTATAGTTGCATTAAGTTTCCGATGCCAATACCTGTTTCCCTCCTATTATCCATAGGTTTGTATTGTTGGCCTGAGATACTAACTATGCTATGTTGATGCTTAGCCATGCTTAGGCAAATGTTATCCGTCCGATGGATATTCATGTTGGAAACAGGTGTGAAATGTTCAGATGATGGTGGAGAATTGTGGTGACAGGTAATAAGATGCTAAAGGTGGGGATGAGAGGCCACTGTGGTTGTGGTGCTTTGTCTCGTTCTCGCCGCCTAGGTGCGAGTTCTTTACCTCCCGAACCAAGACTGAGCGTGCAACCATGCGTGAGGCCTATGCATTGCAGTGCAGGAACCCTCATAGACTAAATAACTCGGCGGGGCTAGCCAGGGTCCTCTAGTTCGGGCTTCCATTTGCGCGTGCGTGATGATGGTGGTATGAACTGGATGAGGATGGTGGTGTTAGGAAAATGAGTGGCCGTGGGGCAGGGTGTGGTGATCTCGTGTCCTGCCGCCACTGATGATCCTGGAAAGTCCTTAACGAGGGAGAAGTCGACACCGCTCCCACCCAGCCGGCTTTCCAAGGAAGAGAGCTAATGCGCAGGTAATGGGCCGGACGGTACGCGTGGCAAACATTGTACACCCCTGCAGGGTTAAATCTTTTCGAAAAGCCGTGTCCACGGTTAGGACAACTTGGGAAAGGACGATAAGATCATAGAATAACTTTAACGGAATGATTAAAAACTGGGTACTAGAGGTACCACTCAAGATTGCAAGGTGAGCTTCCTCGAGGGTGATTCGGGGAGGTGCCTTTGATGAACAGGTACAGTGGTTGATGATGGTTGATGATGAGAAAGGTGAAAGAAAGAGTACTTCTTACCTCTTTTAAAATACTCTGATAGTCGATGCCATTGAGTTATGTTTTCATAAATAAAATCAGCTTTATGCAAAACAGCCATAAACTTTGAAAGCCTCATCGAGCTAAAGCTCTATATATAATCTTGCGAGTTCGTCGAACTCAACGTCGTTTGTTTTGTTTCAGAGGAGGACTTCACCGACCTCGAAGGTGGGTTCTTTGTGGACGTCGACGAGTAGTCTGGGGTTCCCAGGTGGCAGCTTGGGACATCCCGGAACAGCTGGCGCTGTGATGTTTATCTGTAGGCCTCTTAGGCCATATTTGGATCTTGTTGTTTAGAACAACCTAATTCGCTTCCGCTGTTGTAATGTTGGGTCTGTGACCTCTGGTTGTATTTGCTATCTTTCTCTATTATAAGAGTTGAACTATATGATTTGTGTCGTAGAGTCTGTGATGTGCCAGTTGTTCCACAAGTCTTGATCTCTCTATTATACATTGAGGGTTGTGCCTGTGTTAAGGCATCAATCGGGGTGTTGCGTTGCCGATGATCCATTCCGAGCAACGCCTGCCAAAGGTTTTGGCCGGGGATTGGTAAACCCGTAACCTCCGGTTGTATCGCTTAACCGGTGACACACAGCATCACTGTATAACAGTCGGGTCGGGGCGCCACAAGTTGGTATCAGAGCAGTACTGCCTGTAGGAAACCCTTCTACTGGTCGATGTTGAGTCTAGTGTTTGTGAAAATATTTTTAACCTAAAAATGAGTTGTGAAAACCATCTTAGGATTCTTTTTACTCCTTATCTGGTTACCCTCTAATCTCGGAGCAATCTTACTCGATTTGAGTTAAAGGTTTTACTCTCGTCTGTTACTTCAAAATGATTAGAAACGGGGTGGGTTCGACCTTTAGTGTTATGTGTCCAGTTGCTCCCGCTGCGTTGCAATCCAAATCAATCAGATGTTGAACACTTGTTTCTACCGAGTCAATCATTTGATCCTTTCTTTGGGTTTTAACCCACGGACTTGAACATAAGGTCCCGGATTGTGTCAACTAGAGTGTGTTAAGTTGTGATTTCTTAACTCTCACTAGTAGCACATGATGCTGATCTTTGACCCAAGTTCTATCTTGTTGTTTCCTTCTCGCAAAGTATTATCGTCCCTAGTCTGTGTACTTGTGTAGACGCTAATGCTATTGTTCGACCATTCGGAGAAAGATACTAACGTGTCATTGTCAAATCTCCAGAATGGCTCGAGGAGGCGTGGAGGCCGTGGTGGTCGCGGTAACCACAATGATGATGAGGATGATCTGCCGCCACCACCCTCGATGGCTGAGGTCTTGATGGCCATTGAGGAGAACCGTGGGCGCAATGAGCGCTTGCTTGAGCAGTTGGTGCAGCAGAATGCACGGAGGAACGAGTGCAACACTCTCACTGAGTTCCTGCGTCCAGCCACCCACTTTGCTGATGCTAAGGAGCCACTGGAAGCTGATGATTGGCTTCGTGCTTTGGAGCGCAAGTTCTCCGCGCTGCATGTCCCAGTGGCTGAGCAAGTCAACTTTGCCACCTATCTCTTGGTTGGTGCTGCTGGCTGTTGGTGGGAAAGCCATGTGGCTTTGTTTCCAGCCAACCATGTCTTCACCTGGGCTGATTTCGCACTGCCTTCCGTGCGGAGTACATTCCCAGCCGATCATGGACTTGAAGAGGAGGGAGTTCCTGGATTTGCAACAGGGACGGATGGACCTCCGCACTTATGGTCGTGAGTTCAACCATCTCTCTCGTTACGCCCCAAGGGACGTGACCAATGATGCTGACAAGCAAGAGCTGTTCCGCAAGGGTCTTCGCCGCAGCTCCGCTATGAGTTGTTGCCCTTCAGGTTCCAGACCTATCAGGAGCTGTTCAACCAGGCTTTCACTCTCGAGCAAGGAAGAAAGGAACTTGAAGCTTCCAAGAGGCCCGCACACGGGGACCACCAGAGTTCCTCGGGTTCTGAGAGCAAGAAGCGCAGGGTGTTTGTTCCCTACAGCGCTGTGCCCGTGCTCCATTCATGCCAGAGCCGCGGATACAGGCCACCTCCTCCGCGCCCCACTACTTCGACACTTGGGGTAGGCGGGAGTGGGTACCGTCCTATGCTACCTGCTCCACCTGGACTCACTTGCTACACCTGTGGCCAGGCTGGCCACTACTCCAGGGAGTGCCCCCAGAAGGCACCTCTCGCGATAACTCCTGCACGAGCCCCTGCCACTCCAGCTGGCAAGGCTGGACCTATTGTGCGTGGTCGCCTGAACCACATCTCTGCTGAAGAAGCTGAAGAGGACCCCGGCGTTCTCATGGGTGAGTTACGAATCAACAACAACGTGCTACAGTTTTGTTTGATTCTGGAGCATCGCATTCATTCATATCCATAGCTTTTGCAAAAGACCACAAAATACCGTTTGAGAAATGAGCATCCCTTGGTGATTGCCACTCCTGGCTCCAAATGGCAAACCGATGGGGTTACTCCTGAAGTTCAGATTACTATCGGTTACTACTCTTTTCCTTTCGCTTTGGTAGCTCTGAGGTCAAGTGGCATTGATGTCATACTGGGCATGAACTGGCTAGCCAAATACCAGGCTAATCTCGACTGTGCTGCCAAGACCGTCACCGTGACCAATTCTTCCGGTGACAGTGTAAGTATTGGTCTGCACTGTCAAGACCTCCGTCATCATACCCAACTCACCTGAGATCTCCTTTGCTTTATGGAAGGCGAATCCTCCTGAAATCCAGGACATACACGTGGTGTGTGACTTCCCGGATGTGTTCCCGGAAGAATTGCCTGGCATGCCTCCTGACCGAAGTGTGGAGTTTGTCATAGATCTACTTCCCGGTACCGCTCCAATTTCCAAGAAGCCCTACCGTATGCCGGTGGAAGAGTTGGCTCTGTTGAAAGAGCAAATTGATCAGCTGTTAGCAAGGATTTCATCCAGCCTAGCAGTTCACCTTGGGGTTGTCCGGTACTCTTTGTCAAGAAGAGGGATTCTACCGTGCCTCGTCTAGTCTCTGACTATCGACCGTTGAATGCGGTGACAATCAAGAACAAGTATCCTATTCCTCGCATCAATGATCTGTTGGATCAGTTAGCTGGTGCAACGGTATTCTCCAAGATGGATCTGAGGTCAGGCTACCATCAGATAAAAATCAGAAAGGAGGATATTCCAAAGACGGCATTTGTTACTCGTATGGCTCATATGAGTATACCGTCATGTCCTTTGGTCTCACAAATGCTCCAGCTACTTTCATGAGGCTCATGAACTCTGTCTTCATGGATTATCTTGACAAGTTTGTCGTCATTTACATTGATGACATCTCATCTATTCCAAAACCAATGAAGAGCATGAGGAACATCTTCGTTTGGTTCTGACAGACTTCGAGAACACCGCCTCTATGCCAAGTTCTCCAAGTGTGAGTTTTGGTTGGATAATCTTGTCTTCCTTGGTCATGTGATATCCGCTAATGGTGTGGCTGTCATCCCTGACAAGATTCAGTCCATTCTGGATTGGAAAACTCCAATGTCAGTCAAGGACATCCGTAGCTTTCTCGGATTGGCGGGTTACTACCGCCGATTCATCGAAGGTTTCTCCAAGATAGCCAAGGCCCTGACTGACCTTCTCAAGAAGGATAAAAAGTTTGTATGGTCGGCCGAAGCTGAAGAGAGCTTCAAAACACTGAAAGCCAAACTCACGTCCGCTCCTGTGCTTGTCCTGCCGGACACAAGCAAGGATTTCGTCGTCTTCTGTGACGCCTCTCTTCAAGGCTTGGGCTGTGTGCTAATGCAAGATGGCCATGTGGTGGCATATGCTTCTCGCCAACTTAAGCCGCATGAGCTCAATTACCCAACTCATGATCTAGAACTTGCCGCGGTGGTCTATGCTTTGAAGCAATGGAGACCATACCTGTTTGGTAACCGTTGCGAGATTTCTCGGATCACAAGAGTCTGAAGTACCTCTTCACCCAGCCGGATTTAAATCTCAGGCAAAGGCGTTGGTTGGAGTTAATCACGGACTATAATGTGAGTCTGAACTATCAACCCGGCAAAGCAAACGTCGTGGCTGACGCGCTAAGTCGGAAGTCCTATTGCAACAATCTGATGATTGAAAAGGCCCAACCTGCCCTCATGAAGAGTTCTCTCGTTTGAACTTAGAAATTGTTCCCTCCGGCTACCTTGCAAATCTGGAGATCAAATCTACTCTTGTAGACCAGATTAAGGAAGCTCAAACCGTGACAAGGGTATTCAAAAATCAAGGAGAACATTGCTAGCGGGAAGGCCAAATTTTTTCTGTCAATGAATCCGGAGTTGTTTATTTTGGTGACCGCTTGGTAGTGCCAAAGAAACAAAATTGAGAGGGCTGATCCTCCAAGAAGCTCATGAATCTCCTCTCTCTATTCATCCCGGTAGTACCAAAATGTACCAAGACCTTCGACCACATTCTGGTGGACTCGGATGAAACGAGAAATTGCCAAGTATGTTGCTGAATGCGACACCTGTCGACGGGTAAAGGCTGAACATCAAAGGCCTCCGGCACTCTCGCCCTATTGCAGTCCCCGAGTGGAAATGGGATGAAATTGGTATGGACTTCATCACCGGGTTTCCCGATCTCAAAAGGGCAACAATGCAATCTGGGTAATCATTGATCGTCTTTCCAAGGTTGCTCACTTCCTACCAGTCCGTGATGATATACGGGCAAGTCAACTTGCTGACTTTATTTGGCTCGTATTGTTCCATTGCATGGGGTCCCTCTGAGGATCATATCGGACCGTGGAAGTATCTTTGTCTCCAAGTTTTGGCAGAGTTTCCAAACTGCTATGGGGTCCCGTCTCAACTTCAGTACCGCCTACCATCCTCAAACTGATGGTCAGACCGAAAGAGTGAACCAAGTGTTGGAAGACATGCTTCGGGCATGTGTAATCTCTTTTGGCAAGGGTTGGGAAAAGTATCTCCCTTTCGCGGAGTTCTCCTACAACAATAGCTATCAAGCTAGTCTGGGCATGGCTCCCTTCGAGGCTCTATATGGAAGAAAATGCCGCACTCCTCTAAATTGGTCCGAGACCGGAGAGAGAGCACTCTTTGGTCCGGATGTGATCAATGAAGCTGAGGAGAAGGTTCGAATCATAAGAGAGAATCTGAAGATTGCTCAGTCTAGGCAGAAGAGCTACTATGATAAGCACCATCAGGAAATTCACTATGAAATTGGTGATAAAGCTTATCTCCGCGTCTCTCCCCTTCGTGGCGTTCGCCGCTTCGGAATCAAAGGGAAATTGGCACCTCGCTATGTTGGCCCTTTCACCGTTCTGGCAAGCGAGGAGATCTTTCTTATCAATTGGAGTTACCGGTCAAATTCCCAAATGTACATGATGTGTTTCATGTCTCCCAACTTCGCCGGTGTTTCAAGGATCCTATCCATGGGGTCAATCATGAAGAGCTAGATCTCCAGGAAGATCTCACTTATCGCGAGCATCCTATTCGTGTCCTGGATGAAGCCGAAAGGAAGACCCGTAACAAGACTACCAAGTTTCTCAATGTTCAATGGTCTCACCATTCCGAAGAAGAAGCAACTTGGGAACGAGAGTCTAGTCTTCGTGAGGAGTATCCCGACTTCTTTCCGCAACCTTAGAATCTCGGGACGAGATTCCTGTAAGGAGGGTAGAATTGTAACAGCCCAAGGTTGTGAACCTCAAAAACCTGAGTAAAATTTTCACTTTTTGCATAGCATGCATGCATCATGGCATCACTTCTTAATTTGCTCATGTTGGAACCAAGAATTGGACAACAAATGACAACAAAGGGAAACCAAAATCGATAATTGTTTTCAAACAACTCAAACTCAAATGAGTTGTTGGTGACAAAACCAATCCAGATAACTTCCATTTTTGTCAAGGAAGTTCCAAGAGTTCAAAATACAATTTAGGACTTGCTCTAAATTTTATAAAGACGCCACATTTTGGAATTTAGAAAATTGCCCGAATTGAAACCTATGAGCAAAGTGGTACCAAACTATTTTAGTTGGAGGCCCCAATTTTTGTGGAGCTTCCCCATGGTATGAAAAGGTGATACAAATTATTTCATATTTTTATAAATTATCTAAGTGCCTTATTTAATTCACCTAAATGCTACTGGAGTTGAAAGGTTTTAAAAAGAAACAACCCAAGGACCAATCTGTGGTGAACTAAAAATTGCCAGGGGTTTTTCGCGAAATGATCTTCTTCCTCCATTGTAGCGACCGAGCTGGCCGACCGAGCCGCACCAGCTCGAGCTCGCCGTGCTCGCCGGGCCCCTCCTCTCTGCCTCAACCTGCCAGGAGAGCACCCCACGAGCCCGTTGCTCTGTCCCCGACCCTTCCTCCTCGTTTCTTCCTCTCCCTCTTGCTCTCCATGGCGAAACCGAGCCGCCGCGTTTGACCACCGCTCCCCGCCAATTTAGCCCACGCCGAGCACCGCCGTGTGGGGCAAACTCTTCGCCTCGCCGTGCTACACCTCCCCGCCGGAGGAATCGACTGGAGACGCCGCGAATCGACGCCGCCGTGTGCGACTTCCCCGCGGCCACCTCAGCTCCGCCGCGCACTTTTCCGCCGCCGCCGTTGCTCCCCGCCGTCCTCGACCTTCCCAACGCGCCGTGGTGAGCTCCTGGCCTCGCCTGGCCTCTTCCCTCTCCTCCTAGCGCTCCTCCTCGCTCCCGCCTCGCGTAGCCATCGAAGCCAGTGCGCCGTAGAACTCGCCGTCGCGCACGCTTCCTCTCCGCTCGGAATAAATCCGGAATCAACCCGGAATTCCGGACGGTCGAAATTTTCCGGCTATCTAACAACCTGATTCCGACCCAAACCAGTACCTTTTTTGCATATTTTGGATTTAACTCGGAATTAATCTGGATTATTCCGAGTTCATCGGAATTCCGAGTTTATTCCGAAGTGTCCTGTACCATTTTCTTTTCCTGCTGTCTAATTTATTCTTCCTTTCTTTCTTTTTGGTTTAAATAATCCTCTGTGTTGGAAACATCTGATAATCAGAGCATGTTTAAAAAGGGTGAGTTTAAATTGAAATAACTTTTATCGGTGCATCCGAAAAATGTGTGTGAGGTACCAAAATGTCCGGAACAATATGAACTAACTTGTAAAAGAAATATCCGGCATATCTAATCACCAACACTCTGCATTTCATCACCTGAGCATGACATCTGATATGCAAGTTCATCCTAGGGTTCAACTACATTGTTCAACAAGTAAATTGCCGCTTTACCTAAATCCACAGAATATTCGAGATGTGCCCCCTTGCGCGTCCGAACTCCGTTTAAATTGAATAGATGCATCATTCCCTCTCCGGGGATTTAACATGTCATGACATCATTTGTTTGCGCATTGCATCTGTTGAAGCATGTGTGGTGATTGATTGCTTCTCCGTTGTTATGTTTCGATAGATCAAGCAACCGGGGTCACACCGCAATACCCCGAAGATCCGTACTACCAGCACCTTGATCAAGGCAAGCGTAATCCCCCTCTGAGCATATCTTATCCTATGTTTCCGCAAGTATTTTCTCGACTATAATATTGCATGCGGTTCTAAATGTCAATTTTCTTGGATTAGAGTATCATATAGTTGCATTAAGTTTCCGATGCCAATACCTGTTTCCCTCCTATTATCCATAGGTTTGTATTGTTGGCCTGAGATACTAACCTATACTATGTTGATGCTTAGCCATGCTTAGGCAAATGTTATCCGTCCGATGGATATTTCATGTTGGAAACAGGTGTGAAATGTTCAGATGATGGTGGAGAATTGTGGTGACAAGTAATAAGATGCTTAAAGGTTGGGATGAGAGGCCACTGTGGTTGTGGTGCTTTGTCTCGTTCTCACCGCCTAGGTGCGAGTTCTTTACCTCTCGAACCAATACTGAGCGTGCAACCATGCGTAAGGCCTATGCATTCGCAGTGCAGGAACCCTCATAGACTAAATAACTCGGGCGGGGCTAGCCAGGGTCCTCTAGTTAGGGCTTCCATTTGCGCGTGCGTGATGATGGTGGTAAGAACTGGGATGAGGATGGTGGTGTTAGGAAAATGAGTGGCCGTGGGGCAGGGTGTGGTGATCTCGTGTCCTGCCGTCACTGATGATCCTGGAAAGTCCTTAACGAGGGAGAAGTCGACACCGCTCCCACCCAGCCGGCTTTCCAAGGAAGAGAGCTAATGTGCAGGTAATGGGCCAGACGGTACACGTGGCAAACATTGTACACCCCTGCAGGGTTAAATCTTTTCGAAAAGCCGTGTCCACGGTTACGGACAACTTGGGAAAGGACGATAAGATCATAGAATAACTTTAACGGAATGATTAAAAACTGGGTACTAGAGGTACCACTTCAAGATTGCAAGGTGAGCTTCCTCGAGGGTGATTCGAGGAGGTGCCTTTGATGAACAGGTACAGTGGTTGATGTGGTTGATGATGAGAAAAGAGAGGAAAGAAAGAGTACTTCTTATCTCTTTTTAAAATACTCTGATTAGTCGATGCCATTGAGTTATGTTTTCATAAATAAAATCGGCTTTATGCAAAACAGCCATATAACTTTGAAAGCCTCATCGAGCTAAAGCTCTATATATAATCTTGCGAGTTCGTCGAACTCAATGTCATTTGTTTTGTTTCAGAGGAGGACTTCACCGACCTCGAAGGTGGGTTCTTTGTGGACGTCGACGAGTAGTCTGGGGTTCCCAGGTGGCAGCTTGGGACATCCCGGAACAACTGGCGCTGTGATGTTTATCTGTAGGCCTCTTAGGCCATGTTTTGGATCTTGTTGTTTAGAACAACCTAATTCGCTTCCGCATGTTGTACTATTGGGTCAGTGACCTCTGGTTGTAATTTGCTATCTTTCTCTCTTATAAGAGTTGAACTATATGATTTGTGTCGTAGAGTCTGTGATGTGTCAGTTGTTCCACAAGTCTTGATCTCTCTTTTATACATTGAGGGTTGTGCCTGTGTTAAGGCATCAATCGGGGTGTTGCGTTGCCGATGATCCATTCCGAGCAACGCCTGCCAAAGGTTTTGGCCGGGTATTGGTAAACCCGTAACCTCCGGTTGTACCGCTTAACCGGTGACACACAGCATCACTGTATAACAGTCGGGTCGGGGCGCCACACGAAGGGATCCCCCCCCCCCCCCCGAGTGGTGGAGGTGCATGCAGCGGAGGGCTCCCAATGTCGGCCAATAGGTTGTCAAATAGTGAGACCGCCCAATCCCTGGCAGAATGAGGCCTTAAATACCAAAGTGTGGTAATAAGTAATAACCACTATATTTTTATGTATTATGTCTAAGAGACTATTAAATATATTAAAAGGCCAAATTTGTAGCAGCAAGTCCACACAAGTGACCAATAGTATGTACCACAAACATGGGAACCAACCATCTAATCATCGTTAATGATTTGTTTTAGGTTGATAGAGCAGATAATAGTGAGCAGTCTGCAGGAGAGCATATCAAGCAACCAAATAGTACTTACATAAAAGCGGTGGAATCTATTGAATTTTATTCAACGCTGATTAATAGTAGCGATGTTATTTTAATACCAAATATACAATATGCACATGCAGTGACGGAGCTTCAACCCAATCGTTGGGGGGGCATTGGGCTGGGGGAAAGAATTTACTCTTTGGGCTGGTTTTTCTTGGACATATGGGCCAATTTGTGAGGAGTTATCTACTGTTTTAGTCATGGGCTGGGGGGCGACGGACCTTTTCGCCTCCACTAAGCTCCCCGACTGTGCACATGATTGCCAAATCATTACTAAACCCGCTGTAACTTGCAATACATATTTGACAACGAAAAAGGGGTAAAGATCATGACAACATGCAACTTATACTCTCAAAGATTCTATAAATATTTTGACCTAACCATATACTAAAATCCTATATGAAGATATTTTGAGACCATATGCTTTATATATCTCTACAATAAAATGCTTATCGACTATAGTGTTTATGTAGTTATTGGAAATTAATTGATGAACAAAATTATGCTACAAAAGATACTTAGTTTAGCATAATGCAAATGCATTTCAACTAACCGCATTATGAATATATAGAATAAATCTACCACAAAAATTTAGCAAATTTCTATGTGCTTAACTATTTCAAGTTTTTACTAATTAAGACTTAGCATGCTAAAATAAGTATAAAAGTTTAATATAAATTATGTTAAGATCAGCTGGTCATTTCTATGTATCAAATTTTCTAGAACATCAAAGGTACTTCTAGATGGACAGACTTGTTGAGTTCGTTAGGGCACTATAATTGCTAGCGGTATCAAGGTGTCGAGTGTTCATTTTTTTAGTACACACTGAACTACGATGATGATAACATTAGGCAAATTGTAGATTATGAATAAGATGGTATCCGAGGTCTTCTGAGAGTACTGAAGAATACCTTCAAGCACAAAAGAAAAGCCACCACATGGTTGCTTCTTCATCATACTGAATGAGTTTCGCAGTTGTTGTATGACCTTCAGAGAGCCCTACACCAAGGGAGCTATCTGAGCCATCTATCATTGACCCAAAGTTGATGAAACAAACTCTAATTGGAAAACAGTTATTCATCGAAAGCAGAACCCGTGTATACCCTGCAACAACAACCTGCCCAAGGATGGTAGCTTTTGGCTATCTTATTTGGTTAAATTTAGCATTTTGGCCAGAGCTGTTTTGTTTTATGGTTACTCTTGTAAAGTTTTCCGGCTTCTTGGCGCTTGTTCTAACACAAGATGACAAATGTTTTGGTGTGTGTTCGAGACAAAAAAAGTGAGCGAGGATGATATCCAGATAATTAGCATTTTAACTACAATTCAAGCCGCAGTCCATTGACATCCAAATTGGTCGCAAGAGAGATTAAAAAAATTGAACTAGAAGGATGTGTTCTACAAGATCGGTTTCTCAGATATACAAGATCTTAAATATTTATCAGGACACAAGAGTTAGCAGAACAATACAATCTAAAGAGATTGCTTCATGCTTGTAGCCATTCTTCCAAACTGAGGAAAGTAGGTGCATACAACAAGGCACAAAGGATCAATGAAAATATTATGAACATCAAGCACAAAACCATACACCGATGGTAAGGTAACAAATACATTCACGGAGGAAATCAGGCTCAAAATATTCAAAGCCACAACAAGCAAGCGGCGAGAGACAATAATTTTGCGCCTCCCTCGGTCAAGCAGTGCATACTCTCAATTGGGATGTTGCCTGCCTCACGTGGCTCTCTCCTCCCTGCGCCTGACTTCTCTCTTGGGTCTACCTGCATGAATTGCTCGAAAGGCTGGGGTTTGGAGCAAAGTGGAGAGACATGGGGGGATGCTATTTTTAACATATGCGAAGCCTCGCACGAATTTCGACAGCAAAACGACAAAATCGCCGCCACCGCTGGTCGGAGAGGAAGAAGAAACCTCCCCGCAGCAACCGCCGGCCGGACCGCCTGCTTTCGCCACCCGCAGCTGATTGCATGGATCACACGTTCGTTGGGAGACCCCAAGAGGAAGGTATGATGCAGTGTAGCAGCAGTTTCCCTCAGTATGAAACCAAGGTTTAATCGAACCAGTAGGAGCAAGAAATCACTTCTGAAGGTTGTCAGTGGCGCGCTGACGTGGAACCTGCACACAACACAATCAAACTACTTTGCCCCAACGAAACAGTGAGGTTGTCAATCTCACCGGCTTGCTGAAAACAAAGGATTAAACGTATGGTGTGGAAAACAGTAGTAAATTGCAGAGAATGAAAAGGAACAATGTTTGCAGTTGGTTGTATTATCAGTGTAAAAGAATGGACCGGGGTCCACAGTTCACTAGTGGTGTCTCTCCATAAAAGATAACTAACATGCTGGGTGAACAAATTACAGCTGGGCAATTGACAAAATATTGAGCGCATGACAATGCATATATATGACATGATGATTACTATGATATTCATGTGGGCATTACGACAAAATACATAGACCGTTATCCAACAGCGTCTATGACTAATAATCCACCGCCAGGTTGTCATACCGAGTTCCCCGTTGGTATTAAGTTGCAAGCAACGGATAATTGCATTAAGTAATGTGCGTAATGTAAACAAATGCATTAGACCTAACGGCGCACCCTTAAGCTAAGCATCGGTTATTTTATCCCTAGTGGCAACAGCACATCCACAATCTTAGAAGTTATTGTCACTCTCCCAGATTACCGGAGGCATGAACCCACTATCTAGCATAAATACTCACTCTTGGAGTTACAAGCATCTACTTGGCCAAAGCATCTACTAGTAACGGAAAGCATGCAAGATCATAAATAACATATAAGATAGATTGATAATCAACTTGACATAGTATTCAATATTCATCGGATCCCAGCAAACACAACATGTAGCATTACAATAAGATGATCTTGATCATGATAGGCAGCTCACAAGATCTAAACATGATAGCATAAAGTGGAGAGACAACCATCTAGCTACTGCCATGGACCCGTAGTCCAAGGATGAACTACTCACGCATCACTCCGGAGGCAGGCATGGTGATGTAGAGCCCTCCGGTGATGATTCCCCTCTCCGGCAGGGTGCCGGGAAGAGCTTCTGAACCCTCCCGAGCTAGGGTTGACGGCGGCGGCGTCTCTGGAACTTTTCGTGGATAATGGCTCGGGTATTTAGGGTTTTCGCGTGGGCTGCGAGCCACGTGGGCCCCACACCACCCCACGGCGCGGCGGGGGGCCCGCGCGGCCCCATGGTGTGGGTGCCACGTGGCTCCCCTCCGTCTCTCCTCTGGACTCCGTCTTCGTGTTGGAAAAATAGGAGGTTCTGTCCAAGTTTCGTCCAATTCCGAGAATATTTCCAGACTAGCTTTTCTGGAATACAAAAACAGCAGAAAACAGGAACTGGCACTGTGGCATCTTGTTAATAGGTTAGTCCCAGAAAATGCATAAAAATGCTATGAAGTGTATATAAAACATGTAACAATTGGTATAATATCAACATGGAACATCAGAAATTATAGATACGTTTGAGACGTATCAAGCATCCCCAAGCTTAGTTCTACTCGTCCTCGAGTAGGTAAAACGATAAAAACAAAATAATTTCTGAGGTGACATGCTACAATCATAATCTTGATCAAATAGTATTGTAAAGCACATGTTATGAATGAAGTGATCCAGGTCAATGGTCTATAGTTTGCTAGCAAGTAGATAATGAGCAAACAACTGAATCATATAAGCAAAAACTTTTCATGAATAGTACTTTCGAGACAAGCATCAAAGAGTTTTGCATAAGAGTTAACTCATAAAGCAATAGATTCTAAGTAAAAGGTATTTAACCAACACAAAGGAAGATTTAAGTTTCAGCAATTGCTTTCAACTTTCAACATATATATCTCATGGATATTTGTCAACACAAAGCATATAATAAGTGCAATATACAAGCATATAAAAATTGTTGCACCAAAGTTGACACTAGTGTTTGCTTCTAAGATAGAAAGAAGTAGGAAAACTGACTCAACATAAAAGTAAAAGAAAGGCCCTTCGCAGAGGGAAGCAGGGATTAAATCATGTGCTAGAGCTTTTTAAGTTTTTGAAATCATATAGAGAGTAAAAATAAGTTTTGAGAGGTGTTTGTTAATTGTCAACGAATCAGAAAATGGAAAGTACAATATGACCCCTGCCAACCAGACTTTTAAGAGCGGCTCCCATGAAGGACGTTATTTCTACCAGCAAGGCAGATCATCCCTCTTTCTCTTTTGTTTACACATGCAGATATTTCACTGTTTGTCATTGCTTGACTGATAAATCAGGGCAAAAATGTGAAGAGAATTAAGCGGTTAAAGTTGTAATTAATTGGGACTGGGCACCCCATTTGCCAGCTCTTTTTGCAAAATTAATGGATAAGCGGATGTATATGCCGCTAGTCCGGTGGTAAAGTCTGTTTGACAGTTGACATAAAGACATCCACCCCGTCCTCATGAGCTTGGTAAACATTGACACAAAATAGGAGTAATAAAGTTTGAATAGTTTAAAGGTAGCACATGAAAAATTTACTTGGAATGGCAAGGAAATACCACATATAGGTAGTTATGGTGGACACAGATGGCATGGATTTGGCTCAAGGTTTTGGATGCACGAGAAGCATTCCCTCTCAGTACAGAGTTTAGGCTAGCAAGGTTATTTGAAGCAAACACAGGATATCAACCGACACAGCAAGCTTATATGAAAACATATTGCAAGCATTATAAGACTCTACACTGTCTTCCTTGTTAACCAAACCCTTTTACTAGAAAATATCTAGACCTTAGAGATACCAATCATGCAAACCAAATTTCAACGAGCTTTACGGTAGTTCTTCATTAATAGGTTTTAACTACATGATACAAAAGCTTAAACATGAACTACTTGATAACTCAAAACAATTGACAAGTATCAAATTATCCAATACATGATCTACAAGAATATGTAAGCTTTTTCCATTATACCATCTACCACATGCAACATTTTCTGTTCCAACCAAACACCAATCAATTTATTTCAACATAAACTCTCCAAACAATTATAAGTGAAGCAAGAGAGTACTTTCTTTAAAAGAACTAACAGCTCTGAATAAGAGATGCATGAAAACAGGAGCTAAAAGCATAGCAATAGCTAGATAAGAATACTCAACAAGTATAAGTGAAGAATAGGAGTATTCATATGAAAAAGCGGAGCGTGTCTCTCTCCCAATCAAGAATGCTGGGGTCCAATCAAGTTGACCATAAAAAATAAAATACTGAAAATAAAAGCACACAGACGCTCCAAGTAAAGCACATATGATGTGAAAGAATTAAAATATAGTTTCACTAGAGATGACCTGATAAGTTGCTGATGAAGAAGGGGATGCCTTGGGCATCCCCAAGCTTAGACGCTTGAGTCTTCTTGAAATATGCTGGGGTGATCCATGGGAGCATCCCCAAGCTTAAGCTCTTCACTCTTCTTGATCACATTATATCATCCTTCTCTCTTGACCCTTGAAAACTTCCGCCACACCAAACTCAAAGTAATTCTCATTAGAGGGTTAGTGCACAATCAAAAACTCACATGTTCTATAAGGACACAAACATGACCGTTACTTTTAACATTAGCTACTGCCACTGATGTTATGTGAAGCTCTTCACCCTAAAAAAGAATTCCACTCAACACTAGTAAAAGAGAGAATGCGAAAAATAAAAGACAGAATCTGTCTAAACAGAACAGTCCGCAAAGACGAATTTTTTCGAGGCACTTACGTTGCTCAGATCGAAAAACTTTAAACTAACGAAAGATGCGTACATATCTGAGGATCACGCACAAAAATTTGCAGATTTAAATAATTTTTCTGTGATTTTACAGAATTAAAACGGTGAACAGCAGAAATCTGTTCCTGCGCAGAAATCCAAATCTAGCATCATCTTCCTATTAGAGGCAATACTTGGCACAACAATGCGATAAAATAAAGATACAAAGGAATTGTTACAGAAGTAAACAACTCCTTGACTCAAAAAAAAGAAAAATTGCAGAAATAAAATAATGGGTTGTCTCCCATAAGCGCTTTTCTTTAACGCCTTTCAGCTAGGCGCAGAAAGTAAGAATCAAGTGTTTCCAAGTGATGAAGCATCAACAGAATAATTTGCTCTAACAATAGAATCAAAAGGTAACTTCATCTTCTTTCTAGGGAAGTGTTCCATACCTTTCTTGAGTGGGAATTGATATTTAATATTCCCCTCTCTCATATCAATAATAGCACCAACAGTTCTAAGAAAAGGTCTTCCCAAAACAATAGGACAAGAAGCATTGCATTCAATATCCAAAACAACAAAATCAACGGGGACAAGGTTATTGTTAACCATTATAAAAACATCATCAACTCTCCCCAAAGGTTTCTTTATAGTATTATCAGCAAGGTGAACATCCAAATAACAGTGTTCCAAAGGTGCTAAATCAAGCATATCATAGAGTTTCTTAGGCATAACAGAAATACTAGCACCAAGATCACATAAAGCATTGCAATCAAAATCATTCACCTTCATTTTAATGATGGGCTCCCAACCATCTTCTAACTTCCTAGGGATAGAAGCTTCATGTTTTAATTTCTCTTCCCTAACTTGCATGAGAGCATTAGTAATATGTTTAGTAAAAGCCATGTTTATAGCACTAGCATTAGGACTTCTAGCTAGCTTTTGCAAGAACTTAATTACTTCAGAAATATTGCAACCATCAAAATCAAAATCATTATTATCAAAAGTAATAGGACCATTGTCTCCCACATCTCGAAAAATTTCAGCACTTTTATCAGGAACAGTTTCAGTGTTTTCAGGCAATTTTAAACGTTTTGCAACAGAAGTAGAGACATTGCCAACACCAATTACTTTACCATTGATAGTAGGAGGTTTGTTAACACTTGAGTTTATAGCATTTTCAGTAGTAGTAATAGTATAAACTCTAGCAATACTATTCTTTTTAGCAATTTCATCCTCTCTTGCCCACCTAGCATGTAAATCAGCTAACATCCTCACATTATTATCAATTTTAACTTGTATAGCATTGAGAGTTTTGCTCTCTTTAACATCATGAGGCATAGTTTTAATTTTTAACAAATCAACATCAAGAGCAAGACTATCAACTTTAGAGGCAAGAACATCAATTTTCCCAAACTTTTCCTCAACAGATTTATTGAAAGCAGTTTGTGTACTAATAAAATCCTTAAGCATGACTTCAAGATCAGAGGGTACACTCTTATTATTGTTGTAGGAATTACCATAAGAATTAACATAACCATTGCCACTATTAAAAGGATAGGGCTTATAATTGTTATTACCAAAATTATTCCTATAAGCATTGTTGTTGAAGTTATTATTTTTAATGAAGTTCACATCAACATGCTCTTCTTGAGCAACCAAAGAAGCTAAAGGAACATTATTTGGATCAACATGCATTTTCCATTTGTAAGCATAGACATAATAGTATCAATCTTATCACTCAAGGAAGAGGTTTCTTCAACAGAATTTACCTTCTTACCTTGTGGAGCTCTTTCGGTGTGCCATTCAGAATAATTTATCATCATATCATCAAGAAGCTTTGTTGCAGCACCCAAAGTGATGGACATAAAGGTACCTCCAGAGGCCGAATCCAATAGGTTTCTTGAAGAAAAATTTAGTCCTGCATAAAAGGTTTGGATGATCATCCAAGCAGTCAGTCCATGGGTGGGACAATTCTTTACCAATGATTTCATTCTCTCCCAAGCTTGAGCAACATGCTCATTATCAAATTGTTTGAAATTCATAATGCTACTTCTCAAAGATATAATCTTAGCAGGAGGATAATATTTTCCTATGAAAGCATTTTTGCATTTAGTCCATGAATCAATACTATTTCTAGTCAAAGATAGCAACCATTCTTTAGCACGTCCTCTCAAAGAGAAAGGAAAAAGTTTCAGTTTAATAATATCACCATCTACATCCTTATACTTTTGCATCTCACAAAGTTCAACAAAATTATTAAGGTGAGCAGCAGCATCATCAGTACTAACACCAGAGAATTGCTCTTTCATAACAAGATTTAAAAGTGCAGGTTTAATTTCATAGAATTCTGCGTTAGAAGCAGGTGGAGCAATAGGTGTACTAATGAAATCATTGTTGTTCGTGCTAGTGAAATCACACAACTTAGTGTTCTCAGGGGTACTCATTTTAGCAAAATTAAAACAAAACAGAAAGATAACAACTTGAAAATAAAAGTAACTAATTTTTTTGTGTTTTTGATAAATAAAGCAAACAAGACTAAATAAAAATAAACTAAGCAAGACAATAACAAAGTAAAGAGATTGGAAGCGTGAAACTCCCCTTGCAGAAATCCTCTTGCTCCCAACGGCGCCAGAAAATATGGCGTGTGGAAGGAAGCAAGGAGATTTCTGAACCGAAGTGCTTCTGCTCCCCGGCAACGGCGCCAGAAAATATGCTTGATTGCGTGGATCACACGTTCGTTGGGAGACCCCAAGAGGAAGGTATGATGCAGTGTAGCAGCAGTTTTCCCTCAGTATGAAACCAAGGTTTAATCGAACCAGTAGGAGCAAGAAATCACTTCGGAAGGTTGTCAGTGGCGCGCTGACGTGGAACTGCACACAACACAATCAAACTACTTTGCCCCAACGAAACAGTGAGGTTGTCAATCTCACCGGCTTGCTGAAAACAAAGGATTAAACGTATGGTGTGGAAAACAGTAGTAAATTGCAGAGAATGAAAAGGAACAGTGTTTGCAGTTGGTTGTATTATCAGTGTAAAAGAATGGACCGGGGTCCACAGTTCACTAGTGGTGTCTCTCCATAAAAGATAACTAACATGCTGGGTGAACAAATTACAGCTGGGCAATTGACAAAATATTGAGCGCATGACAATGCATATATATGACATGATGATTACTATGATATTCATGTGGGCATTACGACAAAATACATAGACCGTTATCCAACAGCGTCTATGACTAATAATCCACCGCCAGGTTGTCATACCGAGTTCCCCGTTGGTATTAAGTTGCAAGCAACGGATAATTGCATTAAGTAATGTGCGTAAAGTAAACAAATGCATTAGACCTAACGGCGTACCCTTAAGCTAAGCATCGGTTATTTTATCCCTAGTGGCAACAGCACATCCACAATCTTAGAAGTTATTGTCACTCTCCCAGATTACCGGAGGCATGAACCCACTATCTAGCATAAATACTCACTCTTGGAGTTACAAGCATCTACTTGGCCAAAGCATCTACTAGTAACGGAAAGCATGCAAGATCATAAATAACATATAAGATAGATTGATAATCAACTTGACATAGTATTCAATATTCATCGGATCCCAGCAAACACAACATGTAGCATTACAATAAGATGATCTTGATCATGATAGGCAGCTCACAAGATCTAAACATGATAGCATAAAGTGGAGAGACAACCATCTAGCTACTGCCATGGACCCGTAGTCCAAGGATGAACTACTCACGCATCACTCCGGAGGCAGGCATGGTGATGTAGAGCCCTCCGGTGATGATTCCCCTCCGGCAGGGTGCCGGGAAGAGCTTCTGAACCCTCCCGAGCTAGGGTTGACGGCGGCGGCGTCTCTGGAACTTTTCGTGGATAATGGCTCGGGTATTTAGGGTTTTCGCGTCGGGAGAATAAATAGGCGAAAGGGCGGCGGCTGCGGAGCCACGAGGGCCCCACACCACCCCACGGCGCGGCAGGGGGCCCCGCGGCCCCATGGTGTGGGTGCCACGTGGCTCCCCTCCGTCTCTCCTCTGGACTCCGTCTTCGTGTTGGAAAAATAGGAGGTTCTGTCCAAGTTTCGTCCAATTCCGAGAATATTTCCAGACTAGCTTTTCTGGAATACAAAAAAGCAGAAAACAGGAACTGGCACTGTGGCATCTTGTTAATAGGTTAGTCCCAGAAAATGCATAAAAATGCTATGAAATGTATATAAAACATGTAACAATTGGTATAATATCAACATGGAACATCAGAAATTATAGATACGTTTGAGACGTATCAAGCATCCCCAAGCTTAGTTCTACTCGTCCTCGAGTAGGTAAAATGATAAAAACAAAATAATTTCTGAGGTGACATGCTACAATCATAATCTTGATCAAATAGTATTGTAAAGCACATATTATGAATGAAGTGATCCAGGTCAATGGTCTATAGTTTGCTAGCAAGTAGATAATGAGCAAATAACTGAATCATATAAGCAAAATCTTCTCATGAATAGTACTTTCGAGACAAGCATCAAAGAGTTTTGCATAAGAGTTAACTCATAAAGCAATAGATTCTAAGTAAAAGGTATTTAACCAACACAAAGGAAGATTTAAGCTTCAACAATTGCTTTCAACTTTCAACATATATATCTCATGGATATTTGTCAACACAAAGCAATATAATAAGTGCAATATACAAGCATATAAAAATTGTTGCACCAAAGTTAACACTAGTGTTTGCTTCTAAGATAGAAAGAAATAGGAAAACTGACTCAACATAAAAGTAAAAGAAAGGCCCTTCGCAGAGGGAAGCAGGGATTAAATCATGTGCTAGAGCTTTTTAATTTTTGAAATCATATAGAGAGTAAAAATAAGTTTTGAGAGGTGTTTGTTAATTGTCAACGAATCAAAAAATGGAAAGTAGAATATGACCCCTGCCAACTGCAATCATTGTTCCTTTTCATTCTCTGCAATTAAACTCTATTTTCCACACCATACGTTTAATCCTTTGTTTTCAGCAAGCCGGTGAGATTGACAACCTCACTGTTTCGTTGGGGCAAAATAGTTTGATTGTGTTGTGTGCAGGTTCCACATCAGCGCGCCACTGACAACCTTCAGAAGTGATTTCTTACTCCTACTGGATTGATAACCTTGGTATCTTACTGAGGGAAAACTTGCGGCTGCACTGCTTCATACCTTCCTCTTGGGGTCTCCCAACGAACGTGTGCTTTCACGTCATTAGCTCTCCCTAGACATGTTAACTCAGAAGACAAGTGTATATGTGGAGTGGAAGGAAACTAGAGCACAACCTCTCACCTTTGTACATAGTATTGGACGTCGTGGACAACCAAAGGGAACGATCACAAAGTAAAGTGCTTGTGTTCAAGTATCCAAAGCAAACTCCAAAACACACACGGCTTAAAAGTGGATAGGGAGGTATGGTAGGTGGAAAGCAAATTGAACCAACCGGAAACCAAGATATTGTAAAGGCAAGTAGAGAACCACGATGATCACAAAGCAAAAGCAAGTTAATCTCAAAGATAGGAATGTAGCTCAAAGAAACACACGCACGGAGAGATAAATGAGACTCATGAAACCAAAGAGTGAACTAGAGAACCATATGATCCTAGCGAAGAGTATAATCTCATGTTGCACAAGTACAAGGAGAGCCACTAGCTCGGTTGCAATTAATTGGTGGGCTACAAGATTTGCACAAAATGTACCACCTAAAATATGTTCATCGAGCGTGTGCGCTTCCTACAAGAGATAAGGCAAGTGGTGTTTCTTCTTTTCTTTATTTGATTTGGCTCTTTTTGCTTCTTTACTCTTTTGAGTCTTTTCTCTTTTGCACACCCACTTCTTTTGATACAAACACAAGATATATATCAACTAGCGCATGCAAGTTTGCTCAGAAACTACATGGTGAAAATATGCAAAGCCCAAGCAATCATCAAGAGCTAGCCTCAATAGGACATGATAATCGCAAAGATATAGTGTGGCTCACAAAGGAATGGCAAAGAGAGAAGATTCGTGAAGTTTATACCTTTCGTCAACGATCTTCACCGTTGTTGTCAAAGTGTCATGCTTGCCCACGGATTTTGGTGGTGGTAGATGATGGAGCAACCGTAATGGTGACGTAGGCCTTGATCGTAGTTTCGAAACGAGCCAAAGAACACCAAAAACGGAGTCCGAATGCAAAAGATATGGCCAAAACCGTGGCGCTGAAATGCTGTTTCTGTTCTGTCCCAGGTCCCGACGGTAGTACCGCTGTCGGGGGAGGTAGTACCGCTGTACCGGTAGTACCGCTAGCGTCGGGAATTCCAGATCTGACCCGAGACTCGAAATTTCGCGATTTCGGCGGAAAAAACTTGATTTCAAACAGCAAATCGGAGGGGCAAATGGTGGAATTAGGCTATGGGAACGCAAAGGAAGGTAGATCAACAAGTTTAGCAATAGATCTATGGATCAAAACCTACCAAAACGACAAGAATCTCCGAATCGAACAAAACAATTTGGGGCTATTTTTGGTGGAAATTTTCGAATTTCTCAAAATCAAAGAAAAATTGGGGATTTGGCGGTGGAAACAAAGTCAAATCCGTGGCAACCTTTGCTCTGATACCATATGATGTAGGTTGGGTCCCGATGTTCACGGACTGACGGCGGATGTGGACGAACACACGCAAGAACACCAAGAACACAAAACACGATACAAGGACACGTTTCCCTTACCGGTACGTCCAAGTCGGTCCAATAGAATCCCAAAAGGAGAGATTGGCAAGTAGATACAAGGAGGGATCTTGAATGGTTGTTTCTCTAACAGTCAACCAAACCGATCCAATAGGGTCACCCGAAGATGAAAGATTGGCAAGTAGTCAAACTACAAGTAGAGGTCTTGAATCCACAAGAGGAATCTTCTCCATAAGAGGAGGCCTTGAATCCGCAAGGGGATCTTCTCTACAAGGGGAGGCAACTCCACAAAGAGGTGGGTAAGGAGCCTATGCTCAACTCTCTCTCATCATAGACTCTCCCTTCTAAAGGTGGAGGGGTACGCCTATATATAGTCTAGACCCAAAGGGGTAGATGGGAAAGGGATACATGGGTCAAAGCCCTGAAACTGCACGCATGCAGCGGTAGTACCGCTGGGTGCTGGCGGTAGTACCACCACTGGCAGGTGGCGGTAGTACCGCTGCTCCAGCGGTAGTACCGTTGTACTCGCTCGAATATACTTGAAGCTTTTCTCCAGCGGTAGTACGTGGTCGGTACCGGTGAAGTACCGTTGGCAGTCCAGAGAGCATTTTCCGTGGCGCGGTAGTTGTAGCGGTACTCGTAGCGGTAGTACCGCTCCTGGGCTTGGCAGTAGTACCGCTCGGCACGGGCGGTAGTACCGCTGTGGGAGCTTCCGCTTCTTCAGCCTAGGTCGTCTGGCGCCTGGCGGTAGTACCGCTCCTGGAGCTGCTGGCTCTTCTTCCTTCTTCTCTTCCAAGCCATCGTCTTGTCCGGCTTGGTTCCTCTTGCACCTTGTCCATCTTCCCGTGGTGTTGTACCCGTGGTGACACACCTAGCAATGCAATGAGAACACTGGTCAAGTAGTATAACGTCCAAAAGTGACATATAGTGAATCACATAGTGGAAGGAGTTCACCTTTGAGGTCCATCGTGACTTGTAATGTGTTGGAGTGCTTGACATGGTAATGGACGTGGGTTGCACTACATCATATATCAAATAGGGAAGGAGATACGGTTATAAGTCTACAACTAGCACAATGCCCGTGCGTTGCCACGGTCGCTGAAGTTTATTTTCTCGTTGACACAGAACATAATACACATGAAAATAAACGGGTATGTAAAATACAGCTACATACTCACTATGTTTTGCAATATAAGATTTTTTAGGTGTTATACATGTTGTTTACATTCGGAATAAAAAGAGTGGACATATACGCTAAAACCTGTCTAGATATATATATGTATACATGTGAATGTCAAAAATGCCGAAAATATCTTATATTGCGGAACAATATGGGTAGTATTTAAGAAACATTTTTTGAGGCGTTTTAAGAAACTACTCCACTTCTTTTGAAATGCATTTTGTTTCGAGCCATAATTCGACGGTGTCATCAGGCCTGCAAGATTTGCAAGTTTTGTCAGTTGGCTGCATGGCATAGCAGATGAAGCAGTACACACTAAGGGAACATGGCAGCAAAAATAGTAACCTGGTCACGGTCAGGCTATTGAACTTCATGGCCTGAATATAAGCAGTATTTATCTTCTTCTTCCGTGTCTTGTGAACAGAAGATAGTTGTTGCCTCGACCCTTGATCTTCTTCATTGCAGATTCAGTGGTAAGGGGCAATTCAGCTAGCCGATCACCTTCCCACCTCGGTGAGCGGCATTGCCACGAAGATGACATTGCCGAAGTGTCCTTGAAAGAGCATCGACTCCAGAAGCTGCCGCCCATCGGTGGTGCAGTACAGATTGGTGGGCGGCTCAGAGGCCAGCCCTCGAGCTAGGCACGCGCACCGCCACACGTGCACCCCAAGCAGCTCGTCCACACGCGCACCGCCTGGCCAATTCAGAAGGGTCGACCGCCTGGCCTCTGCTGGCGGCAAAGTCACGCTCACCGGCAGTGACACTCCTGACTCCTCTAGGCTAGCAATTGACTTCCGCCCGCATGATCCCTGCCGGCTGCCGCGTGGGTGGGCGTCGAACTGCCGGCCTAGGAATTCGTTAGGGATTCTTCACGGAGGAACTTGTAGGAGCTGGCGAGGCTCTTGTTGGTGTCATTTTGCTCTCTTGAACGGGGAAGTTGACACCGGCAGCAAGGAATCGGGCAGAGGTGGTCGGGCTAGTCAAAGTCTGCTTGATCTTGCGGGCGAGCGCAAGGAGTGCAACCGTAGCGACGGAGGATAGGGACGATGTACGGAATCACCGAACAACCGAACCGTTTTTTTTAACTTATGGGTGGCACAGGTGGGTAATTATCCAGAATTTTAGGGGAATTTTCAACGTCGTACGACAAGAAGGCTTAATGCTTTTATTATTAGGTATAGATTTTGTTTCCCGGAAGAGAAAAGAAGTCTTCAAATTTGCATGGGTAGAGTTTCAATCAATCAATTCCCTGAGAGCGACACAAACAACTTTTAAGTCTCTTAACAGTTAACAAATCAGCCCCCAAGGCCATCTGGCCAGCGCACACCACATCCTTCACGATCTCAGTCAAGCACGACTCTTTAGGGTGTGTTTGGTAGCCTGTGCCACTCCACCGAGTCAATCTCTCCTCATACAAGCTGATCTTATACAGGCTCAGCTGAGATTTTGCAGTGTGTTTGGTAGCCTGGGCGAGTTGGGCCGTGCTGAGCTGAGAGGCTGTTTGGTAGCCTGTATCAGTCGAGATAAGCTGAGCTGAGATGTTGTTTGGTAGCCTGTTTCAAAATTTGACTCAGTAAAACTCTTCTCTCCACTTTGAACAACATCTAGATGTAAAATGAGTAATGAAACGACATCATATTTTTAGCACATAAATAATATGTTTCAGCACATAAACAATATATTATAGCAACCAAAACAACATAATTCAGCACACGAATTAGGTAGATATAACATAAAAGGTTCATAGTACATAAATCATCCATAATAAATCTAAATTTAAAAGTTTGCATTACGAGGCATTACAAAAGAGATGAAATCTCAACTCCAAGTCAAACAAGATCAGGATTTTTTGCTAGAATGCGCTTGAAGGAGGCTTCATGAACTTGAGCTTCCATTTTGACGAAATTAAGTCCTTGATCCTTGTGCTCTGTCAGATAATCTAGAACAGCCAAACGTTGCTCCATATCGAAAGAAAGGTCCATAACAGCCTTGTATAAATCTGGGTGTGTCTCGGTATGGCAAGTGTTATTGATAGCACCGGCCACATCACGCAATGCATCGGACATGTTGCGACACTTAAGTTCATCTTCTTCACTCATAACCCTCTTCCTCTTGTTATTTGTGGCAGTAGGTGAAGGAGTAGTGGTAGGAGTAGAGGTAGGAGTAGGTGCACCAATACCACCAAGATCGAAGTCCAAAACAATAGGAGTAGCAGCAGCAATACCTTCGCCATTCAATGCAGTAGGTTTCCCCAAAGGCTCATTCGACCCCATTTCAAACTTTCCCGTGGCTAGCTTATTGGCAAAGCAAGCTTCCATATATTCAAAGTTAACAAGTGGTTTGTTGAGTAATTCAGCATCCTTAGGAGTATCCTAAAATTTATGTCAAAAACAGATTTCAGCATACTAAAGTAACATGTTTCAGCACTAAAATAACAGGTTTCAGCAACAAAATGATATATTCCAGCAATATATAATATATTCCAGCACAAAAATAGGACATTCCAGCAATATATAATATATTCTAGCACGAAAATAGGACATTCCAGCACCAAAATACGACATTCCAGCCAATATAATAAATTGCAGCATGAAAATAAGGATTTCAGCATGAATGTACATACCAGAGTATGACCCAAATAATGCTGCTCTTCTAGGCGTATCATTTTTTGATCATCATCCCAAAGCGCCCCACTTAAAACTCTCAGTTTTTCAATCCTTTGATACCTATTCTTCCACTTGCGGAGATGATTGCCCACTTGGGTGATAGTAACTTGGTAACCGACTAGTTGGGTCAAAGCTTTTGCAGCTTGGTTAATATGTATCTCTTTGAAGCCTTTGTCAGTCTTGCCACCTTTCGCTGCAATCTCAGCAAGACATCGCATCATGCATGCCGACATAGGAGGGGTCCATTTCATCACCTTCTCGGTCTTCTTTGCTTTAGCACCAACATCCGGAACTTCATCCATAGGTTCATCCATCTACACCAAAACAAATGGATTTTTAGCATCAAAATATGACAAAACAGCACCAATATATGACATAACAGCAGTATAAATAAATTCCAGCAGCAAAATATGACAAAACAACACCAATATATGACATAACAGCAGTATAAATATATTCCAGCAGCAAAATATGACAAAACAGCACCAATATATGACATAACAGCAGTATAAATATATTCCAGCAGCAAAATATGACAAAACATCACCAATATATGACATTCCAGCACCAATATGTGACATTACAGCACCAAAATGTGATATTCCAGCACCAAAATAGACATTACAACACCAAAATGTGATAATCCAGCGCCAATATACGATAATCCAGCATCAAGTCACAATTATTACAACAACTACCTCGAAAGGCGGCTGAAATACTTGTTGGGACTCTAGCAAGCACATGTGTCCCATCAATTGCTCCAATACAGTCCTAATTCATAACCACAAGTACTTTTTTATCATCCATAAGTTTTAGATATCAATGTTGAGATCTGTTTTGAAATAAATAGCAAGTATTACCTTGAAATAGGGATTGAAGCGGTTGTTTTCCAGAATTTTTGGGTGGGTTTGAGTGGAGGGAGGCCGAATCATCTCATCTCGCAACTCTCCAACAGCATACAATACCGCCTTAAAATACCTACTGATTACTTCGGTAGATCTCCTAAAACAAGGTTGCAGCGCCCTAAACCTTGTGTTGTGGCCAACAACTAGGAGAAACATGGCTACTTGTTCCTCAATAGAAGTATGGATGCTATCCAACAATAATTCTCTCTCTAAACAAAGTACACAAACGAAAGAAGGGAGCTCTTTTCATTCTTAACTGATTTAGACAATTTGTGTCGCTAGAATGATATATGTATCTCAGATTTAGTTCTCTAGCTACATCCATATCAATTCTACGACTTATAGTTATGGCTGGAGTTTTCCTAGCTCTCCTTGAGATAAAAACCATGTAAGCACCCATAACAGCTGCAAGGCCAGCTGCTTTCACAATCAATTGCCGACGTTTTCTTGCCAAATCGTCCATCTAAACAGATGAAAACAAGTCATGTTTGGTACCAATATAAATTGACAACACAAAGCTTTCGCAATTTAATCACCTACTGCCCATAACAATATACACAAGTTAAACACCCAATATGACTACACAACGCAGAGGCAATAATATACATGAATACATCACAAGGCAGCACAATAAAGCATAATCAGAACACATCACAATATGAAGACATCTGAGTATGGTTGTCACAGAAATTGGCAGAGATGGCTACCTCAGTAGGTCAATGGGCGCTGCCGGAGTGGAGGTCAGAAGGCGATGGAGATCCGCTGCTCCCGTCGCAGCTCCTGTCGCTGCTCTTGTCGCCCTCCCGTCGCTGGTCCTGTCGCTGCTCCCGTCAAAGCTCCGCCGGCGTGGATCTGCTACTCCGGTGGCCGCACCCAGGAGCGATGCCTGCAGGTCAGCCGGGACGGGCGGAGAAAGTCGCGACCTCCATTTGGGGTGCCCTGCTCTCGATGGTTTCTTGCAGGTGGCGGTGCAGATGGATTCGTCGAGGCGCAGGAGGAGTCCCTGGCGGCAGCGCGATGGATTCGTCGAGCGGGGTAGGAGTTTTGTGGCGGCGCGGATGGATTCGTCAAGGCGGATGTTTGCTTCGAGCTGGCGGCGGGGATGAGGCAAGACGCGCTGGGAGAATGAAGGGGTATTTTCTCGGGGGCTTCGGGGTGACCTAATTTCCAACGAATCGGTGGGATGCGCGGAGATTTCTGCGGGTACGAGCGCGACTCGTTTTCTGTATGCGGTCGCCCCGGTCCAGCTGAGAAGCTCGATTCCAGCTTCTCGTGCGGGCAGGGCTGAGAAGCCTTTTTTTGCATCGGGTGGGCAGGGCTGAGAGGCCTCATACGGACTAACAAACAACCAAAATCTGGGTGAGCTGCGATTTTCTAGGGTGGCACAGGCTACCAAACACACTCTTAATGTAGCCTGAAGCTAGCTTAAATAGCTCCCGCACAGGGGCTACCATCCTCCGTTCTGCTCGCTGTACTCGCCGTGCTCCTAGCGCTCGCCGTCTCGCGGCTGTGGAGCTACGCCGTGGTGCGCCTCGCGTGGCGGCCTCGCGCGGTGGCCCGGATGTTCCGGGAGCAGGGCGTCCGTGGGCCTCCGTACAGGTTCCTGACAGGCTCCAACGAGGAGATCCGGAGGATGAAAGCAGAGGCGGAGGGCGTGGAGCTGGACGTTCACGACCACGACTACCTCCCGAGGATCATGCCGCACTTCCTCAAATGGAAGGATCAGTACGGTATGGTTGTTCCTACTTCCTACTACCTTCATACCTTGGTTGAGGGACAATGGCTGCTAGCAACAGATACTATCGTCAACCAACTAATCCTTTTATTTTCTCTTTAAAACATGTGCTCCTATGTCGTTTTGAGGCACCCAAAGAAGTTATCATAACTATGACAGAAATCTAATGGACGTAGTGTATGTTCGCGTATGAATTAACATGCAAAATTTCATAAAAAAATATATCCAATTGAGCATGCGCAAAAGAGAAATCTCTCCAATATGACCCGGTGTTTTTGTTCTTTCTGTGGAGGTACAAATGGTAATAGTCTTCTGTAACATTCTGCAGGGTTCAAATGTCATTGCATATAAAATAACTATGGATTTTTGGCACCATCTTTTAAAAGTTCGGAGTGACTCGAAACGAGCATGTTTCCTGTTGATGCAAGCTCCAGTTGTTTTCAGAGAAATTCAGTTTGTATGCCCACCTTGTGTCTGTACTCCCGACTCTGGAGTGAAATTGTGAAAACACTGTGCCGTAGATGTGGCCAAAGAAACTTAGAAGAAACAACATGAAGATAAATAAAAGGGCTATTAAATAACTCCCTATTTTTTAAGAAATGGCAATCTTCCAATAATAATGGATGGGTTATAGTTACAACTGTCCGGTCTCGCAGTAGATAATATGAACATATGCCTAAGCCTCCGTGCTCACCTTCTTTGACGGAATATTATTTATTTTTGAATTTGATTAGGAGGACCATTTGTGTACTGGTTGGGTCCAGAACCTCGAATCTGCATCTATGATTACGAGATGGTTAAGCAGATTCTTGCAAACAAATCTGGGCACTTCATGAAGAATGATGCACACCCAACAGTTCTGGCGATCATCGGCAAAGGGCTAATAATGGTGGAAGGCGAAGATTGGGTGCGCCACCGTTGAGTGGTGAACCCAGCTTTTGCCATGGACAAGCTTAAGGTAACGACCTACAAAAATTCAGTTCAACCTTGAAGCTTGTACTCGTCCCTTACAAAAACATACTTTTGGCAATTTAAAAATTATCCTAACCTGCAGATAATGACAAGAACAATGGTTAGTTGTGCAGAATGCTTGACCAGAAACTGGGAGGATCGGGCAGCCAACAGTGGAAGCAGAGAGATAGAAGTTGAGTTCAGCAAACAATTCCAAGAGTTGACTGCAGATGTTATATCCCGTACTGCCTTTGGAAGTAGCTATAAGGAGGGAAAAGAAGTGTTTCATGCACAGAAACAGCTTCAGGCCATCACCGTGGAAACTCAACTCAATTTGTACATACCAGGATTTAAGTAAATCAGTTCATATATCAAGAATGGTGCGTCTTCGTACATACCAAATGATTATGGTTCGCTAATTATGTCCTTTTTTCAGATACCTCCCTACTAAACGAAACAGATGCCAGTGGATGCTAGAAAAGAAGCTTCAGCACACGCTGTCTAAAATGATACAGTGCAGAGTAGCATCAAAAGAAAATGGATTTGGAGATGATCTTCTCGGAGTAATGCTTGAGGCTTGCTTCACAAAAGAGCAAGGAGAGAAGCAAGACGAGATGATTCTGAGTATCGACGAGATCATAGATGAATGCAAGACATTCTTCTTTGCAGGGCATGAAACCACATCACATCTGCTTACTTGGACAATGTTCTTGCTAAGTGTGTATCCAGAATGGCATGAGCGGCTAAGAGAGGTGTAGAACGATAGAGAGGGATATGCAGAATATGTTGGATGTATTATTGAGCCTCGAAGGCGAGTATATATAGGCGTACATGGGGTTATCTTGGAGTGCAAGACAAGACACGAGAGTCCTATCTATCCTAGACTACTGCCTAAACGTACAGCCGTACGTATACTCTAACACTCCCCGCAGTCGTAGCGGGAGCGTCGTGAACAACATGAACGACGTGGACGGTCAGACTGGAGATAAACCGAAGTAGACCCAGAAGGCTGACACCCCCCCCCCCCCCCCCCCCGCAGTCGTAGCGGGAGCGTCGTGGTCGATGTCGCGGCGCGGACGCTTGGACTGGAGAGGAGGCGGATCAGAGCTCAGGCGAGGTGGTAGCCCTTGTGCCGATGTCGAAGGAGCCGAGAGCGTGAGGCGGTGTCGAGGTCGAGGTAGCCGTTGCGAGGAGATGCCGTGGTCGATGTCGTGGTCGGAGATGCCGGTGTCGATGTAGCCGCACATGAAACCGCGGGCGCGAAGAAGGCGCCATGGTGATGATGACGGAGAGGCGTCGAGGGCAGTCGTCGAGGATGTCGATGCCGAGATCGATGCAGTCCGAACCGTCGAGGATGATGTGCAACCATAGTTGTGCCAGAACTAGGCGCACGCCGGGGGGGCGTAGGCATACTACGGTTTTGCCAGAACCGAGTATGCAAGAAGAATCGTCGTGGACGCGGTCGAGGCAGTCGTAGGAGTCGATGCCAAAGAAGACGTTGTCGATGCCGATGAAGACGAGGCGCCGATCCGAGCTTGCCAGGCACGGGGACGCGTCGGGGACGAAGGCACGCAGCGGTGTTGCCAGCACCGAGCATGCGTAGAGCGGGACCAGTACGGTGTCGTGCCATGTCGGTGATAGACTAGCAGAGAAGGCTCTAGGACGGTAGCGAGGCGCAGAGCGGCGAAGACGGGGAAGAGCCGATGCAGTCTGCGGTCGTCGGAGTAGACGCGAGGGTGGTCGGTGGCGATGCCGGGAGGCGGCGTTGCCGGGTGGTGGCGATGACATAGGCGACGAAGTTGTACTGGACGAGGACGAAGGTGTGGGCGGAGAAACCAGCGACGGCGGAGGCCGTGCAAGTTACTTTAGGAGGCGCGGCGGCGGTACACGAACTTGGCGATGAAGAGCCGACAGCTTGACGACGACCATGCGCGGACGGCAGCGACCCGCGTCGTGGGAGCGACGCGGTGCTAGCCTGAGACGTCGGTGCGCGGGGACGGCGAGGTAGACCGCGTGTAGCAAAACAACGGTCCGAGGGGACGACGTAGCTGCAGTACGCGAGTCGGTGCAGCGGCTTGAGGCCACCGGTGACGTACGCACCAGGGAAGGCGGAGTCGAGGCCGGAGGGTGGACCAAGGCGGCGGCGCGCGGCCCGAAAGGGCGGCGCTGCGGCAGCCTGTTGCTTGATCGGTGATAGGCGCGTGTACTCGTTGACGATCTTTATGGGATCCTGCGGAGGCGCGTGCAAACGGCGGATCAGGCCGGTCGCGTGGCCAGTGTGGCGACGTATCGCAGGCGAGCGGGTGATCAATCCGATCGCCCGCAAAGTCGGGGACGCTGCTTGATGATGAGGTCGAAGGCGCAGCAGACCAAGGCGATGACGAAGATGGTGCAGAAGTCCCGATCGGAACAGGGCGGCGACGGTCGGCGCCGGGTGGCGGGCGAGCAGACGCGCGGACAACGGCCATGGAGGCCGCCGCGTCACGCTAGACCGCCATGTCGGAGAAGACGCCTTGTGATCGCGCCGGTGTCGGAGTAGAGGCGCGCGAGGATCGACTGGCGGTGGGCGACGCAATCCGATCGATGATCGGTAAACCAAAAGAGAAAAACCGATCAAGAGATCGGAGGAAAAGACTTACAGGGCAGCCGATCACGGATCGGCGGACGGACCCTGCGTACGGGGTGCGCAGCCCCCGGCGGAGATCATGCAGATCGACCTCCCCGGGGGCAGCGCGGCGGAAGCGTGTCGACGGTCTAGCGCAGCGCCATGGGAGGCGGCGGCGCTAGGGTTGGGAGCGGCGGCGGCACTAGAGTTTTGGCGGCGGCGGCTCTAGGGTAGGATCGATTTAGACTGATACCATGTAGAACGATAGAGAGAGATATGCGGAATATGTTGGATGTATTATTGAGCCTCGGAGGCGAGTATATATAGGCGTACATGGGGTTATCTTGGAGTGCAAGACAAGACACGAGAGTCCTATCTATCCTAGACTACTGCCTAAACGTACAGCCGTACGTATACTCTAACAAGAGGAGGTTCAAAGAGAATGTGGGAAGAGAAACCCTGATGCAGACTTGCCTAGTAAACTAAAAGAGGTAAGAGGAACTAAGGGTGTGCAAACACAAATGCGTGCAAACCGGCCGGTGGCAACCTAGTTCAATTCCTTTCACAGTTTCAATTTTCACTTTCAAACTCGTAAAAAAAATGAACTAGCCTAAGCCGTGCAAACCGCTGGAACCGGCTTTGCTCAACCTTAAGACGAACTTAACTTGCAGGGATTCCTCATGTAGGCTACTGTAGCGAGTATCATTATTATTCTTGTTACATGTGAGCCAAGATTATCTTAACTCTGCTACATTGGAATTGCAGATGACAATGGTGCTCCTTGAGACACTGAGGCTGTATGGTCCTATATTTGTAATGCTGAGGAAACCGATCTCTGATATAAAACTCGGAAGTCTCAACTTACCCAAAGACAATGAAATTGTGATTCCTATTCCAATACTGCACCGAGACAAGGAGGTCGCAAATGAGTTCGATCCAATGAGATTTGAGAATGGGATCACAACAAAGATCCCACAAGCTCATCTAGGATTCTCCATATGTGTAAGGTCATGCATGGGTCAGAACTTCGCAATGTTAGAAGCAAAGTCGATGATGGCAATGATCCTGCAAAAGTTCTCCTTCACCCTTTCACCGAAGTATGTCCACGCACCTGCAGATGTGCTAACACTCCAACCTAAGTTTGGTCTTCCTATAATTTTGAGTCCACTGGATCTATGAGTTTAGTTTTCTGTATGTACGTCAAGGGCATGTCCTCTTTAGTTGTAATCTTGTGACAGTATTTACCTTATCTAATAAATTTTATCATGTCTTACACCTTAGTTGTGGTCATGCGATGGCTTTTACCCCATCAACAAGCATGGGTTGCGTCTCACAAAAAAACATGGGTTGGCCTCTGCAGCTGAATCAACAACCTGCGGTACTGTTTCAACAAGTCAGGGCGCCATCATGCATCAATTCAAAGATTAAAAACATGTATTGGTTGTCAACCTGATTAGTTGCATCCATATTATGATTTTGTCGATTACTGAACAAAGTTGCAAACATGATAGCGCCATCATCGATGAGTTGCTGTCACGCGCAGTCCAGTGATTTGCACTCCACACTTCAAAGATTAATGGGCTCTAGACAGAAGACGAGTTGATCCTGTCGATGAACGCAAAACTGCATTCCGGCACAACGATGTTGGCCTATCGTCATCCATGCCAAAAAATGTCAAAAGGAACCGTCTGACTTGACGATAGACCAGTAACACTCCCATCGTTGCCTTTTGTACTAGCACTTAATCACTTTGGTTAAGAGGTGCAGCCAGTGGCGGAGGATGGAAAAAAAAATAAGGTCGGGCGAACTTTGAAGGGAAGGAAAAAATGATGCAAAAAAACTAAAATTGTCTAGACTCATCAGTACTTTATATCATATTAACCATAATCATTAGGTACAATATTAACATGTTTAAATCAAAATATAACCAACTAATCGTACCGAGGCGCCTGGAACGAACAAAATTTCCATATTTCGTTTTTATTTTTGAGCTAATTCCCGTGTTCCTTTTTTTTTAGCTAATTCCCGTGTTTCTGTGCCCATGAGGCTACTCAGCCTCACCGCACTAGCCCACTAAGGCCCAGTTTCGAGTGAAGCACTCCGAGCTGGCCCAATTACCCTATTTTTCCTTTATTATTTTTCCAGAACGGACATAAATCAAAGAAACTTGAATATACAAACGGAAATGCCTATATATATGTAGTTTTTTGCCAAAAATCAAGGTAGGGCGGCTGCCCTACCTTGCCCTAAGGGGTCCTCCGCCACTGGGTGCAGCAGAACGCTAATAGTGTGTTGTATAAATTCTTTCATGCCAGCGTTAATCATTCACACACGGCACGCACTAACCACTCCATTCGTTTGATGATGCACGCACGGGATTAAAATCAACACATATGTAATATGGATCAGTTGTGCAGGTATGTAAGCGCGTGTCTCCGGAAGATCAGAGCTAATTAAGATGGAGAAGATAGACACAACGAATCATGCAGCCATGTTAAACGTCTACACGATAACGATAAGATTATATTAGTGGAGCGAGTATATCCGTACTATCAAGTGGGGTGGTTGATTTGTGAATGCTTCAAATTCTTGCTTATGTTTCTTAAGTTGTCCTGCAAGGTTCCAACTAGAAATCTCTCCATCTCCGCTATTTTCAATCCATCTGAAACTACTGCCAGTAGGCCAGTACCTCCTAACCTACTGAGGAGAGCTCGTCTGTAATTTTCCAGTGAAGTTCGTTCGGAACCTAAGAGAGTAAGAGTTTGGACTGGGCAGTTTCTACCATGTCCGTTTTTATAGTGTTTTTATTCAAGTCTATAACTTGAAGTGAATTCTCAGATATGCGTATTTTGTCGGGCTTCGGGATGGGCCTCGGTCTTGATGTTAGTGTAAATTTTGGGCTTCATGTTAGGCTTGGGCTAAATTTTATTATGGCCAAGCTTTTGCAAGACCGGCCCGAGGAATGTCCAGGCGAATTTGAACTACCGGATGTTGTGTCTTTTCCCTAGAGACGAGAAGTTTCGGCTTAATATCTCCGAGTGTTCATGTTTGGAACTCGGAGGCCTCATCGTTCTTGTGGTGTTTCGAGATAGTTATTTTCCGCTCTACCATTCAAATTTCGCATGTGTTCAGTATCTCCGAGTGAGTTATCGCAAACATCTGGATGATGTTTTCTTGTCCAACGGTCATAAGCCTTGCCAATACTATATGACAATCCCATCCCAGAAGGCTAGTTGCGAGGCTCCTTTGTGCTTGTTTCATTACGACACATTGTGAGGGATATGGCCTAACCCCACATATTGTCGACGCATTTTTTGTTCAGTTGATGGTGCGATGACATGACTTGTAATATGAAATCGTGGGATCACTGGACCTCGGGAGTCAAAATGACTTTCCACACATATCATTCCTTTACTAAGGAGGACGATGGTGTAAGCTGCAATATGAATCTAAGGGCTTTACCCATATAGCTCTATTACAAGATAGTTAACTATCTAGAAGTGACCCATGTAGGCCTTGTTCGGTTTCATATGAAATGAACGGGATGTGCATTGATTGAGGGGGACTAAATTCCATCTGAGTCAAATTTCACCCCATACCCCTCCAATTCACTTCGAGAGTGGATTAACTGAACATGGCCGTATTCGTCCGAGTGATGTGCAAGATCAAAGTTCCGCCAGAAATCACATCCCTCTATGTATGTTGGCACAAAAACAAAGCTATGGCCGGAGATAATTGGAGTAAGAGAAATGTATATATCGAATGTGTCTTATGCAAAAGAGCTGGAACCTGTGAACCATTTGTGTTTTCAATGTGTAATAACCGCGATAATGTGGCAAGTTGCTCGCACGTATCAGTTGGTGTATTGGTAGTCCATTGTAGTATTGATAATGAGTTGAGGATATGACAACATCGTGGAGTTCTCTTATAACCAATAGAATACAGACTGACCGAGCTTGCTATGTAGCTGAACAAATGGCATAGGTGCCTTTGCAGCTGAGCAACCTGCAGTACTGTTTCAACATGTGAGGGCATATGCATATATGCAATACGGTTGTCGACCTGATTAACTGCATCCATAATCATGTTTTTGTTGATTAAACCGAAACAAAGTTGCAAGCACGATGGCGCCATCATCATCGATGAGTTGTTGTCACGCAGTCTAGTGATTCGCACTCCACTTTGAGGATTAATCGAGCTTATAGTCAGATAAGCTTCTGCTTACAACTAGTGGCTTCAGTCGACAGCCGACGGTTGATGCCGTCGACGAATGCAAAGCTGCATCACGACGTTGCCCTTTCATCCATGCCAAAAACGTCAAAAGAGAAACCGTCCGACTCGACGACAGATCAGTAACGTCGCACTTGATAGTAATGTTTTTTTTGTTAATCAGCACTTGATTACTCCCTCCGTTCCATAATGTAAGATGTTTTAGCTAACTCACATGTTGATTAGGTGTAAAACCAAATGAGTGTACATATACATTAAAACATGTCCACATACATCTAGATACATGTGAATGTGGACAAAAGGTAAAACATCTTATATTTAGGAATGGAGGGACTACTTTTTAGTTCAGAAGATGGAGCAGAAAATTCGTGGATACAAAGGGGAAAATAATACACATATAGTAGTAGAGTAGTGTACGGATATTCAAACCGGGTGGTGGGTCTAGATGTACTCATTAGCTAATTTATTTTTGGTTTTTTTTTAGAATGTCAAAAAATTTTAGAAAAAAATCCGGATGTACGTTACAGCGTGATGTGTTAGCATAAAAATTGGCATGGTGAAAAAACGTTTTTAGCAACCTGTACAAAAAAGACAAAATTCTCACACGTATATGTACATTTCGGTATGTCCGAATTTGTCTTTTTTGCACAGGTTGCAAAAAAAAAAAATTCACCATGCCAATTTTTGTGCTGACTTGCAATGTGTTGGACTACATGCAAAAATTTTATTTTGAATTTTTTAACATTTAGAAAAATGTTTTTTGGGTAGTGGGTGCAATCGCCGCGTCCAGTAGTGTATCGTTTCTGTCGTGCCCCCCGTTGGCCGTTCGCAGACGTCCGGGTTGCTAATCCAAGACAGGCACGCGCTAACCACTCCATCCATCGTCGTTCGTCGTCATCGAATATATGATGATGCAGGCATGATATTAAGATCATCACGTACAGTAATAAGTACTCCCTCCGTTTCAAATTAATTGACTTCCATTTGTCTACACATGGATGTATCTAGATACATCCATGTGTAGACAAATGGAAGTCAATTAATTTGGAACAGAGGGAGTATCAGTTGGGCAGGTAGTATGTGTGTACGCGCGCGTCTCCAGAACAAATGTGAAGTCACATAAGCTACTCCCTCCGTCCTAAAATAACTGTCTTAGATTTGTCAAAAAGTAGATGTATCTAGACATGAAACAAGTATAGATACATTCACTTTTGGACAATTTTAAGACACTTATTTTGGGACGGATGGGAGTAGATAGAAAGAATCACGCAGCCATTTTTTTTTGTACGGTTCTGATTTGCTAACACACAGTCGTCTTTTATTTTAACACGGCCGATTTCGACAGAAATTTGCACTCCGGTGGGTGTGACTTGCAAAGCGTGACCCGATCTTTCATAGATTTAATACTGAACACGCGTATATTTCTCATCAACACATGAAATTTACGTTGTAGCATTGCCTTTGTGTACCAAATGCAATGTGTTTTGTGCTTGCATAGATAAGGATTAATTATGATTTTACCTTTTTTTAGGGTTTTCTTCTACACTTTTATTTATTTAGTAGTTGTTCGTTTTATGACCGTGCAATTGTAGGATTTAAAATGTATAACTGGGTGGTCGGACTTTTGGAACCTATGTTTGCACATAGTTGTTTTTGTAGCTATGAGTTTCAAATTGCAATTGTTTAGTTTACACATTTAGTAGTCCAAAACTGTACTCCAGTTGCAAAATTAATATTACGACATCCATCTTGAAATATAGTTTAATATCTCAATGTCGTCTCATAATTCATAAATATTATAAGAATTTTTTATAAAGTTGGTCAAACCTAGAATAGTTGTGGAAAAAAAAACTAAACATCAAGTTTTCTAGGAGGAAGGAAGTACATACATGTTCGCCTATTTTATTTTGGGTTAAAAATAGACAATTCGATAGTTTCGAAAAAAAGGCCAAAGATTGCATGTGATTTTTGTGTGAGTTTATGGGTTACAAATATGCAAATGGGTAGTTTGCACATTGAAAACTGAAATTGCTTAGATCTTTTTGTGCAATTAGCATAATGCACGCCCGTTGACACATAAGAGTGAGAACATCCTACAAATGGCTGCACTTTTCATTTGGACTGGTCTTCAATTATGTGCAGCTAGACAAGCACATAATAATTCTCACAACCTAAATAATGATAATATAGTTCGATACAAGAGCAGAAACAAAATAACATCATCAATTATGAAGCAGGTATGTCAGCTAAATTTTTGAGGTGCCGGAGGCCCGGCCATTGGAGAGTGATCCAAGAAGGAGGAAGATTGGTGAAGAAATGTGGTCGATGGAGGACGTCTTTGAGAAATGACAAATTTTCCCAAACATAAAAAAGAGCAAATTGTATATACAACATTTAGTCATTCCCTATGTCACATAGCTCAAACGTCAGGAAAGAGGAAACTTCTTCAGAAGATCCCGAGTTTGACTCTCAGCTACCCTATTTCCGTTGAAATAGCAAGCCCCACATACAAGAGTAGAGGAGGTTGACCGGATGTGTGAACTCGTCACCAACTCAAATCTTTATAAGTAGGAAACTATTTTGGTTTCGAGACAATGATGATTCAAATTCTATACTAATGAAGGTCAACTTGTGACGAAGGAGAGCGGAGCGCCCCGGAGTCAGAAGTTGGCCCATAACGTCCGCAGACCCATCCGGTATGCACGGAGGGGGGTGCGGGGGCGGCAGCCCCCCGCGGTACGGTACAGATCGTTTCCGGGTCGGACTGCAGCCGACCTAGGGTTTTATGCCACCATATATTCCTCTTGTAAGCCGCCGGTTGGGATATGTCGCATTGTGTAAATCCCCGGCGTTTGTAACCTCACCCCGATATAGTAAATTGTTGCTGGCTGGCGCCCGTGGTTTTTTCCTCTCCTTTGTTTGGAGAGGTTTTCCACGTTAAAATCTCGTGTCCTCTTTGTTTTGATCGTTCCGCTCTTCGTCGTTTATTTGCTATCGTTTATAACAAAACATACTTCTACATAATTTTAAATTTACAAACAGTTAATCTTTTTCAAAAGTTTGATTAACATTTGGCAGTGATATTGTACGTTGGTACAAAAAGGCGCACAAAAAAGCAACGACTTAGCCATGGTTATGGGGATTTTTTAAAGAGCCTTCGTGTCATGGGGTGATCATTTTGCGTTTCTGGCCAAAAAGATTGCCGAAAGACATGGGTGTTGGAGCAATTGAACGACGAGTGAGATGTTGTAATTAACATTGTAGAGGCAATCAACAATGTTCCCCCTTTTTTTCTGTGAATGAACATTGTTCCCCCTTTTAGTTTTAACGACCACACGCATATATGACGGAGCGTGTCGTCGTACACGCAGAGGCAATCAACATTGTTCCCGTTGGATTCATTCATCGTGTGATCCTTTAAAAAAAAACCGCAAAACCTGATTCCATTGACCCTGTTCATGAGAGATACTGCAGAAGCTTTTAATGGAGTAGTAAGAAGCAAGCTTAGCAGTACCACTATTAATAATTAACTAATGATCTACTACCACTCCATTGCTCCATGCGAGAGAGACACACCGCCCATTCGCCCTCCCTCCCCCAATTCCTCTGCTTTACCGGTACTGTTCACAAGGAGTCGCTCGCGGTCGCCGCCGCCGCCGTCGCTGACCGACGCGATCCATCTCTCCGGTGCCCAACTCCGAACGCGTAGAGAAGAGAAGAAAAGAGAGGAGATCCCAACAAATTTCCAATCTTTCAAACGCATCTATCTCTACTTCTGTAGCCAGCGGAAGCCCGCCGCCGATCTCTGCTTGCCTTCCTGGCGGCGGCAACGGGGCGACGGCGATGCGCCGGAAGTCGCCGTTCGCGGCGGCGCCGGCGGCCGCCAAGCAGGACGAGGAGGAGGAGGCGCCCGCGCGCAGGCACAGGACGCCGCTCTCGCTGGCGGGCCTCCTCATCTCCATCTTCCTCGTCGCGACCTTCCTGTACAACGAGGAGGTCGCCGGCAGGCCCCCCGCCGCCGCCGACGCCGACGCCGTTGACGGGGACTTCCCCCTCGCCGGCGCCGTACGCGCCAGGTCCGCCCCCGACCTCCGCCTCCTCCAGGACGACCACCACCTCAAGGTCAACTCCCACTCCCAGCGAGAGCAAGAAGACGAGGAGCACCACCATGTGCAGCAGCAGGTTGAGGGGAGGAAAGCGGAGGAGCAGCGCCTAGCCAAGCCGGCCCGCCTCGTCGTCGACGCGCCGGCGAGAGCAGACAAGCGCGCCGCCGCCATGACGACCCCGCCTCCCAGCAGCAACAGCAGCATGGAGAGCAGGGCGGTGAGCGTGGTGCCGGAGCCGCCGGCGTGCAACGTGTACCAGGGCTGGTGGACGTACGACGCGGAGGGCACCCAGGCGCCGCTGTACCGTGAGCCGGAGTGCGAGTTCCTGACGGAGCAGGTCACCTGCATGCGCAACGGCCGCCGCGACGACTCGTACCAGCGGTGGCGCTGGCAGCCCTCGTCCTGCGACCTCCCCAGGTAAAAAAGGGCACCTACCCACCACACCTCCGCCGCCGCCATTGCCCCCAACTCATCAGTTCATCAATAGATCTCAACCAAATCCAAAACTCTGATTTCTGCTGCAGGTTCGACGCGCGCGCGCTGCTGGAGCGGCTGCGGAACAAGCGGCTGATGTTCGTGGGCGACTCGCTGAACCGGAACCAGTGGGAATCCATGGTGTGCCTGGTGCAGTCGGCGATCCCGTCGCGGGAGCACAAGACGCTGCGCAAGTTCGTGGGCCCCAACGGCTCGCTGAACGTGTTCACGGCGACGGAGTACAACGCGACGGTGGAGTTCTACTGGGCGCCCTTCCTGGTGCAGTCCAACTCCGACGACCCGCAGGTGCACAGCGTCACCGACCGTGTCATCGCCTGGCGCTCCATCGCCAAGCACGCCCGCCACTGGAAGGGCGCCCACTTCCTCGTCTTCAACACCTACATCTGGTGGCTCAACACCTTCGAGATGAAAGTGCTGTGAGTCTCTTTTCTGTCCGTCGGCACCACCATTTTTTCACTCTGTTCGACATTATCATGCAGCAGATTGCTGACGATCGGGTGAATGGCGATCGGAATCGATGGTTGATTGGTGAATGATGAAATCTTGCAACTGCAGGAAGAACCCGAGGGTGTCGAGCCGGTGGACGCTGGTGGACCGGCCGGTGGCGTACCGGGAGGTGCTCAAGACGTGGGCCAAGTGGGTGGACAGGAACATCGACCCCATGAAAACCAAGGTCTTCTTCATGGGCATGTCTCCCAATCACATCGCGTAAGTCAAGTCACCACGATGATCACACCAACTCTCGCTTACCATTTCTTCTTCTTCCACCTTCGCTTGCTTGAATTCCCTGTGCACATGTGCATTCGCATCCCGCCATTTCCTCGCGATTTCTTGGTCGCTAGCGTCACGGGCCGGAATTCCAACTCCAACCTAGGCTTCTTTCTTGGGCAGTACTAAATCCCCTGTCTCGTAGCTTACCGTATTGTCGAATTGTTTAGTGAGCGAGACACTGATCGCAGACAAATCAGGGCAGTGGCTTCCCGGGTGAAACTAATTTCGATCTTGGGATGGTTGACGCGTGCTCCGCGGTAGGTTTGGTAGCAAGCCCACACCAACCACAGTGCCAGAACGAGAAACTTCATTCGCAGGAGGAGAGATTATTACTAACCCGAAGAACAAAATCTAGCCCAAGAGCACATGGGCATGACCTCAACTAGGTATTGTTGAACTGTGCCTGTCCCACGAGCTATTCCGCTGACTTGTATGCGTTCGGGAACTCCCTTGATGGGTTTTTCAGTTAAGAGGTGTGGCCACCATACCCAGTTGAGTGAGAGTTGTGACCACACCAACACCAGTTCTTCATCCTGGAAGGTTCAGATAAATTGGAGATGATTCCCCATATGGTACATGCGTTCAGCTACCAGTACTCACTGTGTTTGTATCATTAGGTAGTAACAAGAACAATTGAACCAACAGCACTTCAAAAGTACGTTCCACATTCAGCTAGAACGATCCAGTACACGCATTGCTAGCTGGAGTTCTGGAGCCATGGGAGTGTATCCTTGCAATGGAATGATTCGATCTGCATAGTAGCATAATTTAATACTCCCTAATGATGATGATTTGGGAGTGTATGCCACACGTAGCTGGAGTACTACATGTGGCATACATAGCAAGGAGACTATTCTTTGTAGATATTAATGTATGGATGCATCTACATAATGTCCCCCACCTAATGCCATTGCCAAAGAACCTAGCAAGCGCAAGCCTCCAAAGCTCCAACCAAACCACCTTTCGCAGTCACCCCTCTGTCGCTTTCCCCATTGATCGGTCGACCAAGGTTCTTAACAGCTGCTTAAAGACGCGACTAATAATAACAAATGAGGGAGACGGCTTACTGAATCATAGTTAACCATGTTTCGTGCACACTATAGCGTAGTAGTACCTTTTTAGTTTTGTAGCCCCCTTGATTCTGGCTGGCGAATGCTGCTTTGGAAAACGACGCTGTATGTGCACAACAGGAATCGACAGACACATCATTCCACCAAAAGCAACAAACAAGCTCGTGAGGCCAATGATGATGATTTGGTAATGCTAATAAACTGAATATTCAGAGCAACCGACACCATGGCATCTGAATCCTCCCGGGGAATAATCTGAACCCCACCAGATTTTGCTTTTGCTCGATCTGCCTGTGTTACAGCTTTGATCGATTTGCTTGCTCCTTTGTATGTGCTGCCGTGTGAAGATCTGATGAATGAATGTAAAATGTACATGCAGGCCTGACGCTTGGGGCGGGAGCCCGGGCGCGGTGAAGTGCGCGATGGAGACGCAGCCGATCCTGAACCACACGGGCCCGCTGTACATCGGCACGGACTGGCGGCTGCACGACGCGGCGGAGGGCGTGCTCCGCTCCATGCGCCGCGTCCCCGTCCACCTCGTCGACATCACCGCGCTCTCCGAGTACCGCAAGGACGCGCACACCTCCGTCCACACGCTCCGGCAGGGGAAGCTGCTCACCCCGGAGCAGCAGCGCGACCCGCGCGCCTACGCCGACTGCATCCACTGGTGCCTCCCGGGGCTCCCCGACACCTGGAACCACTTCCTCTACACGCAGATCGTCTCTGGCTCACTACCCCTCGCGTCGTCCTCGTCGTCATAGCCTCTAGCCTACTGATTCTGATTCTTCTTTCTTTCTTTTTTTGATGAAGGATTTTTTTTTCTTGTTTCTTTCTTGGGGTCTTCTTTTCTCTTTTGTTTCTCTGTGTAATCAGTCGGTCGGTCCTGTGAGTAATTCTTTTGTAGAGGTTAATTAGACTCACAAATGCACGTTGGCTTGTGGATGGAGTGCAACACATGATGATGGTAGGTGGAAATGTGATACGGAGTACTGCCACTAAACTGGTTGGGTCATTATTCCATGATGAAAAAGAGAAGATATATATACTAGGAAGGAAGAACACAGGTGAAACTCACTTTCTCGAATGAGTCTCCATCATGATTATACGCAATCATCACTTCCTAATGTCACAACAGGCACAACATCATCGTACTTCCCTCCAGTTGAGATACTCCCGAACGAAAAATCTCAGTATGGATGCTGGCAGCATAGTGTGGCCCAGCAATGGCCACCACTAGCATTTGTGAGTTATGGAACTGGGAGTGCCCAGCTTGCATCACCCGATCCTCATAATTTACATGGGACCGTTCGAAGTGGCCTCGTAATTTACATGGGACCGTTCAAAGTGGCCAGGTTTTTGGACCTACCAAACTGCAGAGCGTACAACACATGCAGACATAACGATACCACTAAAGTGACCAAACCTATAGTATTCTACTTTTCTGCATGAGCACGATACATAAGATTAATATACCAAATGGATTAGGGCATAAATGCCTTACTTCGCTGGTAAATAGCAGAAACATGACCAGTAAAATTTAACATGCTGTGAAATAGTTGGATAAAACCGAAAGACACAATCTTATTTGAATGAGTGTCACTAATTAATGTATTTAGGTGAACATCCCAGCTAATGTATTCAACGCAAATTCCAGAATGTGATTCCTTGTCCTTCCATACTTATATATTTGCCTATACAAGTAACACGAGTAAGAGACTCATCGATAGTTCTTTTCTTCTCTCTTACAGACCGCATAGACTTGTTTTTTTCGGAGTGCGCCAGCCTAATAAAGGATGTAAGGGCTTTGAAAATTGCTGCAGAATCTTCACCTATCGGTTTCTTCTGGTAGGTTAACATTTCCGAAATGTATCAGCTCCATTTCTTCTTTCCAAATCTGCGGGTCCAACCAGAAATGCAGTTGTCAGCGGCGCAAACCAAACATTTTTTTTAGATCGGGACAAACCAAACTTGCAACCACAGAAAGAGCTCAGATAACACAGGCAGAAAAGGTGTAGAGCACATACGTTGTGTCGGAATTCAATCCTGATGTGAGGAACATTTGTCTGGTGGATGTCATTGCCGTCAGGACCTCTTCTATAGTAGTTCCTACCAATCCAATGGGACTAGAGAAAGAAACATGACTTAGAGGCAGTTTATGAATCTTTAGGAGATGAAACAACAAGGAAACTGCCAAATGAATCCGCAGTACATACCTTCAGCCTATGAGAGAAACCAGACTGATACACAGAATTCCTAGCTATTTCACACAAGTCGCATGAACTAAGCTTCCACAGCTGCCACAAGTAACATTCGGTAAAAAAAAAGCAGAACCAAGTAGGCACAAAATTGATCATGTAATTAGATGGGCCTTAGGAAATTACCGAAGCAGCAACACTGTATTCTTCAACCAAAGGTTCTTTCGTCAGGTGAATTTGCAAAGGGTCATCAGTTGAGAGAGAAACATTAAGGCCTCTTAGGAAAAATGTTGGGAAAGGGTTCCGGTGATAGTCAATAAACAAAGAGTTGTTGCTTAAAGGAGACATCGCAAGACCAATCTGATTGCAGGCAAAGACATGATGGTTAGTTTCTTCCAAAGAATGTCCAAAAAGAAGATAAAATACCACTGCTGACCTGAGCAAGATAATACAAGTACTGGAGGACAGGGGACTTCTTTAAATTCACCCCGTGAGCAATGTTATGAGATGTGAGAAATGCTGCAGCAAGATGATCAATGTCGCCAGCCTGAAGACAAGAATCATTGAGACAACATGCACGAGTTAAATGCAGAAATGTATATCATGCGGTATGGATATACCTCCCCACAGTGTGGACGAAGTTTGATTGTTGTCATGCCCTTAGAGTCACGAAGCTGCATAAATTTTACAAAATGTTATCTCAATGCAACTTTTAATTAACTAAAAACACGGGGAGATCTGGGCACAAGATGTTATCACCTTGTTGAGTGTGTACAGGTTTGCATAACAATAGTATACATAATATGCATAGGCTGGATTGAAAACATTAGTCCACTGCTCAGGTGTCGGCATGTGTTTCGTTGGGCGCCTTTCAGGTTTGCTTTCATCATCCACCAAATCCAAACCAACAACCTGAAGATAATAGCATAAGAAAAGTTATGGATGGAGAAAACGACATGAATGGTCCATAACAGAATACTACTGCAAATAGCGGACATCGTGAATGCACTAATTTACTTAAGGGAGGAGCTTGGAGGGGTTCTCTTAGTAGAGGAAAATCGGAAAATTATTCTGCTGACCAACTTCTCATACTCTAGGCCGGTAACTTTCTAAAGATTGTCCACACTTTTCTACTAAAGCAGAGAACAAAACTGATCTTTCAAGCATTGGTCAATAACTTTTTCTTAAGACATACAAGTCAGTTGCTTTTCTATTTCAACCAATTGCAAGGTGACTAGATTAGTGCTGAAAGCCACACCCACATCTACATTACACAGGCAAGTAACAAATATGTAAAGTATTTCCACTGACCTGTTCTAAGAAAACATGCAGCTGAGGATGTGAAGAAGGATCAACAGTCACTTCAAAAAGAGGAAGAAAAATGTTGTCAAGGAGGTTCTGGAATGAATTGATCGTCCCCATCTCCCTGTATACATTGTAAATCCGAGGAATCTGCAGAGAAAATTAAACAACACATCAGCACAGCTACTCTGGTAACAAAAAGGTTCGATGTACCAAGTGGATTTAGATTCCATTTTGGTTTACACAAAGTTTATAAATTCATTAATGAATATGACAATAAAAGTAAGGCAATTGTAAGTCCAGAAACAACTAAAAAGGACAATAGAGAGCATTACCTGAATTAACCAAACAACGTTGTCGCTGTACAATTCATTATTCACTATCCAACTTGCCATCTGATCCCACTCACTTTTCTTTCTCCCATAAATAGATATCCGATATTCAGCCATCTGATGAAGATTATTAGAGTTAGAGCCATTAGCCATAGAGCAAAATGGCTAAATCAATATGTAAACACTGCGTGTACATGACTAGCCAATATTTCACCATCAAAAACAAAATTACGAAACTAACTAGTTCTAACACTTGACAATCATAAAGAAAGAAGAAGGCACCTGATACTTGCTTGCTTCAAGGTCAGCAAACACTTCTTTAGTCAATTCAGCGAGGAAGCGGCCTAGTTATAGAGAAAAATAGTTTAACAAAATTATCCATATAGTCTATGTTGACAATGATTCTAATGCAGCATAAAATTTAACAGTTGTATAACAGCTGAGATAAGAGAAATGACAACAAAGAAAGACAGAATTATATCGACTTCTGTAACATTTAGGAAACAAGAAAACATATACTTACCTTGAATAAGGTTGTCCTGCTTAAGAAAGATCTCCCTCAGGCGAGATTGGCCACATGGATTATATTTCAGATTGAACTTGTCAAAACGGTGAAATGTACTCTTATCAGCATGCACGTCAAGAGATCAACATTGAGGTCATACCTAGGAGATAGGTAAAACAGGTTACTTTAAAAGAGGCAACGAAAGATAAATAACAGCACCATCAGATGTAGGATTTCAGTTACCCAGTCAAGTCCAAACTCTCAAAAACCTCTTTAAGAGTCAAATAGGTCCCATCTCTAAATATCACAACCTGCATAAATGCAATTTTGGAGCGTATGTCAAATGTAGGACGTTCTAGGTCTCTCTTTGTTGATTCATTAGAGAACAACAGCAAGACTTAAGTAAGAAGAACGTTGATGTACCTCATCAGGTTCTTTCCTCAACTTCGACTTAATAAACCTCAACAGATGCTTCTGGTTCATGCATGCAGAGTGATGAACATGAGTATCAACCTTCCTGACATTGTAGAAGTCCCTGTGTGGTGCAGCTTTCTGAGCAAGCAGCTCTCTATCCGCATTGACCATCAAATGAAGATTAAATTTCTGAGAAGTTCACGAGTATGAAAACAAAGTCAACGCCCAGAATAAAAAGCTTGCACATGTGCCATTATAATATTTTCAGCAAGATTTATGAATCAAGGTAGCTTCACAGGCCGGTGATGACAAAATCTCAGATGACTTACTTGCTCTAGAAGATTTAAACGGTGATGACACACAGTTCGGATATCCCCAGCAGCCAACACACGAAGGATATAGTGCATATCAGTAAAGAAGGTCGTCGCATCGGCAACAGGATATAATCTTTCTTTAGCTGCAAGAAAACAAGGACAATGTGATGATCAACATGCCCCAAACTGAGAAAACTATGAAATACAGAAACTACAAGAACTGAAATGGTTTTTACTCACAATCTTTACTGGGATATAGATGAACAACACCATCAACCATTTCGAAATGATGCTGAAAGAAGAAAACCCAATATTTAGGGGGATGGGGAAAGCTGACATATGTGTAGCCAGTCATTATGCGCACACCTAGAGAAATGCACTTACTTCAGTTTTAGTCTGATGTTCATAATTGAACGGGTTTGGGTTAGGTTTTGGGGTACTAGGATCAGTTATGATTTCCTTCTCCCAGGGAGCAACTTCTTCTCTGAAGATGTACTTCTCTCGTAGCTCAAGGCATTTCTGAAGAACTTTGTACGCTTCAATTTCATCACGTGAAGGAGTTCTGAGGCAAAAACAAGAATAAGTACAACCGTAGCAACATGTAAGCAAAGAACACTAGTGATAATTAGGTTTTATTTAGTTACTGAGATCAACACAATCAAGTTCATGCTCATTATACTTTACAGCTGATATATGTCTACATGTATGTACATACAGAGAGGGAAAAGATCCCATGAACTGAATAGTGATGTCGAAAACCCAGTTTGAAGACTTAATGACAAATTCCATATTGGCCGATATTATCGAATAAATAGATATAAGGAGAAAGAACATACCAACAGCTGTAATCTTTATCCTACTGAAAGTTTCGTTCAGGTTCCTTTCGAAGTATATCAGCTGCTACTGGATTTAACTGGACCCCATGCAGACTGCCAGTTGCACTGTGAGATCTAATCATGTTTGTTGACGATACTTGGTTTACATCCCCATTCTGACTCGCTTGAACAGGAAGGGGGTCTGATCCCTGTGTAGTGAAAAAAATCTTCTATCAAGTACAAGCATAACTAAGGTACATTTGAAAGTAGAAAGGTGTCCCTGAACAAGAGCGTTGAGGAGATGTAACAAACAAAATTCCAGAGAAATTCATATCTAAACTCTAAAGGAAAAAAAAACAAGAAACAATTTATGAGGAATAGCACATGCAACTGTTCTGGGAAAACAACATGCAACTTAACCTTATAACCATTCCTCAATTAACTTACAGTATAACTGAAGGCCAGGCCCAAATACAAGGAAGTAAACCTCAAAAGATAGTGTTGGTACAGGCATGTTTCCATTCACTTTTTTTTTTTGCGGGTATGTTTCCATTCACTTAATGACAATGAAATTTGTAGAGATCCTTAGAGACCAAAGTTTCTTTTCATTGAAGTACAAACTATACACAAAAAAGTAAGTATCAGGTATTGCTTGTCAAAGCATATCCATCTTGCACTTACAATAGCCCCATTTGTGCCAACGTAAACAGCATCATCATTTTTGGAATCCAGAGCCAGATCAACATCCTCATCTGAATCTTCGATGCTCTCAAATGTACTGACATTAGGAACAGAAGATTTGGGTGTGGTTGGTCTAACCAGAGACCCAAATCTTTTGTTCGAAGCAGGAGAAATAGTCGGCTTGCCTGAGAGGTAAAAAAGGCCAAGCATTAGCGTAAAACCGTGTGGAACTACTTGTACATTGCAACTGAACAAAACATGTTTCCTGGTGTCTAGTACTAAAATTGCGTGATCACACTACTTGATCCTGTTTCTATCGTTTCTCTCATGTCCCCAAGTCAATATAAGCAAGATAACATTTCCGAGATGCACAGTTCGGAACATTCCAAGCTCTGCAAAATTCCCAAACCCTACAAAATCCGAAGAGCGCGATATACACATATAGACTAGTATTAAGTGGTGAACACTGAGCCACAAAACATGTAGCTGGTGTCTAGCTAGTACTCAAATTGCATGAGAAGCAGTGTCACACTACACACTACAGCATCATGTTTCTAATGTTTCATCAATCCTCGTGTGCCCCATTGAACATATATTCGTCACTATACAGCGATACTTTGAGTTGCCGAAAAGAGTGCATAATAAGTAGATAACATTTCCCAGATGCATAGTTTCAGGTTTTGCCAAATCTCAATGCCCGAACCCACGAAATCCGAAGAGAATGGTATACACATACGAACTAGTATTAACTGGTGACACTATGAGATGGATTAGCCCGGCCGAGGCTAACACCGCACTTCTGTATACCCGCTCAAATTCACCCCCATTACCGAACAGTATCCTAGCGCACTGGACAAATCACGCTACCGGAATCACACTTGCGAATACGGGATGCTTCAAACTGCTGCGGGCGCGCGCACACCGCGCCAATCACAGCGCTCTGGGTACGGGGTGTATGAGCCAGGGAAGCGGGGCGTACCTTCTCGGCCGGTGTGGAGCGGCGGGAGCCCCGGCGGGATGGGCAGGGTGCGTCGATCGTGGTCCCTGGTCCGGGGAGGTCCTTCGTCCTCCCCGTCCGTGTGGTCGTAGTCGCTGTCCTCGCCGTCGGGGAGCAGGTGGGCGCGGCGGCGGTGCTCGCGGTCGAGGGAGCGGGCGAAGCGGAGGAGCTGGTCGAGGGTCTTGCGGTGCATGTAGTAGGCGGACGCGGCGGCGAAGGAGGCGCCGACGAGCGCCGCGACGGCGAGGTGGAGGGCGTAGGGGGAGGACTCCATGGTTTGGGGTTTGGGGGCGGTGATGGGATTGGACTGTTGGAGTCGAGGGAGGCGGCGGCGGGTGCGCGCTTATATGAGGGAGGAGTTTAGGGAAGTAGGGGAACTTGGTGCCTGACTGGTGGGGACTAGTTAATATTCTCTGTGGAAGAAAGAATTTTAAATCGCTGCTCTGAGTTTTTGAAAAACAAAAACAATACGGAAGCTGTTGGTGTTCCGTAGTTTTGCCTCGCTTGGGGCGGAGTTTTAATGCCGCAAGGAAACGAATACGAGGCGGCCAAGCAAGGGAGGAAGCCGAGCCGAGGTTAACGAAGGGGAATAGATTTTTTTTTTTTTTGAGGGACACGCAGGGGAATAGATAATCTCGCCGTCTACGCTTCGAAGAGCACGAAGAATTTTGGTGTGCACATTCCCTTGGGGCACCTTGGAATATAATATATCCACCATTTCTGCTGCTACTATTCTCTTTTTCCCATTTATTTGATCATTTCTCTTCTTTTTCGGCGGGGTATACAAATTTTGCATCCAGGAATATTTCTAGCAACTGTACATGGTTATGCTTATTATATTCGCAACCAGAAATGGATACGCACATTTACATGCTTGATGCAATTTGTTGGTATGCTGAAGGGTTAAGCTAGATCAACTCGGAATCTTTATTATGTAAAGAAAAAAAAATATGCTGGTCATGAAGATAATCAGTATGGACAAAACAGAATGGAAGACGGTGAACCATACAGTTTGGGGAGTATATCTGATGTGTAAAGATTGTGGCTTTGCTTTTGCTCGTGAAGATACATGCGTAATCACATCGGTTTGATTTGAACCCTCTTTGTGAATTCCATCATCTTGCATATGTCACGATGGCATCCAAACAAAGCATGGTGGGCAATGAATCATGACGAGGAGGACAACACATGTCACCACGCAATTAATTCCAAATGAACAATTGAGGGTCGTTTTCTTTGTTTTGCGTTGAAGAAGCGCCCAAACCAACGCCTCTCATATTATAACATATTTTGGCATACTGTTTTAGCTTGCCAAAACTCTTATAACATGAGACATAGGGAGTAGATAGCAATGTGGAGCTAAATCCAAAAAGTAATTTGAGGGAGACGAAAAGAGGGATCGATGATGAAGGCACGAAGGCTATCTCCTCATATAGACTGACTGAACTTGTCTATGAAAGCCCAATCAAAAAGTAACTTTTGACCTTGGGATCATCTTTGAAGAATTCAGGGCTATCTTGATCCAAAAATGAAAATCATCTTTGAAGACTTGTTTTTCATTTTTTAACGTGAAACCTTAGCTATAATGCAGAATAATATGTATACAATTGCGTCATTGCGCATAACGAAACCCAGTATGATGTTATTTTGTCCAAGTATTGGACAAGTATGATGCATTCGAACCTTTGCTAAAAGATAATCTAACTCATTTGTCAACTTGGCGCAGCACACACAAATCCATTGGTCATGTCTGCTGTAAGTCCATGCAATGTGACACAGTATAGTTGATTATTGTATCAACGTAGATATAATAATTGTGTATGTTTTCTTGAATGGGTAGATGCTGAGTTGTACCATAGAGTAAGAGAGCGACTTCGATTTTGCTCATGAAAATCCATAACTCAGATTTTAGTCCTATTTGTCCCAAGTAGAACTTCCATCATATTACATGTGTTTTAGCCTTTCATTGTTTCCAAACAAGGGATGGTGCAGACAATGAATTATGGCAAGAGCGCTGCTATGCGTACGACATATTTCGTACGAATCATGTACGACGTTGCTTATGGGCCATCGATGTATGAGGCCAAATCAACTCAGCCCGCTTGATACTGCATCGTATGGAAATCGTACAAGTTATTGTCGTACGCACAGTACTTCCGTTGTGGCAAGGAGGAGGACAACACATGTAAGCGTGCAATTAATTCCAGAGAAAAAACAAGGTAGTTATGAAGCTAGCAAAAACTTCATCAACAAGAAGGTTTGGTCTTTAATGAGAAATGTATGCATTTTGTATACTTCAACAAAAACCCGGTAGAGCCCGATGCTTTGTTTATTTTTATTTGGCGTCGAAGAAGCGCCCAATTTAGCAACGATCAAGATTATTAGAGAAGTGTCTTTTTTTGTTTTAACACGTAGTTATCAATGTAATGAGTCACTCCAATAAAACATGTGCCAATTACAAACGAATTGGCGGAGAAATCACCAAATATATATAAGAATAGAAGTTATAGAAAAACACGTCAGGTAGACTCGAGCATAGCCCAGTGTTGAGGGGGGGGGGGGGGGGGGGGGGGGGCTTTTCACCCATCCGAGTTTAAATCCTCATATTCACAATTCCGGTGATGTTGCATAACTCATCTTTGAAAGGATGCTACGAGACTCATTTCCTGTCACTAAAAAAAGGATGATACAACACACCGAGAGTGAACATAGCCCCCTCCCCCTTTATCTTCTTAGAAAATCACCACATGAGTCCACTGGAGCAGAAGAGTGTGACCGACAGTAAAATCACGGAGGCAATTTCCTTATCTGACAAGAGTTACTTGCTTCTAAAATGTCAAAGAAAAATGGGGTACTCTCTTCTTCTGGGCAAGAAAGGATGTAGACTTAAACGATACGATGGCTACCAATATTAGAATTAACTTCATATCGTCGGTGAATTGCCACATAAAAGAAAACTTTCGACCTTGGAATCATCTTTGAAGAATTTTTCCATAAACCTAGCTATGAAGTAGAACAATATAGCAATGTGCATAGCATGGTGTAAATTTTGCGTACAAGTATAGTACAGTCGATCCTTGCCGGAAGTATTTTCCTAGACGATCCTTGTTGAGAGATAGTCTCATTTTATTTGTCAAAACTGCACGGACCGATATTGGGTTGTGCTGGTGCAATTTTCGTTGAAATTTTTATATTTGATACGGAGGGAGTAGAATGCGTAGACCGGGCATCGACCTGCTGACAATCGGCTCCCTATTTTCATCTATCTAGGAAAATATGGAGTTTTGATCATGTCGCATGACATCGATAGGTGTAGCTTGCAACACAAAGCGACGCGAACGGAAACATTCCAAACACAAAGCGATCGATGGCATCATGTTAATTAGTAACATTTTCCCTTTGAGAAAACAAGGTGCTTAAACTATCACTGGCGCCGCTAGGCCAGCACAAAAACACCTTTATTAGAAAAGATGTGGTGGTATTGGTAAATAATCGATCGCTTTCGTGCTGTCGATTGACGTTAACATCCGCAGCTTCCTGGCAGCTTCGTGCCTTCGTCTTTTGAGCTGCAGCTAAGCTAGCGATCGCGCCTCCGCGTTGTGATCGCCGACGCGTCGCTCGCTCCCGCCGATCTGACCGAGTTTGCTTTCCGTTTGTTTACCTAGGACGGCCTCCCAAAATAATAATACAGTAAGAATGATGATAATAAAGAAAAATACTCCAGACTGTATAATAATGGATTATACAATAATCTGACTGAGTTATAATACTTCCAAAATATAGGAATAATACTTCCAGAATATAATAATCGGACCGATCTGACCGAGTTTCTTTTACTTAATATAATCGATTTTAATAGTAGTCCTAATAATGATAATATTTGCTCTGTTTTGTACTATCTGATCGGAAATAATTGACATTGATTTGTCTAAATACGGATGTATCTAACGTATTTTAGTGTGTAGATACATTTATATTTTGACAAATCGGTGTCTCAACCATTTCCGATCGGAGTGAGTATTAGTGGATGGATGGATGGATAGTAGTAATAATAAGAATAAGAATAAGAATACACTATAGTACTAGTAGTGGTTGATCATTTCAAGTTGAAAAGAAAAAGGTTGATCACTTCAACAAGAAGCACGAGAGGTACGTGACAGCCACCCGGCCGGATGGGTTACACGTGTGCCGTGGGTGCACGTGGCGGAGATTCTGTGGCTAAGCCATGCTTAAACAAACAGTAGGTCCGACATGATATGGTTCGTGCGTCGAGTCACTGGCCGAGGAGGGTTGCCGGCCTCATCTCGCTCGCCCTGTCGCCATCGATCTTTGACTCGTGAATTGTTTGGCGAGATAAGACGCGCGCCGTCGTCATCGTGTCCGGCCAAGCCTTAGCATAGCACCTCCTCCTCCCCGCCTACAAATGGCCGCGATCGGTGCAGCCAAGAAGGAGAAAGAGGTTCGCAGGGCAGCGCTGCAAACTGAGCATCAAGTTCACAGGGCTAGCGTGAGCAGCACCAGGCGGCGTTCATGTCTTGCGCGGTGGCACCGCCGGGCTCCCCGGTCTTCTCACCGTCCCGCCTCCTCCTCCCCGGCGCGCCGGACAACCACCACCACAGCTCCGGCAACTCCTCCTCCTTCCTCCCGGCCTCCCCGCTCCGTTTCTTGACCCTCCGCGCGCGCATCCGACCGGTCGACCCCGCCACGTGCGCCCAGGCCATGCCAGCGCCGCCAGCTCCTCCTGTTACTAATACCACCCCCGCGCTCAAGCGCCGGCGCCCGGCGCCTCTCCTCGTCCCGGCCGCGGTCACCGTCGCGCCGCCGGCACTGGAAGCCGCGCCGAATGGGATGGACGAGGTGGCCGAGCACGGGGAGGGCTTCGCGGCGTTCTGCCGGAAGGGGAAGGGCCGGAAGCGGGTCGAGATGGAGGACCGGCACGTGGCCGCCGTCGCGCTCGGCGGGGACCGCGCGCAGGCTCTGTTCGGGGTGTTCGACGGGCACGGCGGGAAGGGCGCGGCCGAGTTCGCCGCGGAGAACATGCCGATGATCATGGCGGAGGAGCTCAAGCGAGGCAAGGGAACCGAGGAGGCGGTGAGGCGCGCGTACCTGCGCACGGATGAGGAGTTCTGCTCCGCCTCCGACCCGGAGGTCAGCGGCGGCGGCGCGTGCGCCGTGACGGCGCTGCTCCGCGAGGTGGGGGGCGACGGCGGGCGGCGGCAGCTCGTGGTGTCCGGCGCCGGGGACTGCCGCGCCGTGCTGAGCCGCGGCGGGAAAGCGGAGGCGCTCACCGACGACCACCGCGCGTCGCGGCGGGACGAGCGGGACCGGATCGAGGCGCTGCGGGGCGGGCTGGTGCTCAACTGCCGCGGCGTGTGGCGCGTGCAGGGGTCGCTGGCGGTGACGCGGGGCATCGGCGACGCGCACCTCAAGCCGTGGGTGGTGGCGGAGCCGGAGACGGCCACGGTGGACGTGGACGAGCGGTGCGAGCTGCTCATCCTCGCCTCCGACGGGCTGTGGGACAAGGTGGGCAATCAGGAGGCCGTCGACGCCGCGCGCGTCGGGGCTGCTTCCTCCGGCGGACTGCCCGCCGCCTGCCGCCGGCTCGTCGAGATGGCGGCGTCGAGGGGATCCACCGACGACATCAGCGTCGTCGTCGTCCAGCTGCAACGCCTCCTCCGATAATAAGATCGTAACAGTTTAACACGAGAGAGATGTACCCCGGCCGGCGCCATGGTCAGCCTACGTGTAGATAGATAAAGCTTTTTGACGGCGTCTCGCCCCTGCTCGATCAGGCTGCGAGAGTTCGTTGCTCGCCTCCAAAACGCAAGGGATCAAGCTCGGTTGGTGCTAATAATATCAGTTAGCTCTCATCAAGCTTATTTTGACAACAATCTATTGGGAAACTCAATGGAATACCGTTGAACTAGATATTCCGGGTACAAATAACCAATAAAGATGATCAATCTTGATGTTATGTTCCGAGTGTGTTCGCGTAAAGTTGAACAAAGCAAAATTCTGTTTCAAAACAATCCATTATCACAATTTTGTTCTCGGACAAAGAATTACATTCACCACCTATGTTCCTGTAAAATCAGCAGCCTAGGAAGTACAAATTCAAAACCTCTGCCAACCTGAAGACTAACCAATCGATATAAAAAAATCATCACCAAAGGGCAGGCTCCGATAATAGCTGTTCCAAAAAAAATGCAATCATCACCAAAGCCTAGCAAGAATTGCTCCAGAGGATGCACGCACGGATGTCCGAGAAGGGTTTTGCTCATCATCTCGACTCAAACATATGAAGATAAGTTTCTAGAGGTTGGCATGAATAAACAAGTCAGAATTATGAAATAAAAAGGAACAGTAGGGAATGCAAAGTTATTTGAGGATTCCAGACTGAACCAATCACAAAAGTACCTGAAGAGCACTGGGTATCAACGGTGGAGCCTCCTGAGGAAAGAATTGCACCCAGAAGCTCCGATTAGATTGATACAAAAAAAAGAGTGAAATAAGAGCTAACGTAACGTGTTGACATAAAAAGAAACAGGTATCCATAGTTCTATCATGGTATTATGACCAAACGTCCACAGATAGAATGGTCATTAATTCTTTCACAGGGCATTTACACCTTAATCTTGACGCTACATATTCAGGAGAACAACGTTCATGCTTCCAAGTAGTAAGAAAACTAGGTTTCCTGACATTTTGCTGAAATAATTGTCAACATTGCTATAAATTCATTGCTAGCAACATCAAGTAAAGTTCTGCAAAAAGTTTGCTATAAATTCATTGCTAGCAACATCAAGTAAAGTTCTGCAAAAAGTCAAGCTGCTTCAAAAATGGAAAACTAATAATAACCTGAACAAGAAGATCAATGACTGGAAGTGTGGTGAGAAGTCCCTTGTCATTTACATTTCCAACAATAGCGTCAAGAACATTCGCCAAACTTGCACCGTGGCTTTTCAAAATTTCTGAACCACCAAAAATTGTGTAATCCTCAACTATGTTGACTGCAACCTACATCATTCAAAAGTCCTTCAAAAGGTCAAGACAAAACACTCCAAATCATTAACCATGGCATGCCACATGCGGTACAAGGGTACAAGGAAACAATCCAAATGACATGGAGTAGGTTTACTTTGTGTTACTACCTATGACATTCAAAATCAGGCTGTACTTACGAAAATACGCATTCCAGTGATACAATTCAGTGTCATCCTAGAAGGCCAAACTATTCCAACTTTCTGTTTAAACTTGTTATTTCCATGTGTTAAATCAGTGCAAAAAAGCAGCAGTTCAAATCCAGAAATGTGACGCTGAAAGCTGTGCCAAGTTTGCTAGTCAAACCTGTGTCAGTCAGTGCAAAGAGAAGATGCCCATTAGGTCCCAGTAATTCGGACAGGGAAATTTATCATCAGGTGTTAAATTAGCGTAAACATGTAACATCGACCAAACTGATTCCTCAACTCAGGCATTACGTAGCTCGTGGTACAAATTAACAAATCATGTTCTGATATCAGTACAAACATGAAAGATGTGACATCTTCTCTGCAATTTGACTCTGCTTTGGCATTAGCAAGCAAATTGAAACATGTGTAAACAGGTCCAATTACACCACTAATGGAGGACACAAAAGTGATAGTGGTAATATTGTCATAATTTGGGTTGTTCAAAATGGTTTTAGCAATAGTTACCACTGGAGTAGTATTTCTCCGATTACCAGCCTCCAGTCTGATATATGCCTGATTCTGTATTTAGTTTTAGCATATGTGAGTTTGTACTTAAATAAGAGTGATTATCTAAACATAATCTTATTTCATTTTTTGAAAGAGCAAATCAGAATTACAGAAACCAAATAACATTTTTCAAGTGTGCTTGGTCAGGCAGTTAGGCAGAAAACATCAAACACCCAACGGCTAGGCAAACCTTTTTTATCAGGCACGATGCTTAGACGGTCAGGCCACTAACAGGCAAGCCCGCAAATTTTTGACGGCACAACCAAGAATGCCCACAGGAAACGGAAAGAAAGGTAACTGCACTTTTTATGAGAACCCCTACAATCATGTTAATCGCTGAAAGATTGTGGGACATAGTAGGAATAAAAGAAGATTGATATGCAGAAAATATTACCTTTCCAAACAGTACTTTCCATACAGTACTGTGAATGAATGATAAAATCCCCAGCAGTCAAGTCTCTCGTTTATTCCCCTGGATTGATTATTATTACTATCAGGACTATCTTAACAGAGGTTAATGATGGAAATTTGGAGAGCGCATGTAACCCTTAGAGAAATGATAGGCTGTGGATATTCATATTTACAATGTCCATAAGAAATGATGAGATGACACTAAGTTGTTATTATTGAATTAGTTCCCAAATTCATTTACCAGTTAAAATTATGGCTGGAAATCTTACAATTTCTTCCGAGAACAATAATCAGTTATTTTGGTTCATTACCCGCACTACCCGACAAATCTTTATCCAAATTACAATTTTTTCCGAGAGCAGTAATCAGTTATTTTGGTTCATTACGTGCACTACCCGACAATTATTCAAAGTTAACACTGTAATAGTGTCAATTAGATCTGCACTGCGCATTTTATCTGACTACTGTACTCGGACTATCACATCCTTTTCCACCTCTATTAACCATAGTTATATTAAACTAAATTAAAAATAAACTAATTTTGGCATGCTAGATGTTGTGCTGCAGATATCGTGCTGTGAATTCCTCTTTAAAGAATGACATGAGCTACAAACAGCAAATTTGTTATGCAAGCAAAATGGCATGAATATAAGGCGTGCCACTTGGAAAAGATAAGTGAGGAAGTCTTGACTGTTGTTCTGTTCATCTTTTTAACGGTTTTAAGTATATGAAAAATACTCTACTACAGAACCATATTTTGGAATAATAAAATCATGGAATAAGAAAAAAACTATGCATCAAACCTTCTCTCTGTGACACAACAGTTCACGAATTCTTGCACCAACACTCCAACAGCATAACCAGCATCCTCCAGCCTGTGTATAAATAAGAAAATAAGAGAAACAGATGTTATGCCAAGCAATAAGTTCACAAACATGCCGTTTATGTCTCTTACCTTGCACAAACACCTCAGAGTGCATCCCAAATATACCTCCACATCTTGTAACGCAATATCAAGATGGCTGTAGATAAAGGATATTATCGCCATTGAACAGAAAATAAAGGAAATTGTTGAGCTATTAAGTGGCCATGATCCATTTCATAATTCGAAGAAAAGATTATACCTCAGCTGTTAGTTCAGCATGGCATAAAGGGATAATGCTTTTCGTGAATCTATTTTCATCTCACATACTGTCCATTCTGAACAAACTAGGATGACATCCTGCCAAAATCATGTTCCTAAGGCATATTTTCCTTTGCAAAATCTTAGCTTGTGGCTTTAGCTTTTACATGACTTTCTTCCACCAGCTCATCACAAAGTGCAATGGTTGACTCCAAATTATCCTCATTAAAATTGAGATCGATATAAAATCTGTATACATCAGGTTCAGGTGTCAAACCCTCCTTTCGCATCTCATCAAATAACCCTCTCGCCTCAGCAAACTTCTTCTTTTTATTCAGCAATCTTATAAGAGCACTATATGCGCTTGCGCTCAGTTTAAATCCCTTCTCTGTCATTTCATTATGGAAATACAGTGCCTCCTTCATATTTCTCGCCTTACAGTGCCCCTTGATCAATATATTGTATGTGTTCTCGTTTGGAGCCACATCCTGAGAGTTCATCCCTTGTAAATCTCAGTGGTAGATTTCATGTTCTTGTCAATGCAGTACTGCTTCATAAGAGAATTATAAGTTACAACATTTGGACGAACGCTCTTCTCCAGCATCCACTCGAGCAGTTTTTTCCTCCTTCTACCCTACCTGACATGCAAAAACCATTCATTAGAACATTATAAGTCGCTATACTAGGCTTAATTCCTTTATCTAACATCTCCTGCAACAGGCTGTGAGCCCTGTCAAACTCTCCTGACTTGCAGAGCGTATCTATAAGAGTTGTATATGTATAAACATCTGGTTTAAGGCCTGCTGATTCCATCTCTGTCATGATCCTCATTGCCTGTTCCAGATTGCCAAACTTGCACAGGCCATTGATCAGGGAGTTGTATGTGTAAACGTTTAGTTCTAACCCCTTGCTGCACATCTCATGCAATAGCTCATTAGCGGCATGCACCTCACCCTGCTTGCACAGTCCATCCGACAGAGCCGTGTATGTCACCAAATTCGGTGCCACTCGTCTCCTCACCATTTCATTATGAACCCGAAAGGCTTCCACCATGTTCCCTCTCTTGCAGTACCCATCAATAAGCACTGTATATGTGACCACATCCACATCCAAACCCTTATCCACCATCTCCTGAAGTACTCTGTGTGCCTCTTTCAACTCCCCAGCCCGACAAAGACCATTGATCAGTGTGGTATATGTAACGCTGTCAGCTGCCAACCCTCTCTTCTGCATCTCTTCAAACCACCTTCTTGCAGCTGCCAAATCACCCTTGCTACAGAATCCACTCATTACAGTTGTGAACACCGCTGCGTCCAACACCACCCCATGCATCACCATATCCTCTACCACCCTCAGAGCATCTGAAACCTGCCCTTTATTGCATAACAGTGCAATGACGCTTGTATATGCTTTCGCGTTTGACTCCAACCCCTTCACTACCATTTCATCCAACAGCTTCACCGCGATCTCCAGCTCACCATGGATGCAGTACCATGGACCATGGAGCCGTATGTGACAACATCTGGTGGTGACGGCATTTCATCGAACAGTTGACGTGCATCCTTGAGCCGGCCTGCGCTGCAGAGCAGCTTGAGGAGTATATTGTGCGAGTGGACATTCTTGTGTGGGAGTTGTCGGAAAAACTCGATTGCTTCGTCGAGAGGAAGGCGGGATAGCACAGCGTTACAGGACTCTGGGGACGGGGATAGGCCGTAGTGGCGGAGGCGGCGGAGCAGCGTGGCGGAGGGGAGGCACAGAAGGAGGAGGTCGAAGGAGGCGGGGTTCGATGAGAAGGCCTTGTATGTGAAGATGAACTGCTCGACGAAATGCCGGTGAGGGGAAGGGAAACGAAGGGGCGGACGAGGATAGCGCGCGCGTGGGGGGTCGCGGATGCCGGCGAGATGGGCGGCAATGGCGAAGCATTGGAGGAGGTGGGGATGGGGGTGGGGCCGGGAGGGGAAGAGCAGGAGGAGCGGGACGAGGAGGTGGTGAGGTTGGGGTGGGAGGCGAGCAGGGGCAGCGCGAGGAGCAGGTGCAGCGGGCGGAGGAGGGAGATGAAGGGGAGAGGAGGGAGGGATCCTCGATTGGCGGCGAGGCGAGGAGCGCTGCCGCGAGGCGGCGCGCGAGGGCATCGTCGGCCGGCGACTCGGGGCGGCGGAGAGTAGTCCGGGAACGGCCGGGGCGCAGAGGTGCTCGTGTCCGCAACCCGCGGTGTGAGGCGGCGGTTGCGCAGGTATGGAGAGAGGAGGTACCACTACAAGGGCGGGTGGGCCTACGTGCTGTAGGACAGCTCGCGAGTAGGATAACAGAGGAGCGCTGCGCTGCTGCGGCGGCGGCGCGGCGGAGGAGCATCCGGCGCGGGCGGATCCAGGGAGCGCAGGAGACCGCCCTGTCGGCGGCGCGGCGGCGGCGGAAAATGGGCAGGTGGGAAATCACACGGAGGTTTGAGGGAGCGCGACCGCGAGGTAGACGAAGCTGGAACGAGCGCCATAAAAGCCGCTCAACCCTTGGATCAGGATCCTGTGGCTCGCGTGTAAGATCTCAAATCATTTGACGGTACCGTTGATAGATGCTCCTCTCACTAGTTCTACACTTCACTGTTACTACGTTACTACGTCTTCAGAAACAAAATTTAGGTGATCAGTACAACCCCTTCCTACCGAATATATTTTTCAGTGGTAGACGACGTTCCCGTCAACAGCGAGACGCTCGTGATGATTTCGTTAATCTCAAGAACTAATCCGTCGGCTCGTTCTCTCGGAGGTGCTTATAGAATGTACGTGCATTCATAGTAGTGAGTGTATGTAGTGAGTGTATGCATATGTTATGTGAGCGTCTGTGTTTGTATTGTGTTTCACAAAAACAATACCACCCCTCATAAAGGGATAAAGCCATTAGGCAATTTTCTCCTTTGCAAGGCTGTGTGTAGATGCTATTTGTATTTTGCGGTAAAAAGTAGGCGATGGCCAGCCTAGGTGTAGATAGATAAAGCTTTTTGATGGCGTCTCGCCCCTGCTCGATTAGGCTGTGAAAGTTCGTTTGTAACAACATCATCGTTAGCTCTAATCAAGCTGGGCGAGATGCCTTCTCTCAAAAACATTCATCAGTCACAAGGCCAGATCGCTAGAGCTATATCGTTGCGCACGAGCTTGTGCAATCTATGTGTACATGTGTTCTTGTATTCTCGAAGTGTGAGTGAAGCATACGACGTTCACACAAGCTTGTGATTCCGCTTTGGAGCTTTGACGTCATCCCCACCTTCCTCCAGTATCTTTTTTTTTTTCGAACCCGAGGCAAAAGCTTTGCCTCACCTTTATTAAGCAGAAGGTGTCCGGTTTATTATGGAAGAAACCGGACGAAAACCATACAACAACACGACACGACACAGCCCACGGGGCGAAGCCCCACAACCTCGAGAAACCACGACGCCGCACGACACGGCCACCCACAGCCCAAGATGCACCAGGAAAGCCGCTCGCAGACCACGGCCGCCGCACCAACATCCGGGGCCGCCGCCCGGCCTAAAAGGCAACCGCTGCTGCCGCTGCCCAAGCAGCCCCGACAGCCTCGCCGCCAGCACCCCCTTCCGGGACCGCCGTCCCGACATAGCACCGCTCGCAACCGAGCCACGACGCCGCACGAACCAGACACCCGCAGCCCAAGCTGCCCAGTGAGAGCTGCTCGCAGACCACGGACGTCGTACCAGCATCCGGGGCCGCCCCGGCCTAAAAGACAGCCGCAGCTGCCGCCGCCACACACACCACGGGGACAAGCCCAAAGAACCACCCTCCGGGGAGCTGCGACAGTTCCCCCAACAGCGCAAAGGCAGCGCAGCTCCGACTTTGAAGAAAAGCTAAGAAGGAGAACCAGGCAGGCTGGCGCCGTGGAAACTCGCCGAAAGGAACATCTGCCGCCAGTCATCGTACACCACCGGGAACCCCGCAGCAGCTTCGACTTCACAGCAACAAGACACGCCGAGGCAAACCCAAGGACACGCCGGAGAAGAGCCGACTACAGCAGCCACAGCCACGTCTCCGACATCGCTCATCATCATCATCGTCGCCACAGAAGCCTCAACGCGAACACCTCGGCCGAAGAGACAAGCAAGCATGGCAACACAGCGGTAGGCAATAGTACAGAGACTCCAAGGCGACGCTGAAAGGACACGGATGTCGCCTAGAGGGGGGGTAAATAGGCGATTAAAAATTCTTTGCGGTTTAGTCTTGAATAAATGCGGAATAAAACTAACGTTTAATTTATCAAGCACGAAATCTAAACAAGTTAGGTTAACCTATGTGCACCAACAACTTATGCTAAACAAGATAAGCAAATATGTGATAGCAAGATATATTACTTCAAGCTCGATGACTATCACAAAGTAAATAGCATAAGTAAGAAGCTCGGGTATAGAAATACCGAGGCACTTGGATACGATGATTTATCCCGAAGTTCACTTCCCAATGGAAACTACGTCTCCGTTGGAGCGGTGCGGAGTCACAAAGTGATCCCGAATAGCCGTCAAATGGCACACCGTATCTCCTTCGTGCTCCACCAATGCGGAGTGCCACGAACCACTATGGGACACTTGAGGGTGGTCACGAACCCGTACAAGGATGAGGCACACTCCACAACTTAATTGGAGGCTTGGTGGCTCTAGGTTGACGAGGGAATATCTCCCCGGCAATAGTGCCAGAAACAATGCTTGTACGTCACACGTCAGTTGGGAACCCCAAGAGGAAGGTATGATGAGTGCAGCAGTAAGTTTTCCCTCAGTATGAAACCAAGGTTTAATCGACCAGTAGGAAAACGAGGTTTGCTTCGAAGGTGTTGGTGAAGGAGTGTAGTGCGGCGCAACACCAGGGATTCCGGTGCCAACGTGGAACCTGCACAACACAATCAAATTACTTTGCCCCAACTTAACAGTGAGGTTGTCAATCTCACCGGCTTGCTGAAAACAAAGGGTTAAACGTATCGAATGGAAATGATGTTTGTTTGCATAAAACAGTAGAGAACAATGATTGCAGTAGATTGTATTTCAGATGTAAAAGAATGGACCGGGGTCCACAGTTCACTAGTGGTGTCTCTCCAATAAGATAACTAACATGCTGGGTAAACAAATTACAGCTGGGCAATTGACAATTGATAAGTGCATATAACATGCATGTGTGAGCTGTGGTGTCTACTATGAGATTCATTTGGGCATTACGACAAAGTACATAGACCGCTATCCAGCATGCATCTATGCCTAAATAGTCCACTTTCCGGTTAACATCCGTACCCCTTCCAGTATTAAGTTGCAAGCAACAGACAATTGCATTAAGTAATGTGCGTAATGTAAACAATACATTCATCCTTGAATAAAGCATTGCTGTTTTACCCCTAGTGGCAACAACACATCTACAACCTTAGAACTTGCTGTCACTATCCCAGGTTAAATAGAGGTTGAACCCAACTATCATGCATAAATACCCCCTCTTGGAGTTACAAGTATTCACTTGGCCAAGGCTTCAACAAGTAACGGAGAGCATGCAAGATCACAAATGACATAGACATGATAATATAATATTCAGCTCCACATAGGTATCAATATAAGTCAGATCCCAGCAAACACAACATGTAGCATTACAATAAGATGATCTTGATCATGATAGGCAGCTCACAAGATCTAAACATGATGGCACAAGTGGAGAAGACAACCATCTAGCTACTGCTATGGACCCATAGTCCAAGGATGAACTACTCACGCATCACTCCGGAGGCGGGCATGGCGATGTAGAGCCCTCCGGTGATGATTCCCCTCTCCGGCAGGGTGCCGGGAAGAGCTTCAGAAACCCCCCGAGTTAGGGTTGACGACGGCGGCGGCAGCGAATATGTTCTGGATGAAAGGCTCGGTGTTTTAGGGTTTTCGCGTCTCGGGGAATAAATAGGCGAAGGGGCGATGTCGGCGGACCCCCGAGGGGCCCAAACCACAGGCAGGCGCGGCTGGTGGGCCGCGCCGCCAGGTGGTTTGGCCACCTCGTGGCTCTTCGTCTCTCCTTCGGACTCCGTGTACGTGCTGGAAAAATAGGGACTGGCCTTTTGTTTCGTGCAATTCCGAGAATATTTCCAGAAGTAACTTTCTGAAACCAAAAACAGCAGAAAACAGGGAACTGGCACTGTGGCATCTTGTTAATAGGTTAGTCCCAGAAAATGCATAAAAGTGATACGAAGTGTATATAAAACATGTAGCAAATGGTATAATATAAGCATGGAACAGCAGAAATTATGGATACGTTGGAGACGTATCAAGCATCCCCAAGCTTAGTTCTACTCGTCCTCGAGTAGGTAAAACGATAACAACAAATAATTTCTGAGGAGACATGCTTTCACACAATCTTGATCAATATATTGCAAGGCTCATGTCATGAATGAAGTGACTCAAAGCAATGATCTATAGTTTGCTAACAAATAGATAAAGAGTAAACAATGAATCATATAAGCAAAAACTTTTCATGAATAGTACTTTCAAGACAAGCATCAAAAAGTTTTGCATAAGAGGTAACTCATAAAGCAATAGATTCAAAGTAAAAGGCATTGAAGCAACACAAAGGATGATTAAGTTTCAGCATTGCTTTCAACTTGTAACATGTATATCTCATGGATAGTTGTCAACATAAAGCAATATAACAAGTGCAATAAGTAAATATGTAAGAATCAATGCACACAAAGTTGACACAAGTGTTTGCTTCTAAGATAGAAAGGAGTAGGTAAACTGACTCAACATAAAGTAAAAGATAGGCCCTTCGCAGAGGGAAGCAGGGATTAAATCATGTGCTAGAGCTTTTTAAGTTTTCGAAAGCATATAGAGAGCACAAAATAAGTATTTGAGAGGTGTTTGTTGTTGTCAACGAATGGTAGTGGGCACTCTAACCCCCTTGTCAACCAGACTTTCAAAGAGCGGCTCCCATGAAGGACGTTATCTCTACCAGCAAGGTAGATCATCCCTCTTCTCTTTTGTTTACACATGTATTTTAGTTTCTTTATAGATGACACTCCTCCCAACCTTTTGCTTACACAAGCCATGGCTAACCGAATCCTCGGGTGCCTTCCAACATTCACATACCATGGAGGAGTGTCTATTGCAAAATTAAGTTGCTTACTGATAAATCAGGGCAAAACATGTGAAGAGAATTATTAATGAAAGTTGTAATTAATTGGGGCTGGGCACCCCGTTGCCAGCTCTTTTTGCAAATTATTGGATAAGCGGATGTATATGCCACTAGTCCAGGTGAAAGTCTGTCAGAAGTAAATGACAAGATTGAAAGATAAAACACCACATACTTCCTCATGAGCTATAAAACATTGACACAAATAAGGAGTAATAAAGTTTTGAATAGTTTAAAGGTAGCACATGAAATATTTACTTGGAATGGCAGGAAATACCACATAGTAGGTAGGTATGGTGGACACAAATGGCATGGGTTTTGGCTCAAGTTTTGGATGCACGAGAAGCATTCCCTCTCAGTACAGAGTTTAGGCTAGCAAGGTTGTTTGAAGCAAACACAAGTATAAACCGGTACAGCAAGAATCACATAAAAACATATTGCAAGTATTATAAGACTCTACACTGTCTTCCTTGTTGCTCAAACATTTTACCAGAAAATATCTAGACCTTAGAGAGAACAAATATGCATCCCAAGTCTCAACAAGCTCTACGGTAGTTCTCCACTACTAGGCTTTAACTACATGATGCAAGAGCTTAAACATGATCTACTTGAGAGCTCAAAACAATTGCAAAGCATCAAATCAAAACAAGACAATGATCTACAAGAATGCATATGTCTTTTCCAATACCAACTACTACATGTAGCATTTTCTTTCTTCCAAACAAACACCAATAATTTATTTAAACATAAACTCTCCAAATGATAATATAATGCAGCAAGAGAGTATTTATAAACAAGTGCTAACAGCTCGAAGAGATGCATGAAAAACAGGAGCTAAAAGCACTGCAGTAGCTAGTTAAGAATACTCAACAAATATAAGTGAAGAACATGAGTATTCACATGAAAAAGCGGAGCGTGTCTCTCTCCCACACAAGGATTGCTAGGATCCGAATTTATTCAAACAAAAACAAAAATAAAAACACACAGACGCTCCAAGTAAAGCGCATAAGATGTGAAAGAATTAAAATATAGTTTCACTAGAGATGACCTGATAAGTTTGTTGATGAAGAAGGGGATGCCTTGGGCATCCCCAAGCTTAGACGCTTGAGTCTCTCTGAATATGGTTGGGATGAACCACGGGGGCATCCCCAAGCTTAGGCTTTTCACTCTTCTTGATCACATAATATCACCCTTCTCGCTTGATCCTTGAAAACTTCCTTCACACCAAACTCAAGACAGTTCTCATTAGAGGGTTAGTGCATAATCAAAAATTCTCATATTCTGTAATGATACAATCAATCCCAAAGCTTCTGGACATTAGCTACAGCCACCAATGCTTTGTGGAGCAAAGAAATCCACACAAACACAGTAAAAGAGCGAATGCAAAACAAAAGGCAGAATCTGTCAAAAACAGAACAGTCTGGAATGACGAATTTTTTCGAGGCACTTAAGTTGCTCAGATGGATCTGGCCTAAAATAATGAAAGTTGCGTACATATCTCAGGAATATGCGTGATTTTTTCAGAATTTTTTGAATTTTCTACAGGGAGATAAGCTCAAATCCGTGACAGCTAAAAATCTGTCACTGCGCAGAAATCCAAATCTTGCATCAACTTTCAATATAGAACTTTACTTGGCACAACATTGCGATAAAATAAAGATACAAAGGAGTTGCTACAGAAGTAACAAAACTCCTTGACTCAAAGAAAACAAAAATAACAGCAAATAAAAACGATGGGTTGTCTCCCATAAGCGCTTTTCTTTAACGCCTTTCAGCTAGGCGCAGAAAGTGAAAATCAAGTGTTGTCAAGAGAAGAAGCATCAACATCATAACTTGCTCTAACAATAGAGTCAAAAGGTAACTTCATTCTCTTCCTAGGGAAGTGTTCCATACCTTTCTTGAGAGGAAATTGGTACCTTATATTACCTTCTTTCATATCAATGATGGCACCAACAGTTCGAAGAAAAGGTCTTCCCAAAACAATAGGACAAGATGCATTGCATTCAATATCCATAACAATAAAATCAACGGGGACAAGGTTATTTTTACGTAATAAAAACATCATTAACTCGCCCCAAAGGTTTCTTCATAGCATTATCAGCGAGAAAAACATCCAAATAACAATGTTCCAAAGGTGGCAAATCAAGAATATCATAAAGCTTCTTGGGCAAAACTGAAACACTTGCACCAAGATCACACAAGGCATTGCAATAAAAATCATTCACCTTTACCTTAATGATGGGTTCCCAACCATCTTCTAATTTCCTAGGAATAGAAGCTTTAAGTTTCAACTTCTCCTCCCTAGCTTGCAAAAGAGCATTTGTAATATGCTTTGTAAAAGCCAAATTAATAGTGCTAGCATTGGGACTTCTAGCTAATTTTTGCAAGAACATAATAACTTCAGAGATGTTACAATCATCAAAATCAAAATCATTATTGTCAATGGTGGTGGAACCATTGTCTCCAATAGTTTGAAAAATTTCAGCACTTTTATCAGAAAAAGTTTCAGCAGTTTTAGGCAATTTCAAACGCTTTGCAGAAGTAGTAGAGACATTATCAACACCAATAACATTACCATCAATAGTAGGAGGTTTACTAGCATGTGAAACATTAGCATTACTAGTGGTGGTGATAGTACAAACTCTAACTATACTATTCTCTTTTTCAAGTTCTTCCTCTTTTTCCCACCTAGCATGCAATTCAGCCAACATCCTAATATTATTATCAATTCGAACTTGGATGGCATTTGCTGTAGCAAATGACTTAATATCTTTAACTTCATTAGGCATAACTTTCAGTTTTAGAATTTCAACATCATGAGCAAGACTATCAACTTTAGAGCAAGATCATCAATTTTTTCAAACTTTTCCTCAACAGTTTTATTGAAAGCTTTTTGTGTGCTAATAAATTCTTTAAGCATAGCTTCAAGATCAGAGGACACACTTCTATTGTTGCTGTAGGAATTACCATAAGAATTGCCATAACCATTTGAAGGATAAGGCTTATAATTGTTGCTACCAAAATTATTCCTATAAGCATTGTTGTTGAAGTTGTTGTTTTTAATGAAGTTTACATCAACATGCTCTTCTTGAGCAACCAATGAAGCTAAAGGAACATTATTAGGATCAACATGAGATCTACCATTCACAAGCATAGACATAATAGCATCAATCTTATCACTCAAAGAGGAGGTTTCTTCAACAGAATTTACCTTCTTACCTTGAGGAGCTCTTTCGGTGTGCCATTCGGAATAGTTGATCATCATATCATCAAGTAGCTTTGTTGCTGCACCTAAAGTGATGGACATAAAGGTTCCTCCAGAGGCTGAATCCAATAAGTTCCTTGAGGAAAAATTTAATCCTGCATAAAAGGTTTGGATGATCATCCAAGTAGTCAGTCCATGAGTGGGACAATTCTTCACCAAAGATTTCATTCTTTCCCAAGCTTGAGCAACATGTTCATTATCAAGTTGTTTAAAATTCATAATGCTACTTCTCAAGGATATAATCTTAGCAGGAGGATAATATTTCCCTATGAAAGCATCTTTGCATTTTGTCCAAGAATTAATACTATTTCTAGGCAAAGAAAGCAACCATTCTTTAGCTCTTCCTCTCAAGGAGAAAGGAAAAAGTTTCAGTTTTATAATATCCCCATCCATATCCTTATACTTTTGCATTTCACAAAGTTCAACAAAGTTATTAAGATGGGCAGCAGCATCATCAGTACTAACACCAGAAAATTGCTCTTTCATAACAAGATTTAATAGAGCAGGTTTAATTTCATAAAATTCTGCTGTAGAAGCAGGTGGAGCAATAGGAGTGCATATGAAATCATTGTTGTTTGTGCTAGTGAAGTCACACAACTTAGTGTTCTCAGGAGTACTCATTTTGAAAAACAAAATCAAACTGAATTAAACAAGTAACTAATTTTTTTGTGTTTTTGATAAAGAGAGCAAACAAACTAAATAAAAATAAACTAAGCAAGACAAATAACAAAGTAAAGAGATTGGGTGTGAGAGACTCCCCTTGCAGAAGCAATTCGGTTTTCCCCGGCAACGGCGCCAGAAAACGTGTTGGTGGCTCTAGTTGACGAGGGAATATCTCCCGGCAATAGTGCCAGAAACAATGCTTGTACGTCACACGTCAGTTGGGAACCCCAAGAGGAAGGTATGATGAGTGCAGCAGTAAGTTTTCCCTCAGTATGAAACCAAGGTTTAATCGAACCAGTAGGAAAACGAGGTTTGCTTCGAAGGTGTTGGTGAAGGAGTGTAGTGCGGCGCAACACCAGGGATTCCGGTGCCAACGTGGAACCTGCACAACACAATCAAATTACTTTGCCCCAACTTAACAGTGAGGTTGTCAATCTCACCGGCTTGCTGAAAACAAAGGGTTAAACGTATCGAATGGAAAATGATGTTTGTTTGCATAAAACAGTAGAGAACAATGATTGCAGTAGATTGTATTTCAGATGTAAAAGAATGGACCGGGGTCCACAGTTCACTAGTGGTGTCTCTCCAATAAGATAACTAACATGCTGGGTAAACAAATTACAGCTGGGCAATTGACAATTGATAAGTGCATATAACATGCATGTGTGAGCTGTGGTGTCTACTATGAGATTCATTTGGGCATTACGACAAAGTACATAGACCGCTATCCAGCATGCATCTATGCCTAAATAGTCCACTTTCCGGTTAACATCCGTACCCCTTCCAGTATTAAGTTGCAAGCAACAGACAATTGCATTAAGTAATGTGCGTAATGTAAACAATACATTCATCCTTGAATAAAGCATTGCTGTTTTACCCCTAGTGGCAACAACACATCTACAACCTTAGAACTTGCTGTCACTATCCCAGGTTAAATAGAGTGTAACAGCCCAAAGCTGAAAACCTAAAAACCCGAATAAATTTTCCACTTTTTGGTGTTTCATTGCATCATGGCATTCAAATTAAATTGATAATCAAATAAAATAATTGGTTTGGCATCCTTTTAAAAACAAATGTCAAACTTGCTAACAAATTTCAAAACAATGAAAGCACTCAACTTGCAAACAAAACATCTTGACATCTTATATTTGTCAAGTAAGTTCCAAAAGTTCCAAAGATATTTTCGACAAAACTATTTTGATTTGGAAAATAAAATAAGGGGAGAGAATCTCAAATTGCCTGTGAGCAATTTCTATTTTATTCACCTATCAAATGATTTTCAAATATTATGGAAAAATTAGGGGAGCTTCATATTAATATAAAGAGGCTACCCAAAAATTGGCATAATTTTTGGAAGAGTTTAACTGCTCCAATTAATTCAAAAACAGTGCACACAGTACTGGAAAGGACTGAACCGTGGTGATTTTAAAACTTGCAGGGGGTTTCTCGCAAAAATCTCTTCTTCTTCCCTGTAGCCATGCCGCCATGGCGTGCTGCACGCACGCCTCGTGTGGGGGCCCCTCCCCTTCCTCTGCCTCCACTTGCAAGGAGCAAGCAAAACGAGCACACTGCCTTACCTGCTTCCTCTCCCAGAGTTTTCCTTGCCTTCCTCTTCTCTTTCTCTCATCGAGCTCGAACTCGAGCCGCCATGGCCGAGCACGCCGCCGTCGACTGAAGCGTCCCCAAGCAAATCGAAGCGCACCACCAGCTCCGCCTCGTCCTCCTCTACGTCTCCACCGGAAGAATCGAGTCGAGACGCAACACATTGCCCGGATTTCAAGTTCTTCGTCCTCGATGTCCTCCGCCTTTCCGAGCTCGCCGCCGATGATTGAGGGCTCCCCAAGCCAAGCCAGCACCACCACGACGTCCGCCTCGCCGTGCTGATCAACCCCGCCAAAGGAATCGCCCGGGAACGCTGGGAATCAAGCTCTCCGTCCGCTACTCCGCCGCCGCCGTCCGAGCGCCGCCGCGGACGATTCCGTCGCCGCCGCTGCCTCTCCGGCCTCGCCGTCTCCTCTCGCGTGACCGTGGTGAGCACACCGTCCTCCGGGACCTCTCTTTTCTCTTCCCCGTGCTCGGTGTTGAACGCGCCGTCGAAGCCGTACACCATGGTCGCCGTCGCGAGCACGCGCGCGCCCAGGTGCTGCTGCCTGCAGGTTGCACACACGCACACAAGCACTCCCAGCTCACACGTATCTCTTGAGTTCACACCACGCCAGGAACCACAGTGCTGCTGTCATCCTTCGTTCCCGTCGCACCTCTGGCCTGCTGGCTGAATATTGGTGTCGATCTTTCTTCTCGTCAGTTAAACCAGTGCCTGCACAAAAGGGTGCTAGCTCGGTATACTAGCACTAGAACCGCAGCAGCCCAGTGTCTAGCACACCACGCACGCATGCGAGAGATCTCTGGTTCGATTTCCCTACGCAGCACCCTTTTCTTTCCTTTTTGCTGTTCTTCTCTGAGACACGATCGGATATTCCGAGTTCAGCACAAACCGGATTTTCCGAGTGATACCACTACCGATTTATTTCCAGTCCTTAGTGGAATTTCAGTCCCTTGTGGACATCGGATATTCCGAAGCTAAAAAAAATCGGATAATCCGAATTTGTTCAGTACGCCTGGTAAAAGTAATAAAATGCAAGAAATTAATGTAAACTTCAAAAATCAATAACTTTTGCGTTGTTTATCCAAAATTTGCAATTGAGGTATCAAAATGTCCAGAAAAATGAAACCTAACCAGAAGTAGAACTCACCCATACAAATGAATCTTTTAAATTGTGGAAATAATTAAAATACACATTCGTCCGTGAAATGGGCAAATTTGGGAAAATTCATAACTTATTAATCATTGTTCAGAGAAATGTGTTTGATATACCAAAATGCCCAGAAATTTGTGATTAAACCTCTAAATTAAATATTATGAATATTCGATCACATTTGAAATATGGTGCTTCTAGTAATATTAAAATCATAAATTTTAAAAAGGGAAAATTTATAAAAGTGATAACTTCTCACCGGGACCTCCGAAAAATGTGTCCCTTATACCAAAATGTTCAGAAAAACATGATCATCCAGAATCATCATCATCATGCATAATCGATCACCATTACAATACTGTGCTCTAGTAGTATTATAATCACTAAGATAAATATGGGGTAGTCCAAATAATGCAATTATAACGGGGACCCATTTAACTTGTTGATCATGTCTAGGATCTCCTAGTTGCATTTAAAATGTCATATCATCATTTTGTATGCATTGCACAATTGCCATGTGTTGATTGTTGTTTTGCTTTCCGGTGTTGTTTGCTCTCCGGTAGATCACGAATTCGGAGTTGAGCATCATTACTCCGACGAGCAGTTTGACTCCTCCGCTCAACAAGGCAAGCGTAATCCCCCCTCTGAGCATATCTTATCCTATTTTCCGCAATTATTTTCTCCACTATAATATTGCATGCGGTTCTAAATGTCTTTCGTTTGGATTAGAGTATCCTATAAATGCATTAAGATTCCGATGCCAATACCTGTTTCCCCTCCTATTACCCTAGGTTTGCATTGTTGGCCTGATATAATTACTATGCTATGCAAATGCTTAGCCATGCTTAGTAAAATGCCTAGTTGTACTAGGGATGGTACATGCTGGAAACAGGTGTTGACTTGTGACAGTGATGTTGATGGTGGAGGAATTGTGGTGATGGATAATAAAATGCTTAAAGGTGGGGATGAGAGGCCACATGGGATGTGGTGGGTTGTCTCGTTCCCGCCGCCTAAGTGCGAGTTCTTTACCTCTTGAACCAAGATGAGCGTACTACCATGCGTGGGCTATATGGAACCCCCATCGACCAACTAACTTGAGCGGGCTAGCCAGGGTCCTCTAGTTTGGCTTCCATTTGCGTGTGCGTGAGATGGTGGCCAAGACTGGGATGAGGATGGTTGTGTTACGAAAATGAGTGGCCACGGGGCACGGTGTCGATGACCGTGCTTCGTCCTCACTGATGATCCTGGGTTAGTCTTAACAAGGTAAAGGTTGTAGCCGTTTCACACTCAGCCGGCTTTCCCCGGAAGAGAGCTAAGCGTAGGCAATGAGTCTGGCGGTACGCGTGGATAAGGAGCTGGGGTCCCTCGTGGACCTGGCGACTTTCACATTGTACACCCCTGCAGGGATAAATCTTTTCGAAAAGCCGTGTCCGCGGTTACGGACGACTTGGGAATGACGCTAGGATCATAGAATAACTTTAACGGAATGAAAAACTGGGTACTAGAGGTACCACTCAAGATTGAAAGGTTGACTTCCTCGAGGGTGATTCGGGGAGGTGCCTTTGATGAACAGGTACAGTGGTTGATGACGAAGCAGGTGATTCAAGAAAAGAGTTACTTCTTACCCCTTTTCAAAATAATCTGATAGTCGGTGCCATGGAGTTTGTGTTTTATAAATAAAATCAGCTTTATGCAAAACAGCCATAAAACCTTGAAAGCCAATCATGGAGCATATATTAGCTCTTAATCTTGCGAGTTCGTCGAACTCAACGTCGTTTGCTTATTTTCAGGAGAGGACTTCACCGACCTCGAAGGTGGGTTCTTTGTGGACGTCGACGAGTAGTCTGGGGTTCCCAGGTGGCAGCTTGGGACATCCCGGAACAGCTGGCGCTGGTTGTTTATTTGCAGGCCTCTTAGGCCCTAATTTGGTTCTTGTTGTTTAGAACAACACACTTCGCTTCCGCATGTTGTAATGTTGGGTCTGTGACCTCTGTTTGTCATTTGCTATCTTTCTCTATTATAAGAGTTGCTTATAATGTTTTTGTGTCGTAGAGTCTGTGATGTGCCAGTTGTTCCACAAGTCTTGATCTCTCTATTATGCTTTGATAGTGTGTCTGGTGGTAACGGATAACCGGAGACACAGTATCACTGTATAGTAGTCGGGTCGGGGCGCCACATAGAGGTTGAACCCAACTATCATGCATAAATACCCCTCTTGGAGTTACAAGTATTCACTTGGCCAAGGCTTCAACAAGTAACGGAGAGCATGCAAGATCACAAATGACATAGACATGATAATATAATATTCAGCTCCACATAGGTATCAATATAAGTCAGATCCCAGCAAACACAACATGTAGCATTACAATAAGATGATCTTGATCATGATAGGCAGCTCACAAGATCTAAACATGATGGCACAAGTGGAGAAGACAACCATCTAGCTACTGCTATGGACCCATAGTCCAAGGATGAACTACTCACGCATCACTCCGGAGGCGGGCATGGCGATGTAGAGCCCTCCGGTGATGATTCCCCTCTCCGGCAGGGTGCCGGGAAGAGCTTCAGAAACCCCCCGAGTTAGGGTTGACGACGGCGGCGGCAGCGAATATGTTCTGGATGAAAGGCTCGGTGTTTTAGGGTTTTCGCGTCTCGGGGAATAAATAGGCGAAGGGGCGATGTCGGCGGACCCCCGAGGAGCCCAAACCACAGGCAGGCGCGGCTGGAGGTGGGGCCGCGCCGCCAGGTGGTTTGGCCACCTCGTGGCTCTCCTTCGTCTCTCCTTCGGACTCCGTGTACGTACTGGAAAAATAGGGACCTGGCCTTTTGTTTCGTGCAATTCCGAGAATATTTTCAGAAGTAACTTTCTGAAACCAAAAACAGCAGAAAACAGGGAACTGGCACTGTGGCATCTTGTTAATAGGTTAGTCCCATAAAATGCATAAAAGTGATACGAAGTGTATATAAAACATGTAGCAAATGGTATAATATAAGCATGGAACAGCAGAAATTATGGATACGTTGGAGACGTATCAAGGCTCTCACCGAATTCCCGCGGCTCCCAAAGCCACAAGAATCACAAGGTTGGGGCGCGACTCCACAACTTAATTGGAGGCTCCCAACTATCCCGCGAGCCACCAAACTCCGAGATCAACAAGGACCGTCTAGGGCACTCCAAGTACCCAAAAGGACAAGCTCTAGGGCACCCCAAGTACCCAAGAGTAACAAGCTTCTCAACTTCGATTTCCACGTATCACCGTGGAGAACTCAAACCGATGCAACCGATGCAAGAAGGCAAGACCACTAGAAGTGGTCAAATCCTTCACTCCCAAATCCCACCAAAAGCAACTAATGCTTGTGGGGGGGGGGGGGGAGAAGAGAGGAAGAACAAGGAAGAACTCAACAAATGGAACTTCAAGATCACGATCTACTAGGTTCCCCTCACTTAGAGGAGGAATGGATTGGATGAATATGTAGATCTAGATCTCCTCTCAAATTCCCTCAAAGATATGCAAGAATCATGGGATGGATTGAGAGGAAGGCAAGCTTTTGCAAAGGTCAACAATGGAGGAGAGAGAGGGGAAAAGCGAGCTCGAGAGGTGAGAGAACCGTTGGGGAAGAAACCCCCTTAAAAAGGTCCTCTCAAAAATCTGCCCGTTGCAGACGAAAAAGGCCGCAGCGGTAGTACCGGGCCGATCCCGGTAGTACCGAGCCGTGTTGACTCGAGGAAGAGCGAAGACCAGTCAGCGCACCCTGACTCGGCGCGCAACGGTAGTACCGTACCACCTGGCCCGGTAGTGCTCCCTTCCCGGTAGTACCGCGCCACTACCGGGGCAACTACCGGGATAAAACTTCAAGAGGCAGAGAGCCATCCGGAGATGCGGTACTGGGCCTGGTACTGCCCGCGGTAGTTTCGCAAGGGGTCACCCGGTAGTACCGGGCGAGGGTCGGTACTACCGGCCAAAGAAGAAACTGCAGAACCAGGAAAGGAGAACCGCAATAACTTTTGCAAGGAAGCTCCAAACGAGATGAATCCAATTCTGTTGGAAAGGTAGCGACAAGGGTCACAACTATAGAGGGGATACCACACATGGGAAGGTGTGGACCCTATCTCGAAGGTGGACCGATAATATTTCCAACCAGAAAACGCAACAAGTTTTCCATACGAAATTCGTTTTCGGAGAACTTGGGCTTGTCATGAAGATCACAACAAGCACCAAAACCCAACAAGGAGAAAATCCAAATAAGAACCAAGAAGGATGATGAAGGCAAGTATGCAAAGGTTTGAGCTCTCTCCAAACGGATACGCTAAAGCTCAATCGAGAGCCCCTCTTGATAGTACGGTATCTATCCTATAACCCGGTCTCCCAACTAGTACCATGAGACCGGTAAAATAGAAACCCTATCATACCTTTGCCTTGCGCATTCCACTTGAGCTAGATGACGTCGATCTTGATCTCTTCAAGTGGACCACCTTTCTTGATTGCGCTTCGCTTGGTGAAGACCTAAACATTGCTCCCCCATACTCCACTATGGGAGAGCCTCTCTTAGGCACATATTCACATGAACATTATCTCTAAATGGGTGGCAAGCTTCAAGCCTAGGATTTCTTCGAGATGCTCCTATTGAACTTGCGCTTCTCAACATTGATGACGATCACCACTTTACGTCATCGATCATGGGCCATATGAATTCTTCATTTGATGCAAGCCCATAGAAAGATACCTAACCACACATAGAAATGCTACACACATATCATGGGTTAGTTCACAAAGCTATATGGACAATTGCTTACCATACCAAGAGATACATGATCCCACTTGGTACATCTTGTAGCTTTGTGTGTTAATCAATACTTGATCAACCTTGTATCTTTTCTTCTCTTTTCAATAGATGATGTCTTAAAGATAACCATGAATGATCACTTAATTCTTTTCTTCAAGACATACTTGCAATATGCTCAACTCTATGATCTTGATGTCAAATACTTCATTATATCAATATACTCATGGCATCAACCTTGAATCCAACGTATGGAGTTCAAGCATGGTCTACGGACAAACACTACAAGTAAAACTCAATGCAACCATTAGTCCATAGGGATTGTCATTAATTACCAAAACCACACATGGGGCGCCATGCCCTTTCAGACGCCCCCAAGGAGAGAACGACGAAAACGCCGCCGTCGCCCGTATTGTCAACGACAATACTGGGTTTTCACCCGGAGAAACTCTGTGAAACAGAGTGACAAAGACATGGTTGACGCTCCACAACGACGCCTCCAAGGAGGGGAACGACATCCACAGATGCTGCCGCCGCCGGCACTGACCGAGATCAGTGCTAGGCTTTCACCTGGAGCAACCCGAAACCACCATTGTCACCACCGTTTCCAGCCCAGCTGACCACCACGGGCAGCCGACCAACCACGCCAAACCATGCGCCAAGCAGCGAGTCAAACGCCGTCGTCCGCCTTCTCCACCACCGCGGGCAGCAGCCGGACATCACCACATGACATCGAGCACCCGCGGGCTGCATCGGCGACGACCTCCACCACCAGATGCGGATGTGGCGCCGCCGCGCCACCGTCCTCTCCGCGGCCACCACCGCCACGGAGCTGCAGACGCCGGCCGGTACCGCCGCGCCCCGGCCCGCCTGTAAACGCGCGGTGGCCACCGAACGGCTGCCGGCATCAGAAGATCAGGGCGCGGCCTCGATCTCCTGCCTCCGCGCGACCTCCGCGCCCAGGAGCCAGCAGCTGCCGCCACCCACCTCCACCGCGCTTCCGGGGCCGCCGCCCCAGCCTAAACGGCGCCGGCGAGCCGCCGGCATCTCCCCAGCAGAGGCCGACGGAACCGACTCCAACACGAGCTAGGAACCTCCCCCGGAGCCACCCCTCGCCGCCACGCGGCACAGGAGCCGGCGGCAGCGGCGGAGGAGGAGCGCCGGGGAGAGGGGTGAGAGGCGGCGGCGGCGTGCCCCCAGTGCCGCCTGGGGAGCGACACGGGGGGAGAGGATTCCTCCAGTATCTCACTTCTTAAACCGAGATGTGAGAGGGCCATTTCTTTCCAGCTTATTTTTGCAACTTCAAGCACAAGCCGAGAAACCCTCCAGCTTATTTTGACAACAAACTTAATGGAATACCGTTGAACTAGATATCCCAGATAAAATAACCAATACAGATAATCAATCTTAATGTTGTGTTCTGAACAAAGCAAAATTCTGTTTCAGAACAAATCCATTATCACAATTTTGTTCTCGAGCAATGAATTACATTCACCACCTCTGCTCCTGTAAAATCAGCCGCCTGGGAAGTACAGAATCAAAACCTCTGCCGACCTGAAGACTAACCAATCGACCCCCAACAAATATCGAAAAAATCGCAGAAATTGCCCCCAGTAATGTCCCTGAAAACTCCAGCAACCTCTTTTAGAGTGGTCAAACCACACGAAACACCTACTAGAAGAGTATGGCCATCAACCGTAACCCTCGGATAAAAAAATGAAAAGCTGCATCACACCTCTCGCTATTAACATGTTAGTCAGCACTCTACACCTACACAATGAATTGGTGTCATCTTGAATTGGTGTCATCTTCGATAGTACATCACAGGTCAAAAAAGAGTAGCGCATCAAGTGGCAGCACCTGAAAAGAAAATAAAAAGGAACATTAAATCCATCAGAGCATGCAGCTTATTGATTGTGTTGAGTACCAAGGTAGTTACATGGTGCTTTGGAATCACCATGCGCTCCAAGCAATGGTGGCTCGTGATGCGCCGTTTGTTCTTCAATGTGTTCAGAAGAACATCAAAGAATCAATTAGGAGATATGCCATCTCATGCACTATTCAGGGCCTGCTGCAATTGAGCAAATGCTGCTGGATGGATCCTGCTGATGGCCGCATTGAACGTTGCATCCCCGTGGTGAGCTGCACATGCTTTCAAGTTCTCTCTTAGCATGTTCTCTAGCGAAGCTTGTTTGATCGGATCTAAATCCTTTGCCTGATCAAGAGAACTGTTAGAGAAAGTGCCTAATAATCTAGATACTCAAAAAAGAAAAGTAAAAGATCACAACTTACTTGCCGCTTTTTTGAGAATTTGCTAGCGTAACCTGAATTATCACTGCCAAGCCAAGAAGAGCTTGTGATATCGCCACTGCAGATTATTGTGCCAAAATTATGCATAGATGAAAAAGGCCTTATATATTTAGTTGAGATAAAAAAGCCAAAATCATATAAATAAAGAAGTACAATAGACCACCTAGTATCATCCTCGGTCTTCACTTCGCGCCCCCCAATTATAACAGTAGTGCAAACACTGCATAAAACAATATAAATGACGGCTACCAAATTACCGGCCGACACAAGACACTCTAGTTTCAGTTATCATCCACAGAAATGCCTTACCTCAATATATCATCGAGTTTGTCGATGATTTGAGGTATCTGCAAGTCAAAACTACAGAAAGAGCCATTGCATATTCCTTCTGCTGTACAACAGTTGCATCGTCCACCTATCCAATGATATAGCGCTTGTTAAACAGCAACGCATAAACCACTGGGTACTCACGAATTCAGAAGTGCATGCCAACATATAATAAAACATATTAAGACCATTAAACTGAGGTGATATTGAACACTTATTAATCCTGCCAGTAAGCACAAGCTGGGCACATTATCTGAACAAATGCAAAGATTTCGTTTACAATGCAAGCATATTCACAAGAGCTAGGCAAGGTTAGGCATCAAACCAACAACACATATACTGATTTCGTGAGTTTGATCATATGCACATCATATTTTGGTAGAAACATGCCAATATCATCTGGTAAGGTTTAGCACTGAACCAATAGCAGATTTAGTGGGTTTGATCATATGCACAGCATATTTTGGTAAACACATGTCTAAATCAAATGGTGGCAGCAAAAGAACCTACATCATTAGCCACCTGAACTATGAGAAAACATGTATTAACTGTTAACTTGGCACATGTATGTCAGTCCAATAAACAGGGAGATGCTGCAGAACCTACCTTGTCAATCCACATATCAACCAAAGAAAGTAGCAGATTATTCTTTACAGATATCCCAGACTGTTGAATGTTTGCCAAAAGGGCAGGCTCCGATAATAGCTGTGCCGAAAAATTTGTATTCATCACCAAAAGCCTAGCAAGAATTGCTCCAGAGGATGCACGCACGGTTGTCCGAGAAGGGTTATGTTCATCATCTCGACTCAAAGATATGAAGATAAGTTTCTAGAGGTTGGCACGAATAAACAAGTCAGAATTATGAAATAAAAAGGAACAGCTGGGAATGAAAAGTCATTTGAGCATTCCAGACTCGCAAACCAATGATAAAAGTACCTGAAGAGCGCTGGGTATCAACGGTGGAGCTTCCTGAGGAAAGAGCTGCACCCAGAAGCTCCGATTAGATTAAGACAACAAAAAAGAGTGAAAAAAGAGCGAACTCTGTATTGTAACGTGTTGACATAAAAAGAAACAGGCATCTATAGTTCCATTACACGGTATTATGACAAAACTTCCACAAATAGAATGGTCATTAATTAGTTCACAGCGCATTTAATTAATCCTGACGCTACAGATTCAGGAGAACAACGTTCATGCTTCGATGTAGTAAGAAAACTAGGTTTCCTGACATTTTGCTGAAAAAATCATTGCTAGCAACATCAAGTTAAGTTCTGCAGAAAGTCAAGCTGCTTCAAAAATGGAAAACTAATAATAACCTGAACAAGAAGATCAATGACTGGAAGTGTGGTGAGAAGTCCCTTGTCATTTACATTTCCAACAATAGCGTCAAGAACATTCGCCAAACTTGTACCGTGACTTTTCAAAAATTCTGAACCACCAAAAATTGTGTAATCCTCAACTATGTTGACTGCGACCTACATCATTCAAAAGTCCTTCAAAACGTCAAGACAAAACACTCCAAATTATTAAGTGTGGCATGCCACATGCAGTACAAGGAACAATCCAAATGACAATAGTAGGTTTACTTTTTGCTGCTACCTATGACATTCAAAATCAGGCTGTACTTACGAAGATACTCATTCCAGTAAAAAAATCCGATTCATCCTAGAAGGCCAAACTATTTCAACTTTAACCAACTTTATTATTATGAACAAAATAGATCAATTATAAATAACAACATATAAGTAGTTTTGGCCCAGAAATACTTTCAGAATATTATATAGTCTCCATGTACATGTTAATATATTATAGTAGCACTCAAAGTTATGTTTTTGAGTGCATCAGTGCCTAAAAGGATACAAATCATATATGACCAAAAAGTTTCCTGATGCCTTTTAGTGGTGGATGGGTGTGTATTCTAACCTCCAGATGGTCGAAGCCTCTATTCACGATGCCCACAAGATAAGGGAATAAATCCAGCAGTTGAGGTACAATAGATGGCGCATTCGAAAGGGTTGCTTCCCACAACTGCATTATGAATCTCAACGTTAGATAAGTTGTGGCCGTGCATGCACGCTCATAGGTGTGTACTTGGTTAAGAACTACTTACCAGAACACTGTCCTCGAGAAGATTAAGAGCATCAGGGCTATCAACATTTATACCACTTTGCAGTATAGGCATAAGCATGTGGTAAGAAAGAGGCGACTGGTATCCAAGAGAAGAAACAAAAGTTTTAAGTGCTGCTAGCAGTTGAATCTGTAGCAAGCTTTCACCTGCAGATTCATCCCAGATCTGAAAAAAAACTCAAATTAGAATAACTAATTAGTTTATACTCCGTCCATTCCAAAATAATTCAAGTTCTAGATTTTTACTAAGTCAAACTTCTCTAAGTTTGACCTTTATAGGGTAATGTGTCAATATCTACAAACACCAAATCTATGTAGTACGAAAATATATTGTATGACGAATCTAATAAAACTAAAATGGTGTTGTAGATTTTGACCTATTTTTCTACAAACTTGGTCAAACAAGTAGTCTGACTTAGGAAAAACCTAGAACTCCAATTATTTTGTAACACAGGGAGTACTTCGCAAAAAAAAATGCATAGTTATTGAATAGACTGATAAACTCACTAAGTCAAAAGTTGATATTGTAGTAATTCATTCTGGCTTAAAGAAAACTAAAGAACAGGCATTGGCTTCATAAAGCTGTTATAGATACTATCTTGACACCATAGCAAATCTAACAAAATCGAAGTGTAGTATGTTCTTAAGGTTATTCAATGAGAAGGTCCAAATAAATATAGTTAGCATTGAGAGTTCAAATTGTAAAGATAAACTGAAGAAATCATATTGCTTGAAAAGACTAATTTATCTCTCTTCTTATGTAACATTCAGAAAATGATGCAAAATGCGAAGCATAAAATGCACAGACAGCTCAGCTCACAACATAAGTTTGTCCATGAATAGAGTACAGCTAACAGGATAATGGGCTTTATATGACATTCATAACTATACCTTCTGAAAAAATTGTGATAACTGACTTGCAAATGGAATAACCTTGTCTCCTACATGTTCAAGAAGAACTGAGATGAAATTCAACACTTGCACCTACAAAAAAACACAAAGAAATACTCAAGTGTTTACAAGGCATAGGATTGACTAGTAAGTAGTAACATAATGATGATACTCAAAATGGTAACATAATAATGACACTCAAAACGGTACAGTGGGGGTCAGGGACCCATTTCGTGCCTTCACATAAAGGAAAGCTGAAGGAAACAAAAGATGTACTATGGGAATGCAAACCTTGGAATCAAATTCTTGGACATCTTCTGTCAACTTGAAACACATTGTCCAACATGTCGGAAGACATTCAAACAAATCAAGTTCCGAAAAGCTAGATTCTTGGAAAAGATAACACAGAGAAGAGCATGCTGCTAGCTGAAAGTACAACAGCGTGAACACGTTGTTAAACAAAGTAGATGAATATACGGAAATGACTCTCACAAAATCGCAAATAAAAAACATACCCTGACAGCTATGTCATTATCCTGCAGCAATGCAACCAAAGCATGGTAGACCAATTTCCGTGTGTCACCCTTGATCTGCAAAGGTAAAACTATCAGAAGCTGAAGAGGTGGGGAGGGGAATCTACAGACGAGACCATCAACTAAAACTCTTGACGTTAGTATTTTGCTTTACTGATATAGTGATAAAGGAGCGAACCTCAGAAATCCATTGCCCCAGTAGCAATGCAACTTTTCGACGAATGATACGCATATTGGGATGACCATTTGAATCTCTATAGATAGAGATCCATGGAACCTGTAGGAACGAGGAAAAGTAAGGAAATGTAGTGACGTATAATTCACTCTAGCTATTTATTTTACAACAAAACTTAGATGTCCCATCGAACGGAAAACAATATATAGTCCTTAACGCGTAGGAACATACAAATGTAGCATCTATAAGCATTTGCAAACAGCTGTCTAAAGACGGATCAAGTTTTCACTGAATACTAAATAGTGTACACCATTATGAAGATCAGCAGACTGGTTAAATGAACATCAGTCACATCCAACCTTTTATCAAGTAAATACAGAAAACACTGTTGCCCTCCGACTTACCATTCGTTAAAACTGAGGTAATTTGAAAGTTCATAATACACATGCCCAGCAGCTGTATAAGCAGCATCCTTTAAAAGCATTCCGGCTGTAACATCTGTTTCTAGTGGTGGAGAAACAGACATGGCTTCACGAAGAATAGAAACAACAACTGGAGCTAGTAGCTGACGAAATACATGATTACATAAGCACTGGAACATTAACAGACTCAAAGGTCATCCATAAGGAATGTTATAATGTGCATACCTCTCGATACTTCTCAAAGAGGACAATGAAGAGGGCTTCAGCACATGGTCGTTGCTTCTCAGTCCACTGGACCAAATTCTGCTCATGATGAAAGGATTCAGGATTCTCTGACCATTCCTCCAAATCTTTTGCTGTATAAATAAAGTACCTGGAAAAGAATTGGTAAGTTTGAATCCAAGAAGGCTGGCAAAATACAAAACAAAAATGTGAACACATAAATACTAGGAAACAATCCCGCAACTCGGGAATATGCGTGTAGATGTAGCGTGCATACAAGAAAGTCTACACAGCAAACACCAATCATAGCATATTCTATTAGTTCATACAGTAGTGCTCCACAGTCCTTGAGGGATTCGCCGAGAATGTCATATTATATGCTTTTGGTGCAGAAATAAGTGTGTTCTGTAGCTTAAAGCGGAACTTCTATACCATTATACGTTTATAGCATTTCTAAAGGTTAACTAGCATACGAAAGTGCATGTTCATGTTATTGGCCATTTGTGGAAAGTCATAAGGCAGTTAGTTCAGCGGGTCAACTTATAAGAAAGTTAAATATGCTTTATTAATCACAAAAGATTATTGATCCTGCCTAGTCTATTTTTCCAATTCTTCAATGCAAGGCTCATCAAAAGGATTTTAAATTATTTTCCCTGTGGAATATCACGTGGCTGGCCAAAAGATGCTCGTCCAGGAGTAAGGCTTCGGTTCAGTTAAAAGGAACTCTGAAGTCATATCCTAACTAACACAAACTTGAGCTGTCTAAGTTGATGCTTGCCAAAGATCAAAACATGCAAACTAGCAGTATTTCAATAGTCAAGTGAATTTTCGGAGAAGGTAATATAAGCATGCAAATTCTACTCGGAACATTACCTCCTTATCAAAATGTTGCACAGCAACACAACTCGATCACCGGGCAAAACAACCTTCAGCATTTCACCAGCCACCGCTGCAAAGTTTTTCTTCCTTTGCTCCAGGCTTAAAGGTTGTGCACTTTCATTGATTACGCGACCTGTGGCACTTGGTTTGTACTCTTTGCACTCTGACACTGATTTAACTAAAACCATGCATTGTATAAGAAACTCCTCATAGGATGTGCCAGCCTGTTCGGGATTTGTGATCATATTCAAACTGAAGTCAACTGTAGCAGGAAGCACAGTTTGGTGTACGAAAGAATATGGATGTCTTCCTTGTAAGGTGACAAGGACTTTCATCAACTTAGTGCATGCCCTTTTTGCAAATTCCCATAGTTTAGCTTGCTTATCTTTAAAGGTAGAGTCTGTCAAGTAAAATACAACAAGGAATAATTTACTCATGAGAACTGAACTGAAATCAACAAGCATGCCACACTAAACAGGTCAGATAAAATAACATCAGAGAGGAAAATAATAAAGGTTTAATTTCATAAGCAGATGTAAACAGGGCCACTTATATAAACAAGACTATTATTGTTCTCCAAGTTTTCTGGGTAGCAAAAAGAATAATTTAATAACAGTTTAAGTTTCCTGCTGTGAGATCTAATGACCAGGTCAGATAACAAAGGCAGGACAACAAAAAGATATGCTAGACACTTAGCAGTACAGCCAATACTTGGAATGCAGAATGCTAAATATAACTCGCGCTGGATCCCTATTTGGCAAAGTCCGAGCAGTTTCTGTCTATTATATCATACTACAAAGGAAGAGAGAATAACCCAACCAAGATTACACGAGAAAAGCGTCACTTACAATAAGGAAGAAGGGACTGAATGGCAGTCAAAATTGTTGGACATACTTCCCTGACCTGCCAGACTTCCTGCAAATTAGAATAGCTAATCACAACTCTTGTTTCCTCGATGAGCTGATGAAGATTATACAGCGTATAAGTATGGGCAACAAAGCAACAGCAAATTTGACTACCTGCGCTGTTGTTGAATCACTTGCAGAGCCTGAAACAATGAGTTGCCGGATGATCTTTAAGCAAAGCAACCAACGGTCGCATATCAAAATTAGATCGTTTGATTGCTCCAAAATGGAATCTATGTCATTCCTCTGAGAAAGCATAGAAAGATTTTGCAATATAGTCTGCACGTCGCTCTTCCAAAGGTTCCAAGTATACTCAAATAAGTGGCTAGTAATCTGCATAAGACAAGAAATGTATCAGAACATAATACTCACTTTACGATCAGTATTCTAAGTCATTCTTGTTCATGACCAATAAGAGTTGCAAGATGTACAAAAGCAAGCTGCATCAATTCATGCTTCGACAAAAACAGTAATGTATACGCAACGGATGGCATGTCTCTTGATCAGTTCAAGAACAGAGAAAGGTTCACATTATAATCATCCTCCAGCTTCACTTGAGATGACTTAACATGCTTCGATTCAAAAGAAATAGTGGAGTTAATACACGTCTGCTAATGATGCGAGCCTATGTGAGATGATAAACTACAGGGCAACTAGCTAGTACTCCCTCCGTTCCTAAATATAAGATGTTTTAGCTTTTGTCCACATTCACATGTATCTAGATGTATGTGGACATGTTTTAATGTATATGTACACTCATTTGGGTTTGCACCTAGCCAATATGTGAGCTAGCTAGAACATCTTATATTGTGGAACGGAGGGAGTACTATACAACACTAACAATGGAAAAAAAAAACAGGAAATCGAGCACAAGCACAACTGAGTAGTGATAACTACCTATAGATGGATAAGTGTACTTTTTTTTTGCAAATCAAATACCTCGGCATAATTTCTCTGATCAACAGCAAGCCGCTTAGTTGACAGCTCCTTTAAAGTTCGAAATAAGACCATAAACACACGATGTGAAGCAAGAACATCAGCTGATTGCAACTGATGTGCCAACACAGAGAAAAGATCCCGCCTGAATGACATGATTGTGAGCAACAGTTCAACCCATTTGGAAGATAAATGACAACATTTGTGCCAGAAATGCTTACCATTCTTTTGGGTAATCCAAGCGTGCAATCTTTGAGATTAGTACAGCCAGCTGAAGTGCAATCTACATTACAACATTAAAGATAGAATGTCAATACAGATGATATATGTTTCATATCATCAGATTGCACATACACTTGTTATCTAGTCTGTACCTGGTTGTTCTCCTCTCGTATGTTTAGCAAGAGATTTTTCCGGAGGTGGTCCTTCTCCTCGTTGCTAATTCCACTACAACAGATAATTGAAATAGATAAGCCAAATGTCAATGTTTGTTAAGAAATTGTCAAGTGATTATATTGCAGACACTTGCAACCTTATGGCCACATCAGAAATTTGTTTCAAGTGCAGAGCTAGGATCATAAAACAACCTACAAGCATATTTACTCCATGGAGAGGTGATCTAGAACAAAATTAACATGGTAGTGGATCAGCTACTGGTCCTTCCTGTTCCATAGTATAAGCTAGGATTATCAACGAATCTACGACAAGCCGACAAGGACATTGGATATTTAAACCAATACAGTTATTCTAACACCAGCATGTTGACAGTAGAAGCTTAAGCAGAGCCTTAACCACATTGTGATGTTCTAGCGCACATTATCGTTTTACTGTCAGCAAAAACACTTTGAACAGTCACTGCACAATTCACAATTAACCAATGGAAACTGAAAGAGGCTCATTCCCATTACTATCAGACAAAACACTCCATTGTTCACAATTAACCAACGGAGACTCACTAGGAATCCCGGCGTGTCCGCCAGTAACGGTTGATGCTGTTCTTGAAATAGACCGTGGCGAGCAGGCGCACGTCCTCGCGGCAGGACAGACCCCTCGCGGAGATGATCTCCTGCAGAAGCACCAGATCAGCAAGTCAGCTGGCTCGGACCTCGGAGTACCACCGGCCCCCAATTGCCTCACAGATCGGGGCACGCCTCGAAGGCAAAGCCCTAGAGCGCCATTCCCAGCGAGGCGAATGAGGGGGAGCGCGGGCGGGAATGGGAGGAAGGCTTACCAGGAGGCAGGAGCAGAACCCGGGACGGGCCTCGCACTGCGCGAGAGCCGCCTCCGCCGGCCGCCGCGTGGCCTCGTCGGCGCTGAGCGAGTTGACGAGGACCGTGTACATGGCCGGCACATCGCCGGCGGAGAGCGCCATGGAAGGCTCCCCGATGAAGGCGGCCGCGGAAGGGGAAGCGGGACGGCGGGCGGCGGCGGTGACTGCGGAGGAATGATCGGCGGTGGGGTTGCGAGAGGAAGAAGGGAAGAAAGGGTGCGAAAGAAGGCTGAGCGGCCTGGACCTCCTCGACCCCCGAGACGTGGTCTCTGCTATAATACGTACTACCATGGAAACCGTTTTCGATGTGGAGATACCGATTTAAAGTTTCTTTTTTACAGTAGGAGACACGCCTTTCTTTGCTCCCAACGGATGCGTTCGCATGGCGTTCTGATTCACAAACATATTCGATTCACACGATCACGAAGCTGTCACATAATTCTCCAACAACAAAAACTGACACATAATAACCAATCACATGTATTCAAAACCCAGTTTTGTGTATCATATGAAGAACTATATGAAATCTATACCTAATAATAAAAAAAGGATGGCTTCTTGTGGTACGTCGTTGAAAATACCCCTAAAGTTCGCAAAAATTACGCACCACTACCACCCATAAGTCATGTACCGTTTTGAAATTTTCTTTTAATTAACCAGCACGTCCGTCCTCGCGTATTGCTGCCTGGCCCAGCCAGCGAATCGGTTTCCTTAGTTTCCTTCGTACGCCCTGCAAATCGGCTGCTCGCTCCGTTCTGTTCGTATCATTATCGGAAGCCAAGAGAAGACGGCCAGCAGAATACAATCGGAACACGACTGCTAGGCAAACGAATTGTTTCGTTACGTTACCCAACTCGAGTATGTCGACCAGGCCCGAGTCGGCCTCTTCTTGCCTTTTCTGAGCGTTTAAATAGGGAGCGATAGATTGCCCTACATCAAATCGATCAAAGAGCTGACGACTGAAATCGAGATCATAGGCGGGCTTGCGATTCGACGAGAGATCAAGCAATCATGACGCGACCATGGCGGACGGAAGCAAACTCGCGTGGGAGAGAAGAGCAACATCAACGACATCTCTCTCATCCTCACTAAGGTCATCGAGTACTGCAATACGCACACGCCTCTTCACCGCCGCGCCTTCCTTGCGACCTCCCCTGCGCGCCGCCGCCAAGAGCCTGCGCTCTGTTATACACGACTCCCTCCGCGGCTCTCGGCGCGGCGACAAGCGGAGAAACAGGCGGCGGTAGATGGGACGATGTCTGGCTCCCACCGGAAGTCCCCCAGGGCCGCAGCGCTGGTCGCCCATGCCATCACGGTCACGGGGAGGCGGAGGTGCCGTTCTTCTCCAGCGCCGCGTCGGTCGTCGAGCCCTTCGTCGGCGTGGGCGCGTCCAGGGGCAACGACCTATTTGACGGAGCAGAACCGGAAACAGCGGTGTCATAATTGATAGTACTCGCCGCGACGAACTGGACAGCTCAACTCGGCGCTTCTAATGCGTGGGACGTCTGATCGGCAGGTCAACGTCGATCGTTCACATGTTGCTGGTCCTGTCAGGATGTTTGAGTGAGCGATCGCTGGTAGTCTGAATCCTGACACTGGTACTCCGAGCGACATATCTGAGTATTTTGAGCTACCTTTTTTTTATTGAAATTGGTCTTCTATAGTCTCTCCTGCATGCAGATGTCACCTGTCTGGCACGGCCATAGAGGTAAGTAGCATAGGTTGCAGCATTTGGTCCGACAGCTTTCATTTCCGTTTCAGAAATAAGCTCTGAAGCTTCCTCCATGCATAACTTGGCTCCATGTGTACACATACTCATCAAAACTGAATAAGAGTAGACATTTGGATTTGGTTTCTCATAATCAGAAGAGAGAACTTATTGAGGAAGAGTGGACTTCTTTTCACATATTACGAGGGAATCGATGATGTTTTTTCGCTCGCGCTTCAATCTAAGACCACACCGGATTGGGGACTCTGATTTCCAAATTGGCTTAGAGTGTCGTCCATGCATGAGGTTGCAGTTTTGAAATAAACAGGTTGTGTTAGTAAACTTTTGTACTGAAAAATATGAAATTGAGGTGATGCCATCTGTTCAAAGAGTCAGGATTCAGGGCAGTATTGCAGTTGCCTATGAAGCAAAGGTTGATTACATTGCCGAACCATGATCGCAGTTGAGAAGCCTAGCATCATCACATTTACATGTACGCTTTGGTTTTCCTATACCAGTTTGATGTAACGAATCATGTCTCCATTCATAATAAACAGATATATGCTGAGGATTTAATTTTAATTACCACGTGAAATCAGCTATAATTGCACATATTTTATATATCAAGAAATATTCTTCATAGACGGTGAGACATATCACAAATTTTATTTTCCGATAGTAAGTATTTGATGAGCTGAAACAATTTTAGAAATTGGATTAACACTGATAGATTAAACTTCAGTTCTTACTAGCGCAGGGTATCATTTTGATGGAGTCTGGCAAGTGCTAAGACAACTACCGTTGCAGCTCCATTGGCACAAAGATGGCTAAGAGGGCAAATGCAAGGTTTGATTCCTCCTGAGTCAAGTGTTCAGGTGACAACCTCTCTCCTCACTTCTCCAAAAACTCAGTGGAAAGAGTAGAGGAGGCCATAGTGGTCACCAGATGGGAGAAAGCGGAAGGAAGACAACGGAGTTTCGACAGGATCAAAATCTATTACTTCGGGTGAGCATATTCATGTTGACACGACAATGGTGCCGCGAACTGTCACCGAAGGTGTTGGAAATCCATCGGCGAGACACCAGCCTGAATATTCAATAAAAATCGTGTTGCAGCCAGGGTTTCGGTTACCGGCCGAAATACCGCGGTAACCGGCCGGTAACCGGATTTACCGGCCACCCCCGGTAATTGTGTATACCGGAAGAAAAATCCCGGAATATTCAAATTTGGACCAAATTCATGCTCCCAAAAATTATATTTGAAAGTTTTCGATGTTTTTGTTTAAATCCCAAATTCTTGCCGGAATTTTGAACCGGTAACCGACCGGATTTTCTTTGAAACGGTAACCAAAACCTTGGTTGCAACAACGGACAGGCTCGCAAGACTCTTTTTATAAATTGAATAAGTTTGATCGCACGGGCTGTTTGCTGTTGTGTTAACTTGATGTTCATTGGAGTATTACTCTACATGGCTCCATCGAGTCTGGGGCAAAATTTACGTGGTGACGCTTCTTAACCAAAAGTTGATTTCTTAATCTCCCGTTGCAACGCACGGGCATGTTTATACTAGTATTAAAAAAACTAATATGGCTCCTCCAACTAGCTGAAGTGAACATCCACCGAAAAATTTCTTCTAGCAAAGCGTTCGTACTAGACCACCAACTCGGGAGGAAAGACCCAAGTCCCAAAGAGAATGGGTATAGAGCACTCGTGCCGAGCTACAAGTTTGGGATTTCACGTTGAACGTCTCGCCTGTAGTGGCGAAATAGATAGTATCCTTCCCGATCTCTCCACAAAGCGCAGGAACCGACTTTGAGGAGATCATGCTCAGAAAGAGCACATGGCCCCCCACCTAATCCATTGGTCAATGGAACCCACGAGTCTTCACCCGCCTCGAAAACCTCTACTCGACGAGTGAGCTGTGTGGGCACGTTTCTGTCGTTACTATCCGGTACCTGGTCGAGTCGTGTCACCACACGACTCGACCAGGTACCGGATAGTAACGACGGAAACCTGTTGTCTGTGGGGTACATTGATGACCCACAAGTATAGGGGGTGTATCGTAGTACTTTCGATAAATAAGAGTGTCGAACCCAACGAGGAGCAGAAGGTGTTGACAAGTAGTTTTGATCAAGGAATCACTGTAAATACTAGCAGACAAGTTTTTAGGGTTTTTGATATTGCAGATAAATAAAATACGTGTAAATAAAAGACAGTAATAATAATTGCAGCAGTGGCCCAATCCTTTTTAGAGCAAAGGATAAGCCGGTTGGTTTACTTATGATGGCAAAATGTTCTTGAGGACACACGGGAATTTCGTCAAGTGCTTTCGCTTCCTACAGCTGATTAATCTTTATTGTTTTGATAAGTGTTGTGTGGGTGAACCTATGCTAATGCACTGCCCTAACTTGGACTAATACATACTTGTGATTAAACCCCTTGCAAGCATCCGCGTTACAAGGAAGTAATTAAGATAAATCTAACCACAGCCTTAAACTCTGAGATCCTACACTCCCTCATGCACCGGTTTACTAACGGGGGTTTAGGTTTCTGTCACTCCGGCAACCCCACAATTAGTAGCCGAATACACAATGCATTCCTCTAGGCCCATAAAGGTGAAGTGTCATGTAGTCGACGTTCACACGACACCACTAGAAGAATAACACCACAACTTAAATATCAAACCATTAAATATTACTCAACATAGTTCCACTACTAACAGCATGACTTCTCCCATGTCCTCAAGAACTGAACGAACTACTCACAAGACATCATATGGATCATGATCAGAGGTGATATAATGATGAATAACAATCTGGACATATACTTCAATTCACCGATAAAACTTAATAGCATCAACCACAAGTAGTAATCAACACCGGGAAAGTTTCCCCTATGAACTACACAAAGTATAACCCTAGATGTTACAGCGGAACGAGTGGAGCGGTGGAGATGATGGTGACGCGGTGGAGATGATGATGATGATCCCGATGAAGTCCGGCGTGATGACGATGACGATGGCGATGATTTCCCCCCTCCGGGAAGGAATTTCCCCGGCAGATTTCTGCCTGCCGGAGAGCTTTTTCTCTCTGTGGTTTCCGCCTCGTGGAGGCGGCGGAATATTTCCTCGATGGCTCCCCGTCTTAGGGTTTCTGGGGGATGAAATACGCGAAGGGGGAGCGCCAGAGGTGGGCCAGGGTGGCCACACCATGCCCCGGCGCGGCAGAGGGGGCCCGCGCCGTGGGGTGGTGTGGGCCCCTCGTGGCCCATCTCAGCCTCCCCTTTTGGCTGGCTCCGGCATCTGACAAAATAGGAACATCTGTATATTTTCCGTGAATTGTTGATCTTCAGAAATAGGGTGTCTTGACGATGCTTTTTCCAGCTGAATCCTGACTCCGGCAGTTAATTCTCCAATAATCATCAAACATGCAAAACAAGATAAAATAACATAAGTATATCATCCAAATATGAAATATATCAATGAATAGCAGTAAATTATGATATAAAATAGTGATGCAAAATGGACGTATCAACTCCCCCCAAGCTTAGACCTCGCTTGTCCCCAAGCGAAAGCTGAACTCAGTAAACAAGACCACAGGTTTATGGAGTGAAGCGTCGATAATAAAGAATACGGACAAGAAGCATCAACATGTATTAATACACAAATCATTTTAGACAGCAACTTCCCCTCATATAACTTATCTTGGAACGAGTAATGGAAATCACAATAAAGGTGCATAAAGAAAATCATAGTTTGGTGATGGCAAACTTCGTTCTTGGTCAGAGAACAATTAACAGATTGTACTTATCTTTCGAGTAGAGTCCTTATATCGGAGCTATATTGCAGAACTTACATGCTCAATTATCACAATTTCTTTACAGTCATTGATAACTTTCAAAGTTATATTCCTTCAGATAAAAGACTTGTGCAAAACAAGGAAGGATAACAAATGATTGATAATATTAATATATAGATGGTTGAATCACAACAACTCAAATGCTTGCTTAAGAAAGAAGGGAATAGGTTTACTGACTCAACATAAAAGTAAAAGAAAGGCCCTTCGCAGAGGGAAGCAGGGATTAAATCATGTGCTAGAGCTTTTTAAGTTTTTGAAATCATATAGAGAATAAAAATATAAGTTTTGAGTGGTGTATGAGAATTGTCAACGAATCAGAAAATGGAAAGTACAATATGACCCCTGCCAACCAGACTTTTAAGAGCGGCTCCCATGAAGGACGTTATTTCTACCAGCAAGGCAGATCATCCCTCTTCTCTTTTGTTTACACATGCAGATATTTCACTGTTTGTCATTGCTTGACTGATAAATCAGGGCAAAAATGTGAAGAGAATTAAGCGGTTAAAGTTGTAATTAATTGGGACTGGGCACCCCATTTGCCAGCTCTTTTTGCAAAATTAATGGATAAGCGGATGTATATGCCGCTAGTCCGGTGGTAAAGTCTGTTTGACAGTTGACATAAAGACATCCACCCCGTCCTCATGAGCTAGTAAACAGTGACACAAATAAGGAGTAGTAGCTTTTGAATAGTTTAAAGGTAGCACATGAAGTATTTACTTGGAGTGGCAAGGAAATACCACATATAGGTAGTTATGGTGGACACAAATGGCATGGGTTTTGGCTCAAGGTTTGGATGCACGAGAAGCATTCCCTCTCAGTACAGGTTTTTGGCTAGCAAGGCTGGGTAGCAAGCATAAGAGTGGAGGGATACAAACAAATATAAATGTAATAGAAACAATCATGCAATCTTCCTTGTAAACACAAATAATTTTAACTTGAGAATACTAAGCTCATGAGCCAACAAGAAAGAAAGATAATGAGATAATGTATCTACATGCAATCCCCTCTTTTCTACTTAAGCCTCAAAGTATTGTTGCTACTGACCAATGCTAAGTTTGCCAAAACCAAATAGATTTACTTGATGCTCCCAAAGTGATGCCAACACTAACAACAAGATCATTCATATGACAGAAATTTGCAAAGTAAAATAAAGTGTGCAGAAAGTAAATGATAAAACTTCTCATTAATATTCCAATAACGGCAACTCACACCAAGGGATACATAGATAACCAACTAAGGAGAGATACTTCCACACTGCAAACCATCCTATATGATAACTTCTCTACTCATGATATGACTCGACTGAAAAGTAAAAGGTAAAAGATAATGGTGATGATACCGCGGCACTCCCCCAAGCTTGGAACAAGCTGAGGGGATGCCAATACCAATGATGAATTACTCCTTCGGTGGTGATGGTGGACGAGACTCTTCATCAACAAATTTCCAAGGTAAGGCTCCCCATCAGCGAAGGATGAATTGGTCTCCATAAACCTGAAACTCGCAGCAGAACTCATGCGTTTGAACCTAGCTTCATACTCACAGTTTTGGTTTTGGAGATCATAGATTTGTGCTTGCAATTTGGACGTGGTTTGACTGAGTATGAAGATATCATCCCATAGCTTGCTAGTCTCCTTCTTGTGTTCAGCAATAAGCTCATTAATAATCTTGTGGTTGATCTCCACTCCGCGCTCTATCATCTTCTGGTATCGGAAAACTTCATGCTCTACTTCTTCTAGTCTGGCCTTCACGTCCCCTTCAGCCTTGGGTCCCCTAACATCTTCTTGAACAAGCTCTCCATCCACGAGCCGCAGCTCTTGTGGGTGCTGCTTCAACTCGTTGATGTACGGGTTGACGACGTTCTTGAAGAAGGTATCCTTCGGAGCCTCGGACGAAGACATTGTTCTAATCTTGGAGCTAACCCTGGCAGAAACAGCTCGAAAACAAAACACGACGAGAAAACGATATACGGACCTCGGGGGATCCGGGGGATTATATAGCAAAAAGTTTCATAACAAAAGGAAAGTCCAGGTCGAAACCGGGCTGGAGACGGGCTCCGAGGCGCCCACACCATGCCGGCGCGGCCAAGGGTGGGCCCGCGCCGTGGGGTGGTGTGGTGCCCTCGGGCACCGTTTCCTCCCCGTTTTGGCTCGTAATTTTCCATATTTAATAAAAACAACAAAAACATAAGTTGGGAAGTTAAACGCGAACTTTTTCTTACCAAAACTGTTACCTATTCGAAAACAGACTCTGCAGTTTTCTGAATTTGACTTTTAATAAAATCTTCCGGAGTCACTACTTGAATAATATCAACGTCTTCGTTATAAGAATCCCCAGAAATATAATGCTTGAGTCTTTGACCATTAACCACTTGAGATTTGTCACCATCAAGCGAAGTAATTTTGATTGCACCTGAACGGTAAACCTCTGAAACAACATAAGGTCCTTCCCATTTCGAAAGTAATTTACCTGCAAAAAATCTGAGACGAGACCTATACAATAGAACTTTCTCACCAACATTAAACTCTCTCTTTAGGATTCTCCTATCATGCCATTGTTTCACTTTCTCTTTAAAAAGTCTAGCATTTTCATAAGCTTCACTTCTCCATTCATCTAAGGAACTCAAGTCAAGTAACCTCTTTTTACCGGCAAGTTTAAAATCTCTATTAAGTTCTTTTACGGCCCAATAAGCTTTATGTTCTAATTCTAGAGGTAAATGACAAGCTTTTCCGTAAACCATTTTATAAGGAGACATACCCATAGGATTTTTATAAGCAGTTCTATAAGCCCACAAAGCATCATTAAGCTTCCTAGCCCAATTCTTTCTAGATTTATTAACAGTCTTCTGCAAAATAGATTTAATCTCTCTATTTGATAATTCTACTTGACCACTTGTTTGAGGATGATAAGGTGAAGAAATTCTATGATTAACATCATATTTAGCAAGGGTTTTTCTAAAAGCACCATGGATAAAATGAGAACCACCATCAGTCATGAGATATCTAGGCACACCAAACCTTGGAAAAATAATATCTTTAAGCATTTTTAATGATGTCTCACCATCAGCACTAGATGTTGGTATAGCTTCTACCCATTTAGTAACATAATCAACAGCAACAAGTATATGAGTATAACCATCAGAAGGAGGAAAAGGACCCATAAAGTCAAATCCCCAACAGTCAAAAGGTTCAATAACAAGAGAATAATTCATAGGCATTTCATTGCGTCTAGTTATATTACCAACTCTTTGACATTCATCGCATGATAAAATAAATTTTCTTGCATCTTTAAAAAGAGTAGGCCAATAAAAACCTGATTGTAAAACCTTTTGTGCAGTTCTATCTCCAGCATGATGTCCTCCATAAGCACTTCCATGGCATTTTCTCAATATTTCTTTTTGCTCAAATTCTGGAACACATCTTCGCATTATACCATCCACTCCTTCTTTATATAAGTGTGGGTCATCCCAAAAATAATGCCTCAAGTCATAAAAGAATTTCCTTCTTTGCTGAGCTGTAAAGGTTGGAGGCAAATACTTGGCAACAATAAAGTTAGCATAGTCAGCATACCAAGGACTTTCTCGCGAGCTTACCTTTATCACAGCCAATTGTTCATTTGGAAAACTATCGTTAACAGGAACAGGATCATAAGAAATGTTTTCCAATCTAGACAAATTATCAGCGACAGGATTTTCAGCACCTTTCCTATCTACAATATGCAAATCAAACTCTTGTAATAAAAGCACCCATCTTATAAGTCTAGGCTTAGCATCTTTCTTTTCCATAAGGTATCTAATAGCAGCATGATCGGTATGGATAATAACTTTCGAATCAACAATATAGGGTCTAAACTTATCACAAGCAAAAACTACTGCTAAAAACTCTTTTTCAGTAGTGGCATAATTCTTTTGAGCAGCATCAAGAGTCTTACTAGCATAATGAATAACATTCAACTTCTTATCTACTCGCTGTCCAAGAACAGCACCTACAGCAAAATCACTAGCATCACACATAATTTCGAAAGGTAAAGTCCAATCAGGAGGTTGAACAACAGGAGCAGTGGTTAAAGCCTTTTTTAGAGACTCAAAAGCTTCTTTACAATCATCATCAAAAACAAAAGGTACATCTTTTTGGAGAAGATTAGTAAGAGGTTTTGAAATTTTAGAGAAATCTTTAATAAACCTTCTATAGAAACCGGCATGACCGAGAATACTACGAATACCTTTAACATCCCTGGGACAGGGCATTTTCTCAATTGCTTCAACTTTAGCTCTGTCCACTTCAATACCTCTTTCAGAAATTTTATGTCCAAGAACAATCCCTTCATTAACCATAAAGTGACATTTCTCCCAATTAAGAACAAGATTAGTTTCCTCACATCTCTGCAAAACTTTATCAAGGTTTTGCAAGCAGTTATCAAAAGAAGTTCCATAGACGGAAAAATCGTCCATGAATACTTCCACAATTTTTTCACAAAAACCATGAAAAATAGCAGACATGCATCTTTGAAATGTAGCAGGAGCATTACACAAACCAAAAGGCATACGCCTATAAGCATAAGTTCCATAAGGACAAGTAAAAGTAGTTTTCTCTTGATCTTTCGCTCTAACAGCAATTTGTGAAAATCCAGAATAACCATCAAGAAAGCAAAAATGAGTTTTCTTAGACAACCTTTCTAACATTTGATCAATAAAAGGTAAAGGATAGTGATCTTTCTTAGTAACTTTATGAAAATCAATGCACATCCTATATCCAACAACTACTCTTTGAGGAATAAGTTCATCATTTTCATTTGGCACAACAGTAACTCCTCCTTTCTTAGGAACACAATGCACAGGACTTACCCATTTACTATCAGCAATAGGATAAATTATACCAGCATCGAGGAGTTTTAATACCTCATTTCTTACCACTTCCTTCATTTTAGGGATTAGACGACGCTGGTGCTCCACAACAGGTTTTGCATCATCTTCCATGTTGATGGCGTGTTGACATATAGCAGGAGAAATCCCTTTTAAATCATCCAAAGTATATCCGATAGCCCCTCGGTGTTTCCTCAACTTCCAATAACCTTGCCTCTTCAGTACCTGAAAGTTTAGAACTAATAATAACAGGATATGTTTTCTTATCATCAATGTGAGCATATTTAAGGTTATCAGGCAAAGGTTTTAAATCAAAAACAGGATCTTCTTTAGGAGGTGCAGGGGTACCCAAATCTTCCACCGGCAAATTATGCTTAAGTAATGGTGGTTGATGAAGAAAGATATTGTCAATTTCATTCCTTTCCTCCATAAAGACCTCACTTTCGTGTTCCTCCATAAATTGCTGCAAGGCATTGTTAGGAGCAATAGCAATAGCAGCAAGTTGTTCAATTTTCGAGTCCTCATTAGGCAAATCAGTTTCATAAAGTTTCTTACCAAACTTAGAGAAATTAAACTCATAAGATTCTCCATTAAATTTAGTGTAAATTTTCTCTTTCTTACAATCTATAATAGCACCACATGTATTCAAGAAAGGTCTACCGAAAATAATAGGACAAGTTTTACTAGCTTTAGAACCAAGTACTAGAAAATCAGTAGGATATTTAGTTTTACCGCATAAAACCTCACATCTCTCACAATACCAATGGAGAGATAGTTTCCCTATTGGCAAGTTGAATAACCACATCAATATCCTCAAGTTCACAGGGACTAATTTCATGCATAATTTCTTTATAAAGTTCAAAAGGAATAGCACTAGAACTTGCACCAATATCACATAAACCATAATAGCAATGTTCTCCTATCTTCACTGAAAGCACAGGAACACTTGTTTTCCTAGATTTACCAGGATGCGAAACAATATTAGAAGCATCTTCACAAAAGATAATATGTTCTCCATCTACATTTTCAGTTACCAAATCCTTTATAATTGCTACTTCAGGTTCAACAGTTATTTGTTCATCAGGCTCTAAAGGTTTCTTGGCACTTTTATTAACCACACTAGCTATCAGAGAATGTTGCTTGACTTTAACAGGAAAAGGTATTTTTTCAATATAAGGTTCTGGCAAAATGTGATCAACAGTATGAACTTCAATACTTCTGCCAATGGCCGAATTGGTTTTATCTTTATAAGGTTCATGATATTTATTCAAATCCTTCTTAGGCACATCAAGATAAGAGGCAAAAGCTTTGTAATAATTTGCAACAACTTGAGAATCAAGACAGTAAACAGCACTAACATTACGGAAATCATCAGTCTCCATAAAAGATTTAATGCATTCATAATCATAATTTATACCTGACTTTCTACCTTTGTCGTTCTCCCATCCTTCAGTATTTTCCTGAATACGGTCAAGAAGGTCCCATTTAACTTCTTCTTCAGTACGTGTAAATGATCCAGAACAAGAGGCATCCAATAAATCCTTATCATGAAGAGAAAGCCTTGCATAAAAATTATTGATAACAATATTACTTGGGAGCTCATGAATGGGACATTTGAGCATTAGTGACTTCAATCTCCCCCACGCTTGGGCAATACTCTCTCCATCATGAGGCCAAAAATTATATATGCGATTTCGATCTTGATGAATCTCACTAAATTTCCTCCCAGCCAATAGATCGGCCATTCTTCAGCATCTTATACCATTCCGCAGCTCGGCCCTTCAGTGATATAGAGAATAACTTCCTCTTGACTTTTTCCATTGAAATACCTGCACACTTGAACAACTCGCATAATTCATGTATAAATAGTAAATGATCACCAGGATGGATGGTTCCATCTCCAACATAGCGGTTATCCATAACACGTTCAACAATTTTCATAGGTATTTTAAATGGATCTAATTCAGCAGGCGGCGGTTCATCTACTACCTTAGCAGTGGCAGTAGTATTCCCAAATAGGGATTCGAATGGAGATCTCTCCATAATAAAATAAAGCAGCAAGCAGAAATAAAAACAGCACTTACAGTAAAGGTTTCCCTTACCAATAGCACTTCACTCCCCGGCAACGGCGCCAGAAAATAGTCTTGATGACCCACAAGTATAGGGGGTGTATCGTAGTACTTTCGATAAATAAGAGTGTCGAACCCAACGAGGAGCAGAAGGTGTTGACAAGTAGTTTTGATCAAGGAATCACTGTAAATACTAGCAGACAAGTTTTTAGGGGTTTTTGATATTGCAGATAAATAAAATGTGTAAATAAAAGACAGTAATAATAATTGCAGCAAGTGGCCCAATCCTTTTTAGAGCAAAGGATAAGCCGGTTGGTTTACTTATGATGGCAAAATGTTCTTGAGGACACACGGGAATTTCGTCAAGTGCTTTCGCTTCCTACAGCTGATTAATCTTTATTGTTTTGATAAGTGTTGTGTGGGTGAACCTATGCTAATGCACTGCCCTAACTTGGACTAATACATACTTGTGATTAAACCCCTTGCAAGCATCCGCGTTACAAGGAAGTAATTAAGATAAATCTAACCACAGCCTTAAACTCTGAGATCCTACACTCCCTCATGCACCGGTTTACTAACGGGGGTTTAGGTTTCTGTCACTCCGGCAACCCCACAATTAGTAGCCGAATACACAATGCATTCCTCTAGGCCCATAAAGGTGAAGTGTCATGTAGTCGACGTTCACACGACACCACTAGAAGAATAACACCACAACTTAAATATCAAACCATTAAATATTACTCAACATAGTTCCACTACTAACAGCATGACTTCTCCCATGTCCTCAAGAACTGAACGAACTACTCACAAGACATCATATGGATCATGATCAGAGGTGATATAATGATGAATAACAATCTGGACATATACTTCAATTCACCGATAAAACTTAATAGCATCAACCACAAGTAGTAATCAACACCGGAAAGTTTCCCCTATGAACTACACAAAGTATAACCCTAGATGTTACAGCGGAACGAGTGGAGCGGTGGAGATGATGGTGACGCGGTGGAGATGATGATGATCCCGATGAAGTCCGCGTGATGACGATGACGATGGCGATGATTTCCCCCCTCCGGGAAGGAATTTCCCCGGCAGATTTCTCCTGCCGGAGAGCTTTTTCTCTCTCTGTGGTTTCCGCCTCGTGGAGGCGGCGGAATATTTCCTCGATGACTCCTCCGTCTTAGGGTTTCTGGGGGATGAAATACGCGAAGGGGGAGCGCCAGAGGTGGGCCAGGGTGGCCACACCATGCCCCGGCGCGGCAGAGGGGGGCCCGCGCCGTGGGTGGTGTGGGCCCCTCGTGGCCCATCTCAGCCACCCCTTTTGGCTGGCTCCGGCATCTGACAAAATAGGGACATCTGTATATTTTCCGTGAATTGTTGATCTTCAGAAATAGGGTGTCTTGACGATGCTTTTTCCAGCTGAATCCTGACTCCGGCAGTTAATTCTCCAATAATCATCAAACATGCAAAACAAGATAAAATAACATAAGTATATCATCCAAATATGAAATATATCAATGAATAGCAGTAAATTATGATATAAAATAGTGATGCAAAATGGACATATCATACATCCTCTTGCACATAGTCTAACCTATCTGGTAGAGCATCGTCGTCCTCTTCCCACGGTTCCTCCTCCTCCCACTCATCATTATCATCAAAATCATGGTCATATGCAGTATCCATGTTCTCCAATGTGGTCGTTTCACCTTCCTCGTTATCATCCTTGTCCTCGTTTGATGTCCACACTCCCACATTCTTATTATCACATTGTTCCTCATCTGATGCCCCCACAGTCTCCACATCTGGTAATGCCACTCCCTCCTCCTCACTTGCATGATCTCCGTCCTCTTCTGGTAGTGCCACTTCCCCTTCCTCACCTGCATATCCATCCTCATATGGTAATTCCAATCCCCCTCCTCACCTGCATCAGCATCTTCGTCCTCATATTCGCTCCACCCATGATAACCATAGTAGCTTGGTGTTGCCTTATGGTGCGCTTGCCATTGGCAACACGGAGCCTACCTTCGCCATCCCAGTTGATATCGATCGGAAAGAGGTCCTCGTCCATGGTGATGGTATAGAGCCTGCCTTCGAGGAAGGCAATATCGGCGATGTAACCGTACACATATTCCCATGACTCGGTAACCACACAGTATTTCCTCCACTGGTTCTAGCAACCCCACAGCCACAGTGGAGTTGTAGGCCTGTAGTCGTCGAAGATCGGGCCCGCGAACGCCCAAGGCCTGTAGTCGTTGGAGTATGTAGGTACCTATGTACACCTGCGCGTACGTATTTGAAGCAAACTAGTCACGCTCCGCTGCAACGACCAAAAAAAAATGTCCCCGCGTCATAGTTGGCAAGAAATTGTATTAGCACACAAACACATCCTCACGTATCCGCGGCATCGAGGATGATAATTCGCAACTTGCACCACAGGAGGTCGGCTTACAGAACTTCCGGGCGTCAGTCGGCCCCACATCTTTGGCACGTCTTTTAAAATATTCGAGTAGCAATACCCCTCCTCCATGCTTAGGCTGGTGCCAGTGGGGCGATAGCGCGGGCGGTACCGCCCGGCGCCGGGCGAGAGAGAGGCGAGAGGGAGGCGAGACGGTAGCGGCGGGCGACGGATCCGTCGCCCGGCGGTAGCGGGCGCTACCGCCCCACTACAGCCCGCATTGGCACCATGGCGCGGGCGAGAGGGAGGCGAGATGCGGGCGAGAGCGGGCGACGCGCTGGCGGCTGCAGGCGAGAGGGAGGCGAGAGGCGGGCGTGAGAGGCTGACGTGTGGGTCCGCCTGGAAGAAAAGGGAAAAAGAATTAAAAGGTGAAGGAAAAAAGGGAAGAAAAAAGGTGATGTGGCTATAGCCTGGGACTACAGCCCATGCACTGGCACCGTGGGGTGAGTGTGGGGTGAGAGTGGTGGTAAAAGCTGACGTGACGGGGCGATAGTGAGGCGGTGCACTGGCACCAGCCTTAAGTCAGTTCACCGTCAGGCTCCTCCTGGATTCGGCTTAAAGCCAGATGTGTCCATCTGAATCTCCAGTCTTCAACACGTTCGCCTTGTCGACCCGACTGTCTATCAAAAATGTGTGCTAAGATGATCAAATGTATTGTAGCAGAGCTGCTTCCCCATCCCATTTTGTTCTTCTCCACCTATGATTAACTGTAGCTAAACTATGTTGAATCAATGATTTCGAGCTATTTGGTGTGTCGCCGTCAACGAGGATCAGTACAGGTCGGTGTGTAGTCAGTAGAGGGATGCAGAAGCTTACCAGGTCTAGGAGCTCTGGCAGAAGGCCTGACCACGCCATCTCACGGTGTCGATTAATGAAGAAGGAGTATCTCTGAAATTGTTTTTCATGTTAGCAAGAGCTTAGCGATTGGATTGTAGCGTTGCGTACCCGGCCCGGCATGTATATATGGGCTTTTCATAAGGGTGGGCAAAAATGGTCCGCTTTGGGCTAGTTCTATCTTTTGTACTAACTTGAAAATAATGATAGACTTTGTGAAGGAAAATGAACTAGCATCCACCGGTTTCCGGTTTCAGTATTTGCACAACCCTAACTTTTCTTAACTCGGGTCCGACTTTCCAATCACAGACTGTTAAAGCGGTGGTCTGATCATGTGATCGCACCGTAGTGATGTAGGCGACGGGAAAAACATAGTTGAGAGTGGTAGGCTGCCCTCCACCGTCGGTAGGGATCCGGTGCCGACAGGGTAGGTGGCTGCGGTGGTTGAGGATGACCTTTTTTGGGGGTTTTTTACCGGCTTTGAGGCCATGGACTACTGAAGCCGAAAAAAGTGTCGGGCTTCACCGCAACTTATTTCAACCGCAAAGCCGCTTGCCAGTGCAATCCCTGAAACTCCCTCGCACCAGTTTTCTGACCTTCTCCTTTCCAAATTCAAAATGGTACAACAATTTTGTCTCCGTGTTCACCTGGGGCCTCCAAAGCACCCCCAAAGGTGATTTGGGGACCTCCAAAAGTTGTGTCGGACACGGCACCCCCAAGCAGCCTTCAAGTTTAGAGGCCCTCTGAGGGTGGTCGGACACCATCCGAACACAACCCAAGGACCGCCCTGACCCACGCCTCCCCTCCCCCCCCCCCCCCCCCTATATCCTCTCCGGGCTCTCTTTTGCTTTGTTCCCATGTGAAAAGGGGAAGATTTAGGAGGGACAACTCGAATCACTATCCCTAGTCTATCCGACAATACTCAAATCAACTTTGCTTGACGTTTTTTGGGTAGTCGCGGTGGATATGCTCTTACAGAATAATGTCGAGAAAATATCTGGTGGAAGCCGGTGAAAACCACGAAAATTTCATGTTTAAAGTTATAAAAAATTATCAACAAAAATACATTGTGTTGGTAAAGTAGAGTTTTAACGCATGTAAATCTGCAAGTTAAAACTCGAAATTGTCTAGTAGTTATAAAATGATAAATTCAATAATAATAATTAGTAGCAAAATCCTTTCTCAACATAATACATTTTTTTTGAGAATTTAATACATTTTTATTAGAATCTTATAAAACTTTTAAACATTATTTTTATGATTTCCACCGGTTTCAATCTAGAAAAAACGCGCCGGCCCAGCCAGCTCCCGGGCCCCGGCCTCCCGCCACGCACACCCAGCCTGCCAGCCAGCTCCCGCGTCGTCGACATGGCGAGCTTAGGGTTTCTCGCTGCAGCCGCCGGACCTCCACGGATCCGCCCTTGCCCCGCCGCGGCAGCCGCTTCTCCGCCACTTGCCCCTCAGGCGCTGCTCCTTGGCTCCCCCGCAGCCACCGCTCCTCCTCTCCACCCGCAGCAGGGACTGTCGCCGGCGACCAGCTCTCTGCTCCGCCTCCCTTCCTTCTCCGTCTCCTGCAAAGAAAGGAGCTCTCCGGCGGCCTCCCGACCTGCTCGCCCCAGACGTCTGCATCTGCCAGAGAGATCGTCAGTTACATACTTACATAGCCGTTTCCTTTTGGTCTGCACTCTATATTTTGTACCCTTCAATCTCAATTTCTGTACATGAATGTGAGCATAATGCAGTAGCACCATGCACTGAACTTCGTATCCGGATGAACATGGTACTGAACTAAAAAATTCAGGCAAGGAAGAGCCTAAGGTTCAGGACAGGATAGAACTAAGACCACCGAAATTCTCTGCACTCAGGATAACTACTATGCACTAAATAATGGTTAAGAGAAGATTTGGCTTCATAATCCGAAAAAGAGACATATTTTGGCAGCTCGATGTAAGAAGCTGCATAGATTAAATGACTATATTATTAGGACGAAATTAAAGTTTAGCAGCAGCAATACGAACTTTGCATAACTCAATATAGAAAAAAATTATTGCATCTCTATCTCATTTTCTATTAAAAACTAGTATACATAACATATCATCGATTTATTTAGGTCACATATCAAATTCAGGGCAGAAGGGCAAACAAAAAAAAAGTCTCCCGAGCAGTTTGTAAGAGTTTCTCCACATCACAATTTCTCCCCACCGAAATCAATAAACCGGCTTATCCATAAGCATAAGCCCGAAATAAGTCGGCCTGAGTCGTCTCTCCAAGCCAAGTTATCTCGGCGACTTGGTCTCACCTTGAGCTCACCAGCTTTGACCCTGTGCCCCTGACATTGATCACGTGAAAGATGCTTGGGCATCCCCAACTTGACATTATTAGAATAGAAGGCATAATGTCTGCACAGATTTCAGAGTTAACCATAGAGGATAGAACGACCACTAACGAAGCATTAGCTAGCTGCTTCACAGTTCACACTCCAATTCCTACCATGGCGTTGTGATGCCAAAACAGTTGGTGCCTTGGTGGTGTGGGAAGAAGTGATTCATTCATCTTCACTAGCTGTCCGCCGACTCTTAACAGGCATGTCCCCTATCATTCTACCTGCTTGCAATTCTGATTTACATTAGTAGTAAATTTTCGTCAAATTCTGCTGGGAGGTTTTATCTAGTCAAGGCCAGCCCTTTTCTTTTTGGCGACGTATAGGCAGTAACTGCGACTTTTGAGTTTTGTGTTCCGGGCCATTTTTCCAAACGACGGAGAGTAGCTAGCGTGGCGGGTTTCCAGATCTGAGCGCGTTGGGGTTTGTGGTTTTTCCGGAAAGTTTGAAGCTCGGTGGGTTCAGAGGGAGGAAAGAGGCATGTGGATTAGGGTGTTGTTTAAAACGTACTACTGTACTAGTAGGTTAGTGTGTTCATTTTTGCGTGTAGTGGTGCCGCATACACTCTGATTAATTGGTTAAAACTAGTTATGTTAGTGTAGAGTGTAGACCGGGCATCAATAATGCCGCAGGAAGTAGTGGAGTGGATGCTACTGTATGTCTTTCTCTGCAGTAGAGATGCATCCGCTCCATGCGGTGTATTGCAGCAATTATTCTTCAGAGGTACTGCAGTGTAGGCTCATGATCATCTTTACAACTCACCACACATTGTTTTGCAGATTCTTGCATCGAAAGTTTTCCGTGCTTTGACTATCTAATGCTTCAGATCTGTGCTTCATCTCAGTGCTCTCTGTTCACCTTTTGTGCTAAAACATCTATCCTCTTACATGTGAGAAAGCAGTTAGAATAGTTGCCCAATTTGTGTCACAAAGCTACCTCCGCAGCAGATTTTTGTAGAAAGTACTCTCCATGGAGAATGAAATAATATAGATAAATTTTCTTGTCGGACATATATTTTTGGACGTTTCACTTGTGAGGTCAATGAAATGCGAAAATAACATTAAACGATTCTATGCAATTCGTCTGAATTTCTGAAGCGGCACTGTAGTTTGGTTATTTTTTAAACCTGTCAACCACAATTCTTCAGCAGCTAGAAGAAATGTTTTGTGTAAAGACCATCCCTACCTATTTCGCACGCTCACCCTGTTCATTTGCATGTTGGATTGAACTGACTTTTAACATCCCTAGTATGTTCAGATCAAAAGTTGCCCGCCAACAGTTCAGTCAAGGCTTGCCGAATACTAGTTCCCTGCTGCTTCCAGAATATGGATCATTCGGATAGTAGTGTAAGAAGACTATTCCAAGGGGAGGATGGATCAAAATGGATTGCGCATAGCAACCATGACTTGAAATTCTTCACAGAAATTGAAATGAAAACAATTACCAGCAACTACAGAACTGTGCTCGGAAGGGGTGGCTTTGGAGAAGTTTACGAAGGAGTCCTTGAGGATGGAAGTATGGTTGCAGTTAAGAGGTTAATCCACAACGTGAAAGGAAGCTTCGCCAAAGAGTTGATCGTCCATCGTGAAATCAATCACAAGCATGTCGTCAGACTAATGGCTACTGCTTAGAAGAAAATGCCTTGACGATGGTCACAGAGTATATTCCTAAAGGAAACCTGTGCGACGCCCTTCACAAGGATAACTTTCCCTTTTCTTTGGATACACGACTGAGAATTGCCACAGAATGTGCAGAAGCATTGGGTTATATGCATTCCCAAATGTATACTCGGATTATTCATGGTGACATCAAGCCTGCTAATATACTTCTGGATGACGGACTAGAGCAAAAATATCAGACTTTGGAATCTCAAGACTTGTGAGCGCCGAAAGTACTCTATATACACTGAATGTGATAGGGAGTATTGGTTACATGGACCCTTTGTTTGCTCAGGATGGTCGTCTGACAGCAATGAGCGATGTTTATAGTTTTGGAGTAGTGCTCTTGGAGCTGATAACTCGAAAAAAGGCAAGGACAGACGATGGGGAGATGAGCTTGGTTGGAACTTTCACCCAAGCTCTCGCGAAAGGGGTCAGGAGGTGAGGGAGATGTTTGATCCTGAAATTGCAACGCCAAGCGACATGAAGACTGTTGAAGAGATTGCGAAGCTGGCAGGTAAATGCTTGACGTTGGAACTCAACAAACGTCCTGACATGTTAGAAGTGGCAGAACGGCTCGGCAAACTTAGGAAAGTTACGCATCATGGACAAGAAGGGCTGTTTTCTTGGTTTTGGGGATGGAAAAAGCAACAAACCCATGCAGACGACTCCTGCCTGGTTGGACCATCGCGACAGAGCATTACCAGTTGGAGTGGCTCGACAATATCCTTTAGCTCCGCAGCACCAGCTCTTTCGTGTGATCTGGAGGACGTGCTTTCTGCATCGGCTGAAGTTCTGGGCAAGGGTACAGTCGGGACAGCGTACAAGGTGGTACTTGATGATGGGTCTGTGATCGCGGTCAAGAGGCTGGAAGGCGTGGACTTGCCGAAAGCAGAATTTGAGCAGCGGATGACGACGATAAGCGCCATCGAATGCGAAAACATTCTGCCGTTGCTGGGGTATTACTTTACCAACCAAGACAAGTTTGTATCTTACTTGTACATGCCAATGGGCAGCCTCGCAAAAGCACTCCACGGTAGCTACCATGTACTCCTACCTGCCTTCCATTGGATTTTATAACTTCACAAAATCTAATGCTTTTTGATGCATCATTGATTCATGGCGTGTCGGTGCAGGAGACGGAGCCTCTCAACATCCGGAGCCGATGAACTGGGATCAGCGATTATGCATCTTGAGCGATGTGGTGAGTGCTGTGGAGTCCATCCACTCACTCGGACCGTTGAGCAACCACGGAAACATCAAGTCCTCCAACGTGTTCCTTCAGGGCAGTCACGCCGCGAGCCTGTCGGAGCACGCCCTAGGGACGCTCCGCCAGTTTTCGAGAGCCTCCGGCTACCGCGCACCTGAGGTCACCGACCATAGGCACGTCTCCCAGAAAGCCGACGTGTACAGCTTCGGCATACTAATGCTGGAGCTGTTCACCCGCCAGGCTCCGGTAAACGAAGCACGCCCCGAGGAAGGCGTCGATTTGCTGCGGTTGGTGAGCTCCGTGCCCCGTGAGAAGTGGGTGACTCAAGTGTTAGACACGGAGCTTCGACTCCGTGATGAGGAAATGAAAGTCATAATCCTGCAACTCCTACAGCTCGCCCTTGATTGCTGCTGCCATAATGCCAACGTGAGGCCGAGTATGTCTGATGTCAGGCAGCTCCTACAGTACTTCCTCACAAAAACAATGCTTTCCATTGCAAGACCCTAATCTATGAGCTGTGTCGTACAGTGTTCTTTGCATCTGTAACCTGCATTGCTCCAAATGGAACTCGTTTAACAATTTGAAGGGTAAAAATTAAGAGCTTAGCGACAACTTTTGATGTAGTTGTAAATGAGATGATGGTTGGGTGTTTCTGTTCGGTATTCAGTATGAACTTGTGAAGCCATAACAGTGTACAATACAACAATCTTTACCCTCATTCAAAAATTGACATCTCGTGGCTCACCTTGGTAGGCAACCGTCTGCCGTGAACGGCAGCCGCATGGTCTCCGTGGGTGCTGTCAGCAGTGGTCTCCTGGCCGCTTTATTGGCACCCCGAAAATAAATAAATAAAACTGTGTACAAAAAGTTGGAAAATTCTTCGACACTATTGTTGTTGGCATGTCAATATGCACCCTTGTGCCTAAAATTACCACATTATCATTAACCATGCTATGGATTTGCCATGAGCGTGTTTATTGGGCTCGGAAGTCATGATAACTCTTTAGAAAAAAATCCATATTATCATTTTTCTTCTTCTTGAAACTAGTACACATAACTTGATTTCTATCTAACTGAATGGTAGTGCGCCTGCCCCCCCCCCCCCCCCCCCCCCCCCCACACACACACACACAATATATTCGAAAATATCATATTTTACAAAATACAATCCAAATAATAAATAACAACTTTATTGCAACAAGTCCAAACCAACAACAAAGATTTCAAAATTTCAAAGTTACAAGAAACATAAGCGGTAACTATTACAACTGATAGTCTCTTCATTTTAACTTCCATGGATGTCTTATTTATAGGTTATTAGTGGAACCTGCAGATGGCACAATATACATAATTGACATGCAAACGGTGCGAGTAACGTAGCAATGAAACTTTCTTCGAACATAGGTGGCGTGTAGCTTGTGCTGATGGATGTTGTTATAGTATTTTTTTTTTAATGATCGATGTTGTTACCGTTACAAATAGCGTTTCATGCACTCGTCCATCCTGGTGTACTGGACCTCTGGGTAGAGTAGAGAAGCCTCTTCTTCCCCATCATCCCTGATGTCAAAGTTTGTCAAGCAACCCTCGTAGAAAATGTGGTAGTAATGTGCTACCCCCACCTGATTCGGAAGTTCCGTGCCTGCATGCACAAGTATTTAATTTGTTGATAGAGATCCCTTATAGAGGAGGGAAGCATATTTCTAGTATTTATTTAATTTTCATTGTACTATATAAGCATGTTTGACATGCAGCTAGTTGTATTATCCTAGTATATACGAAGACGACTTTAAGAAGTGACATTATTTACCTATAAAATATATGTGACCCTTTTGTTAGAGATAGAAGTTCAGAATATTCAGAGTTAAGCTGTAATACGTGTATGACTAGAATATAAAGTCAATACGTTTCCCTTCCTCCAAGTAATCAAATTGTAACAGCTTGATGCCGCATTGCATCGCAATATAAATAAACTCAACGCGGCTCGGTATTGTGCACCGAGTAGAAACGCTTCAGAAATTTTACATGGTATCAGAGCCACCTCTTCCTACCAAACCCTAGAAAATCGATCTACCGGCGAAACTCCACCGAGCCTCCATCAATGGCGTCGTCAAGCATTGTCGCGCCAAACCTCGGTGCCCCCGCCGTCGGAAAAGCTGACGCGGGAGAACTACCTGATGTGGAAAGCGCAGGTCTTACCTGCCATCCGCGGCGCGCAACTCACGGGTCTCCTTGACGGCACAGATGCCGCACCCGCGAAGAAGATTGCCAGCGCAAATCCAGACAAAGAAAAGGAGCCGATCATGGTTCCAAATCCCGAGTACGCAGCTTGGCTCGTCCGGGATCAAGAGGTTCTTCGCTACTTCATCAACTCTCTCGCTAGGGAAGTCATGATGCATGTCCTTCGGCTCGAGCATGCCGCTGATGTCTGGGCGGTGATAGAAGAGATGTTTGCCTCGCAAAGCAGATCCAAGATCTCGAATCTCCGGGTTGCGTTGGCCAACACCAAAAGAATCAACATGAACACAACCACGTTCTTCGCCACCATGCAAGGTCTTGCGGATGAACTGGCAGGAGCAGGAAAGCCACTGGAGGAAGATGAGCTTGTCTCTTACCTTCTTGCAGGCCTTGGATCTGACTATAACGCACTAGTTGCTGCCCTCGGCGTGGTGAAAACCTCGCTCTCAGTTGCAGAACTGTTTTCTCAAGTTCAGAATTATGAGCAGCGTCAATTGCTGCAGCGTCAACAGAACATCATCTCTCCTGCCCATGATGGCTTCGAGTCCTCTGCAAACGCGGCCATGAGAGGACGAAACCGTGGCGGATACAGGCCTCGGAACTTCAACAACAATGGTGGCTTCTACAACAACAATGGTGGCTTCTACAACAATGGTGGCCGAGGTGATCGGCGCCGCAATGATCAGTATCAGTATGATGGGCGTCGCGAAGATCAGCGACGTGATGATCGCCCTCGTAATCAGCGTGGGGGTGGCGGTCGAAACAACACTGGAGGTGGGCGTGGCCGTGGTCGCCGTCGCCGTACTACTCCATGGGTTGATGTTACCTGTCAAATATGCAACCGTGAAGGACATCCAGCAAAGGATTGCTGGTACCGTTGGGAGGACGGTGATGAAGAGCCAGCTGAAGATCCATATGCTTATGGGATTGATACAAATTGGATCTCAGATTCTGGCGCCACTCATCACATCACGGGTGAACTCAACAATCTGTCCATGAGAGAGAACTACAATGGCCAAGACAAAGTAAACACAGCCAATGGGCAAGGTATGGATATTTGTCATGTAGGACATTCAATTATTCATAACCCCATTAAAAAATTTGCTCTTCGAAATATTCTACATGTGCCTAATGCTTCAAAAAATCTCATGTCTGTTCATCGTTTTACCCTTGATAATCATGTTTTTCTTGAATTTCATCCTTATTTCTTCTTGATTAAGGATCGGGACACGAGAAAGATTCTTCATAGAGGACGGTGTGTAGGTGGCCTTTATCCACTCATATCTTCCACGGTCGAGTCGTCTCAGAAGCATGCCTTCCTAGTTAGCAAGCCTTCCCAAGCTCAGTGGCACAGTCGTCTTGGACATCCCTCCTCGCAAGTAGTTATGCAAGTTATTAGCAAAAATAAACTTCCTTTTGTTAGAGATTCTAGTTTTATGTCTATTTGTGATCCGTGTCAACAAGCAAAGAGTCATCAGCTTCCCTATCCTATTTCTCATAGTGTATCCAAGTTTCCACTTCAGTTAGTCTTTTCTGATGTGTGGGGTCCTGCACCCACGTCTGTTGGACGACATGATTATTATGTAAGCTTTATCAATGATTATAGTAAATTTACTTGGATATATCTGTTGAAAGCTAAATCTGATGTGTTTCAAGCCTTTATGAATTTTCAAAAGCTTGTTGAGAGAAAACTTGATAGAAAAATTCTCACAATTCAATCTGATTGGGGAGGAGAGTATGTTAAGCTAAATTCGTTTTTTCAAACACATGGCATTGCTCATCATGTCTCCTGTCCTCATGCCCATCAACAAAATGGTGCGGCTGAAAGAAAACATCGTCACATTGTTGAAGTTGGATTATCTCTTCTTGCCCATGCTGGTATGCCACTTAAATTCTGGGATGAAGCCTTTCTTACTGCCACACATCTCATTAATATTCTTCCAAGTAAAGTTATAAAAAATGATACACCTGCCCATCGTCTTTTAGGTACTCAAACAAATTATTCCACCCTTCGTGTTTTTGGTTGTGCGTGTTGGCCCAATCTTCGTCCATACAACACGCGAAAACTTGCTTTTCGTTCAAAACGGTGTGTTTTTCTGGGCTATAGTCCTATTCACAAGGGTGTCAAATGTTTAGATGTTTCCACTGGACGTGTCTATGTGTCTCGAGACGTTGTTTTTGATGAAGCCGTCTTTCCGTTCAAGGAACTTCACCCCAATGTCGGTGCCTTGTTGCGTCGTGAGCTCATTTTACTTGATTCATCTCTTGCAAGATCTGAACATGGGGGCGAAAATATTGAATGTTCAACGCTGACTAATCCTACTAATCCTATTAATGTGTTCCCTGAGATCTTGCAGCATGGTGAAAATTTGGGTGAAAACGGAGTTCAAATCAGTGAAAACAGCACACAGGAAATAAACGCAGAAGATGCCACGAGCACAGAACACGAGGTTGATTCGTCTGGAGCAACATTCTCCTCGGGATCGAGTTCCGCGTCAGGAAAATCTCCATCGGATCAGGTGTCCGTCAGTGCACAGCCAGCGCCTGAGCGGTCCTCGTCTGCCTCCACTCCAAGCTCGGCACGTGCCGCGTCTTCATCGTCACCTGAAAGGTCCCCGACGCGGTCTCCTGCACAGTCTCCAGTGCCGGGATCTTCTGCGCCCATGTCTGAAGCTTCGGCCACACCAGCGTCTACAAGATCCGAAGCAGCTGCTCTACCTGTTTTATCTCGGGTGGCCACACGTGCTTCAAGAGGTATTCATAAACCTAGAGATTTCAAAGATGGTACTGTACGCTGGTGTCTAAATATTTCATCAGATGAACCTGCAAATTTGAAAGATGCTTTGGAAAAGAAAGAGTGGAAAGATGCAATGGATGAGGAGTATCATGCACTTATGCAAAATAAAACATGGCGTTTAGTTCCCCAGCGACATGGAACAAATATTATTGACTGCAAATGGGTTTATAGAGTCAAAAAGAGATCAGACGGATCTATTGACAGGTATAAGGCCAGGCTAGTTGCAAAAGGTTTTAAGCAACGGTATGGTGTTGATTATGAGGATACATTTAGTCCAGTAGTTAAAATTGCTACTGTTCGACTTGTTCTGTCTCTTGCTGTTTCTAGGGGTTGGAATTTGTGACAGTTGGATGTGAAGAACGCGTTCTTACACAGTGTTCTGGAAGAGGAGGTCTATATGAGACAACCACCTGGTTATGAACACAGACAGAAACCAAATTATATTTGCAAGCTTGACAAGGCATTATATGGCTTAAAACAAGCACCTCGAGCGTGGTATTCTCGATTGAGTGCTCAGTTAATCAGACTTGGATTTGTTTCTTCCAAATCTGACACATCATTATTCATTTATCGCAAGTCCAATATCACTATATTTATGCTTATCTATGTCGATGACATTATTGTTGCTAGTTCCTCCAAGGCTGCAACGGATGCTCTTCTGCAAGATCTAAGCAAGGAATTTGCCCTCAAGGATCTTGGTGATCTTCATTTTTTCTTGGGAATTGAGGTTCAGAAGGTAAATGATGGACTTGTGTTGAGTCAAGCAAAATATGCAAAAGAAATACTTGTTCGAGTGGGTATGCAAAATTGCAAGCCGTGCCCTACCCCTTTATCATCATCCGAGAAGATATCAGCTCATGAAGGTACATTGCTTGGTCCTGATGATAGTACAAGGTACAGAAGTTTAGTTGGAGCATTACAGTATCTGACTCTTACAAGACCTGATATTTCCTATGCGGTCAATAAAGTTTGCCAATATCTTCATGCTCCAACGCCAGTACATTGGACAGCAGCTAAGCGTATTATAAGGTATATTCAGCATACTTTGAATGTCGGCTTGACTTTTTAGAGGTCTAGCTCTACGTTGGTTAGTGCTTTTTCCGATACAGATTGGGCAGGCTGTCCAGATGATCGTCGATCCACAGGAGGATTTGCAGTATTCTTTGGACCAAATCTTATTTCATGGAGTGCAAAGAAACAAGCAACAGTTTCGAGATCTAGTACTGAAGCTGAGTATAAGTCAGTTGCTAATGCAACGGCATAAATTATTTGGATACAATCACTCCTTGAGGAGCTTGGAGTTAAGCTGTTACAAGTGCCATGTCTGTGGTGTGACAATCTTGGTGCAACATATTTGTCCGCAAATCCAGTCTTTCATGCAAGAGCAAAGCATATTGAGATAGATTTTCATTTTGTTCGAGAGAGAGTTCTGAACAAGAAATTGGAGATTCGGTTTATACCATCACAAGACCAGGTTGCGGATGGTTTTACAAAACTACTTCCTGTGCGTCCATTTGAGAAGTTCAAACATAATCTCAACTTGTCCAAGTTGTGATTAAGGGAGGGTGTTAGAGATAGAAGTTCAGAATATTCAGAGTTAAGCTGTAATACGTGTATGACTAGAATATAAAGTCAATACGTTTCCCTTCCTCCAAGTAATCAAATTGTAACAGCTTGATGCCGCATTGCATCGCAATATAAATAAACTCAACGCGGCTCGGTATTGTGCACCGAGTAGAAACGCTTCAGAAATTTTACACCTTTCAATATTTTGGTACTACTAAAGCCATTAATATAAGATTTATAATACTTTCGATTTAATCGTTAAATGGTTTTTTGCTTACCTTCCATTGACGCCAAGAATTCATCACCCGGAATGGGAATTTTCTCAAGAACCTTTCTCGAGAGCTTTTCCCATTTAGCAATCAGATCGTTTTGACTAAGAATGTTCTCCGGCTGTCTTAGGTATATCGTCTTGTTCAAGGCTCGTGGATCATCAATGCACTTGATTGTGTATGTTGCAACGTCGTCTTCGTCCACGAATATCGCTACATAGTACAACAAAGTTACATATAGTCAGAAGAGGAAACTTGAAGGGAGCAAGATACACCAAGCCAGGGAGTCATATACAACTAGGAGAAATATATAGAACGGTACAAGTAATGCCTGTGTTTACCTTTGACGTTGCCATCTCCATACACGTGAACTTTCTGTTTGGGTGGAAGAAGGGTACGCAATTGACAGAGGTTAGGAACGGTGTAAGTAGCAAAGGAGTTGGCAGAAATGTAGGTGTGGGGAATGTTTGCCTCTTCTATTGTCCTCCTTATCTCCATCTTCTCATCAAATGTGACCCTGCCTGGTTCAAGGGCGTGCCCCATCCTTGCTGGGTCCATGCCAAATTCAGATGGTATGAAACGCTGCATGCAAAATTGTATGTGTATTATGATTGCGTACTCGAATTTTCATATTAATTTAAGGAAGCAAAAAAATTAAGAAGGATCACAAGTTCACAACATATATATACCGTACTCAGCGATACTACCATTTCTGTTTAGATTTCCAGGGATCGCTCCACGGTTCCATTACCAACGTCTGTCATACAAGCCTGCTCTAAACACAGGTCCAGAAGATATCCAGGAAATACTACCTTACTCAGCGATGCTACCATTTCTTTCTTAATTCTTAAGGTGACTTTTAACAATATTTAATGGAAATAGTTTTGTGTTAAGAATGTGCATCATATGGACTATATATGGAGCAAGGCCAGCTTTGGAGAATCACATCCTTGGAAAATAAAATTAGGATCGCATGCTTCTGGAAATAGTTTTATTTTACGAATTAATGCTTCTAGCAAAAGTCGATGTCTTCCAAAAATCGGTTTCTGTCTCATGCAGCTCCAATAATACACCAGCTTAAAGGGAAGCCAGTGAGATCCATGGTTGCGGTTTCACTCAAGTGCGATCGACTGCTGATGGTTGTTGGGCAACTTTCGGGGCCAACGTCAACTCAAGCGCAAGAATTCGCATGTCAATAATGGAGGATATGAAATCTCACCAGAAGTATCCAAGGAAAGGCTTTCACTTTACTGAAGGTTGGTGACCGGCGACTAAACTTACTGTTTTCACTTTATGTGCGGAAGAAAAGTACTTTTTGTGTAATACATTACGTTAAGTCATTTAGACATGAATCGATTGCTGGGAGCAACTAAAGACATCAAAATCTGGGACGCACCCGTTTCGGAAAAACAAATCTGCCACGCAAGGAATAGGTTGGTGTCCATTTGTGCCTTTTCTCCTTAGTTATATTATCAAAGTGAGAACTGGAGAGTAAGTTGGAAGGAACATGAATATCAGTCAGAATCCTCCACAAAAATGCTTGTTTTTAATGAGTGTCAGGCATATATTATGTGTGTGAGTAGAAAGAATGGTTGCTATTTCTATATAACTAAGAAATTCTTATTTCTAAGTCGATCAAGTTGTGTGTTATTAAACCTATAAACTGCCGGCACATCCAGGGCGTGTCCGCAGCCGGGTACTGTGCATTCCGGGGCAGACTATCTCGGCCGTCCGCTCCACCGTGCGATCGCTCCTGGCCGTTGGATCGGCGTCGCTTTCTGTTTTGCACTCGCTGGCGGACAGACGGAGACGATGACGTGTGGGGTCTTCGCCGTCCCGGGCCCACGCGCAGCACGTCGTCCGCGTCGCCGTTTCTTTCCCGAGAATTACTGTCGCGCGGTGGATAGCAACGCCAAGACCTCCCGTCCCCCGCGCGCCAATCCCCTCGCGTCTCTCTCCCCAATCCCCTCTCCTCTCGCAAACCCTAGCTCATCCCGCATCTCGTCCTCCAGCTCGTCTCTCTTCTCGCGCCGCCGCCAAGCTCCGTCCTCCCGTCCCCTCCTCTCTCCCGCTCCCGTCGCAGGCCCTCGCTGCCACGGAGGAGAAGGAGCACGGCTGCAGCGTCGGTCGGCGCGAGCGTACAGGAGGCAGCCGTGGTCTCTCTTTCAGGCAGCAGCGGACACTTTGCTCGGATTTGCCTGGTTTTGTGATGGCCTTACGCGTCGACGATGCGTATGGTTGAGGTGAGTTCGTACGCCGACCGATTCTCGCTTTCTTCCCTCCTGTTCTTGCTTGATCTATGATGTCTTTGTTGCTCGATCTACACCGTCTTTGCTTACCTTGTTTTAATCTCGTCTTCCTTTCTCGCAGATCTAGGAAGGTCACCGCTTTCTTCGCCTTGGAGCCATTCTGGGGGTACGTCGTCCACGTTCGCCTCCCATGCCTTTTCTTGCGTCCTGCCTGTTTGTTGAAATGCCTGCTCGCGCTCTTCCTCGGCTTATGGCGTCTTGTTGCTCGATTCACGCCGTCTTTGCTCACCTTGTTCTGACCTCATACTCCTTGCTTGCAGATATAGGCAGGGCACCGATTTCTTCACCTCGGAGCAATTCTGGGGGTACGTGCTCCACCTTCGCCTGCGTCCTTGACCCACGTGCTATGTGTTTGCTGAGATTGCTACTAACTCGTCCTTTTCGTAGGTGGTTCTGCCATTCATTCCTCGTGTTGTGCGTGATTTGTTCGTGCTCGACCGTGTGCTGTTTCGTCTCCACCGTTCAAAGGTTTGTCACTGTCACCTGGGTGGTATCATGTGGGGAATTATTATTTTCATGCTTATATTTGCCTCTCTTTTACAGTATGTGGTCATGTTTTGCCCTGGCCATCTTGTTTACCTCTTTTTTGTTAGTGCTCTTTCATATTTTGTTCTTGTGTTTTAGTTGGCAGATTGACGCTGTTTGTGGTATGGTAACAAATTGCCTTGCACTTCGCTCTTTTTTTTCTTTTGTTCAGTGCAATGTGTTAACAGGATATTGCAATTGAGTTTGCCTACCAACGGAGTAGGTGCAGGTTGGCTGTTCTTCATAGTCAGAATCAGAAGTAGTTAGCCACTTGTAGTAACGGCTATCATGTGTGATGTGTCACATCCTTTCCCTTTTTGTCTCTTGATAAAGAAATGAGTTTTACTGCTTATCACCACTGCGCCTGTCCTTCTCACGAGGATAGAACTGAAAAAACAAAACTTAATTATAATGTGTTTTTTGGGTATTGCATCACTAGAAATATGCAAACTGAGGTATTCTTTCGCCTATTTACTACTTGTCTTTTCTATGGATGAAATTGTCTGGATAGTTTTGCTTTTTTAGGATGCCTTTCTGCTGGTGTTTTTGGTACGAGGTTCTTTACCTTGTTGTTTTGTTTCTTTGCCTTATGTTTCTATTGTTTATACAGGTCCAGCAGGTTCAGGGTGTTTTCCTCTGTCGGCTGCTCATCTCGAGGTGAACTTCTTGGGCACCAAAGTTATACTGTACATATATAGATGATGTATGCCTATGTTTTGGTGTTATATTGTTACTTACGGTTCTTTTCTTCATACGGCTTATGTCCGTGCGTTGTGTTTCTATGTTCTACGATGCTCTACAGGATGTGTGCGGTCGTGTCGTTCGTCGTCCCTATTTTAGAGACGCTTGCAGTTCGTTGTGCTTTGCCGGCGTTGTTTTACTTGCGTGAGGTGACCGAGGATGGATCGGTTTTAGCTGGTGTAGAGCTTGAGCTTCCTTCGGAAGGTGCCGGCGCAGTGTCGCGGAGGCATTTTTTTTGGAGCAATTCTTGCCGTGGCTGCGCCGGTGCTTATGATCATGCTGCCATGCAGGCGATAAGGTTTTTGCAGGGGATATATGGGTTCGTTGTCCGAGACTACAATTATGCAAGTATGAGGGTTTATAGAGAGACTATGCGTTCCGCTATTCTCGTTGCTGTTTGTGCTGCTAGGTACTCTGAAAGATTAGAGAGAGAGGCCTCTGTAAGACCTGTTGGCCAGTGTACATTAGACTGGAATTTATTGTGCTCTTACCTCATGGCGTCCATGAGTAATGTGTAGACTCTGTAATTATTTCTTGTATTCAAAACGGTGTTATTGCTGTTAGTGGTGTTTGTATAATGACTTCTGGTTTGTGTTGAAATGCTTTACGTGCCAGACATTGTCTTTTTGTTGCTGCTGTGTTGCCTCCTTCTATAAAATGGTATTCGTCATCGTGCGTGCAGTCATTTTTCCCTGCCGTGTTCTTGCAATGCGTCGGTTTGTGCAGAGGCATGTTGTGTTTTATACACAAAGAACAGCTTAGCCAGGCGTTCACCTCCAACAGTGTTTTTATTATGTCCCAGCCTCGCCCAGGTTTTTTTGGGCTTGCCTTTTAAGAGGCCCGTGGGCTTTCGTGTACTATTTATGGGTCTGAACCCGCTTTAAAGAGGCCCAGCCTTTAAAGAGGCCTGTCAACTTACTATGGCCCAGCCTTTGAAGAAGACTATAAGCTTTGTTTTCTTCTTGGGCTTTCATTGGATAGGCTCTTGTGATTCTTGTTACCTCAACTTTCTTGTTGGAGTTTTTTTTATTACGGTTTAGATAATTAGTATAGTTATCTTTTCTTCTTTTGGATTTTGCTATTTTCTGGTTCTGGTCCTGTCAACTTACTATGGCCCAGCCTTTGAAGAGGACTGTAAGCTTTGTTTTCTTCTTGGGCTTTGATTGGATAGGCTCTTGTGCTTCTTGTTAGCTCAACTTTCTTGTTGGAGTTTTTTTAGTGCGATTTAGATAGTTAGTATACTTATCTTTTCTTCTTTATGTTTTACATGGATGTTTGCTATTTTCTGCTTTCTCAGGTTGAACTTTGTTTTCTTTTTGGAATTTTATAAAGCATACCTAACACAATGGATAGGCTTATGCTTCGTTTTGCCGGCACAGTGTTCTTATGGTTCTTATTGTTCCAGCTAAGGGTGTTTTGGTTATTTCTTACTCTAGGTTTACTGCTGTGTCAGGTATTTCTATGGCCCAGTCTTTTAGAGTTGCCCATGAACTTATCGGTGGTTCTTTTGATTTGCTCAGTCTTCATCGTCCTATGATGTAGGTGTATATGCGAGTGCTTTGGATATGAATTCTCTCACGGCTATATTCTAGCGTAAGCGCTATGGATGGTCGTCGTCCTGTCGGCCGCCGACGCAAGGCGGTTGGTGGTGTGCCTCTTGTGCCCTTGCCTCGTGCTTCTCGCTCTAAGAAACCTGTGGAGTCACCAGAATGCCCTCCTCTTCTACCTCGTGCTTCTCGCTCTAAGAAACCTGTAGTGTCACCGGGACGCCCTCTTGTGCCTCGGAGGGGGGGTGCTAGGTTGCCTGTTGGAAGTCCATTTCCCTGTAAGAAGCCACCTCCACCGGACTTTGCTGGGTACATTGCTTCGGGTCTTCCCAAGAGAAAATGTATGCCCCTGCTGCTTTTCACTTTTGCGGTGCCCCGGTTTTTTATATATACTGCCTTATTGATGTGTTTGCTTGTCTGTTGTATTTGTTATTGCTGTAGACAATGGTTTCTTACCTGTTTTTAGCTCGGAAGTTACAGCCACCAATCGAAAAAAACGCAAGATCATACATGATAGGTGGTGTGGTCGTACGGCAGGTGCTTATTTAGTTCCATTTAGTTCCTTTGCTTTTGTTTGTTTTCTTAGGCTTATCTTGTGTTTACGACGCCGTTTGTGGTTTGGGTTACTGTTTTTTTACAGATACCCTGTTTGCCTCTCCCTTAGAACCTTCATGGGTTGGTTTCACAGACGAGGAGGTTGATATTTTAAAAGGTAATACAAGGGATGATTTGTTTGCGCTTCTCTCATCTTAGGAGAGTCTGTTGTCTTACGTGTACGTCTAAGAACAAACTTTGCTCTAGCTGCTTATGTAGGAAGGTCTTTCTATGGAGGACCAGCTTTTATGTGCCGTCACTGTAAGTCAACCTACTGGTGCGGTGAAAGGGTGCGGTCGCGGTCCAAGTCTGCGGTTCCGGAGGAACGCTTTGTTTACAATCTTTGCTGCAAGGGTGGAAAAGTGTTCATTGATCCTTTCAAAAAACCTCCTCAGTTTCTTCTTGACCTCTTAAAATTTGATGGCCCCCCACAGGCCAAAGCATTCATTGCAAAAATTCGTCAGTATAACTGTCTATTTGCTTTTACTTCGATGGGGGCAACCATAGATCGATCGATAAATAATGGTGGCGGTCCAAACATTTTTAAAATCTCTGGCGCTATATGTCATCGGTTGGGATCTCTTTTGCCTGAGGAAGGAGATACTCCAAAATTCGCTGAGCTTTATTGTTTTCATGGTGGAGATGAAATTGACAATCGAATTCAGGCTTTGAGCAGGGAAGATAAAATTCTGGGGTCATTAGATAGAGGTATTGTTGATGGTCTGATGCTGATGCTAGACGCTCATAATTCTCTTGTAAAAAAGTTTCGCATGGCTAAAGAGATTTTGCTTGAAAATAAATTTGCTGAAGTTTCTATTCGTTTAGTTGCTCCTGGCAAAGATGATGGCCCACAGTTTAGTCTTCCTTCTACAGATGAGCTTGCATGCTTAGTTGTTGGCGAGTTAACATTGGAGACTCCTTGTCGTGATATAATAGTCCGTGGTAGAGGAGCTCATTTGCAGCGAATTTCATCATTACACCCTGCTTATATGGCTTTACAATACCCTCTACTCTTTCCGTTTGGTGAACGTGGGTTTCAGCTTGGTGTACCTTATAGGGCAGTAGATCCTTCGGACCCTAAAAAAAGAAAGAACATGACAATGCAGGATTACTATTGTTTTTGTTCACACTATAAAGAAGGCCAGCATAATCCATATTTGTCTTGTGGTCTGTTGTCTGATCAAGCGATTGTAGATTCTCGTGTATGCATAGATGAGGCAAGATTAAAATTTATTTTGCTATCGAACAATGATTTGAGGGCTGAGAATTTGCAAGGACTTGTGGATGCGGTTGGAACAGGCCGTATGGATGGAAGTTCAGTTGGTAGAAAAAATATATTGCCCTCTTCTTTTAATGGTGGCCGCCGTTATATGATCGAAAATTTTCAAGATGCAGTGGCTATCTCTCGTGTGCATGGCTGTCCTGATATTTTTTCTACATTCACGTGTAATCCCAAGTGGCCTGAGATAATAGAAGCCCTTTCTGTTGAACCTGGACAAAAACCACACAATAGGGCTGATATTTCAGTTAGGGTTTACCATATGAAGCTTAACGATTACCTTCGTGACATTAGATCTGGAAAGGCATACGGCAAGATTGTTGCAGGTGATACAGCTTGTTGCTGCCTTTCTTTTTAAAGTCCTATTTGCTCTTTGTTTTTTAACTTCACTTCCCTTTCACAGTGTTGCACACTGTGGAATTTCAGAAAAGGGGGTTGCCGCATGCACATATACTTACTTGGCAAGACAAAGACGAGCGAGGCGAGCTTAGCCCTGCTTTGATTGATTCGTTCGTGTGTGCTGAAATACCTGACCCCGTGGTAGATCCTCTTGGGTATGCCCTTGTTGCTGAGTTCATGATGCATGGACCATGTGGGGAGGACAACCCTAAGTGTCCATGTATGCAAGATGGCTTCTGCTCGAAAAAATTCCCTAAAGAATTTCAGGAAGAAACATCCATTGATGAAAAAGGTTTCCCTATCTATAGGCGTCCAGATAATGGCCGATTTATCATGAAAAACAAGGTTAGGCTTGATAACAGGCATGTTGTACCCTATAACATGGCAATGTTGAAAAAATATCAAGCTCATTTAAATGTTGAGTGGTGTAACAAAACACATGTCATAAAATATCTTTATAAGTATGTTACCAAGGGCCCTGACTTTTCGAAAGCTCTGTTTGATAGGATTAGAAATTCTGATGATCCAAATGATGAGGGAATAGATGAAATTGAAGAGTATAGAGCATGTCGTTATGTATGTTCCTATGATTCTTTCTGGAGATGTTATGGGTACGACATACACAGCAAAACCCCTTCTGTAGAAAGACTTGCTGTTCATTTGCTAAATAAACACATTGTTCGATTTCGTGCAATGACTAAGCTTAGGACTATTGTTGCTGATCCCATGCTTAAGAAGACCATGTTAACAGAATGGTTTGTTGCTAATGCTAAATACAAAAGTGCCAGATCCTTGACCTACTGTGACTTTCCCAGTAAATGGTCTTGGAATGCACAGGGTAAGAAATGGAGGAAACGAAAACGGGGCAAGAAGATTGGTAGGATTTATTATGTGCATCCTTCAACTGCTGAACTTTATTTTCTTCGAATGCTGCTAATGATTGTGAAAGGCGCAAAGTCTTATGCTGATGTTAGGAGTTATAATGGGGTTGTGTATAAGACATTTAAAGATGCTTGTAATGCCAGGGGTTTACTTGGTGACGATAATGAGTGGTTTGAAGCATTTGAGGAGGCTTTGAATTGGGGTATGGGAAACCAGCTGCGTCAACTATTTGTTACTATGATTCTTTTTTGTGGAATCATTGATGAAAATGCTTTTTTCGAAAAATACTGGGTTCATATGGCTGACGACATCCAGTATAGGATCTGTAATGATCCTTCATATAGTGTTCCTGCTGATCAGCTCAAAAACTTGCTGTTAGATGAGTTGAGTCTTGTTTTTGCTAAGAATGGTTCTAATATTTTGGATCATAACCTGCCTCTAAAATCTGTCTACGATAGCAGTTCGTGTGACGGCAACATGATTAGTGATGAGCTTTGTCAGGATTTTGAATCGCTTATTGAAACTGCTGAATCTATGCTGAAAAAATTTAATGTAGACCAGGAAAAGGCTTTTAAATCGATAATAGATCTTGTGAGGGAGAACAAACCTGGGTTATTTTTTGTTTCAGGACATGGTGGTACTGGAAAAACTTTCCTTTGGAATACTCTTGCTGCGTATCTTCGAGGGTTCAAAAGAATTGTTTTAGCTGTCGCTTCTTCAGGAGTTGCATCACTGCTGCTTCCTGGAGGTAGAACAGCACATTCTAGGTTTAAAATTCCTATTGATCTGGATGATAACGGAGTGTGTGACATTCGGAGGTCTACTAAGCTAGCGAATTTGATTCAGTCAGCATCTCTTATTATTTGGGATGAAGCTTTGATGACACATAGGAAATGTTTTGAGGCACTTGATCGAACCTTGCGTGATATCTTATCTGATCATGATCCTTCACTAGCCGATGTTCCGTTTGGTGGTAAGATAGTCGTCTTGGGTGGCGATCTTAGACAAATTTTACCTGTTATTGAGGGGGGAACCCGGTCTCAGGTTGTCAATTCTGCCATTACAAATTCTCCTCTCTGGAATCATGTGACGGTTCTTCACCTTACAATTAACATGCGTCTAGCTGTCCAGACTGAGGATCCTAATGTGCAGGCTGAGGCAAAAGCTTTTGATCAGTGGGTGTTAAACATTGGCAATGGCACCATTCCTGCTGTTGCAAGGGAGGGGGAGTCTGCCCCTACTTGGATAAGCATTCCCAGCGAACATTTGGTTCAGACTGATGGCCCCACAATCCCAGCTATTGTCGATGCTGTTTATGTAGATTTCCTAAAGCGTTTCGCTGATCCAAAGTATTTGAAAGAGAGAGCGATTTTAACACCGACGAATGATCAGGCTATGACCATCAATGATCATGTTCTTTCTATGGTACCTGGTGAGGAAAGGGAATACTTAAGCTGTGACTCGACGGGAAACTCATCAGATGGAGCTCGTAACATAGATATTTTTTATCCTGTTGAGGTTTTAAATACCATAAAAGTAAATAACTTTCCTTATCATAAGCTGGTTCTTAAAAAAGGTGTGCCAATTATGCTACTTAGGAACATAAGCCAGGCAACTGGTCTATGTAACGGCACAAGGCTTATTGTTACTAGGCTTGCTCAAAAGCTCATTGAGGCTGTTGTGATGACTGGTTCCAATATCGGAGATATAGTTTATATACCAAGGATATGCTTGACTGTTAGAGATCCTAAGTGGCCTTTTACTTTGCACCGGCGACAGTTTCCCATTAGGATTTCATATGCCATGACAATTAACAAAAGCCAGGGACAAACTCTTTCGTCCGTTGGTCTTTATCTGAAAACTCCTGTCTTCACCCATGGCCAGTTTTACGTTGCTGTCTCGCGCGTTACCTCTAAAAAGGCACTCCATATATTAGTTGAGAATGAAGATGGTACCTGCGGTTCTGAGACTAGAAATATTGTGTTCTCTGAGATTTTCGAATCTCTTGTAGATAAATAGTACTGCTCACTATTCTAATTACATAACTATGTATGTTACGTACTTTTGTCTACTGCAGGCTTTTGACCTATGTCTTTTGGACAGTTACTTCTGCCTTTTGACCTATGTCTTTTGGATGATTACTTTTGGGTGCATGCTGCTGTCTACTTATCTTTTATACATTTGCTTTTGAATCACTGGTTGATTTTGTTATCTTGCTCTGTTTAATACATGTAGTGCTATCGTTTCCTCCCAGGTATAGATTGGTGTTCCTTCCATTCAGTTTGCCTATCCATTGACAGTCCTTATCTTTTTAATCGTGCTTGTCATGTTTTTTGTAGATGGCGATCAACAGGCTTTCTGAGCTTACCATTGGTGATGACCAGAGTACCATTTGCGTCCTTGTTTCTCGCCGCTCGCATTTCCGTGGCGGAACTGATGAAGGACCCATCATCCATACTGATCTTGTCCTGATTGATAGTGAGGTGGGTCCTATAGTTTTAGACACGACAAGCATTGTGTTCTGTCACCGCATTTGGGACTATGCCTTTGTTTTTGCTCAGTCTAATGCAGCTGGTGTTTCTTCAGGGAACTTACATGCATGCTCAGGTCCCTTCGATTAGAGGCACGGCAGAGCGCCTCAAAGATGTGATTCAGGAAGGCAAGGTCTATGTTGTTAAGAAGTTCTTAGGTAAAGAATCAAAGACAACCTATAGGCCTGTGGAGGGACCTGTAATGGTGCAGTTTACAAGATATACCATGGTTGAACCAAAACCTGGGTTGGAAGACTCTTTTCCTTTCTGCACATACAGCTTGACTGCTTTCGGAGATATCCCAAAGCCCAGCCAGTACCCTGAACGTTTCGTTGGTTAGTTCTATATTCTGACTTATACTCCTTCCATTCAGTTATCCATCTAAACCTATGTCTTCCTTAGTTGTGCTTTCTATAGCTCAATTTCAGCTTATGTGGTTAACTTGTGTTTTCTGATTTGTTCTATTGCAGATGTTATAGGCAGGATTACTATGGTTTCTGATGTGATATCTGTTCAGTCCATGTATCAGACGGCATCTTCAAACACAAGGACTATCATGTTGGCTGACCTGCTGTGAGTTCTTCTGCTTGCTATCAACTTTGCTTTCTGCCCGTTGTAAGTGCCGCTCATCAGCGTTTCTTACTGTTATTGTGGGTGTCGTTATACAGAGGCCAGGAGATGAGGATCATTCTCTGGGGTGACCGTGCTGTTGAATTTGACGGAGAAGCAGTCTGTGCGATGGGTGCTAAAGAACCAGTTATAGCTATATTCGTGGGCTTGCTCCCTAAAGTGGCTAAAGGTAATTGCTAGGATCCTTTCTTCTTTATGGCCTTCGATAACTATTTCTGTTGCTCAACTGCTATGTGTTTTCTTTGCTGCTTAGCTGTTTGGTTATTCTCTATTTGCTGCCTCTGTTCAAATCTGTCTTATCGCTATGCCCATGCCTAATTGATTAGATATTGGTTGTTTCTCATTCTGTTATGTTGCTGTAGGTGTTAAAGGCCTCAGTGGGAGTGCTCCCTGCCGCTGGTACATCGATGAAGATATCCCTGACATTAACTCCTTCCGTGCAAGGTTTATATTACATAGCCTGACGATTTTGTCTTTGTTTTATGTTGATTTTATCCAGCTTTCTGATGTCGTTTGGTATTTTATTTCTGCAGTCTTGGAGAGCAGTTCATTCCCCTGGCTTCCTATGTTCCTACAGGGCCAGGTGCTCTCGTGTCTAGGGCTCAGGAGAAGCCGACTGATAAGACCGTCAAAGAACTCACCGACCTTGATCCTTTTGTTGACATGGTAAGCGCTTGCTGTTTTTCTGGTTCAGCACATGGTCTTTTGTGGTACAGCGTATCATTCATCTGGGCTGTTTCTTTTCTCTAGGACAAGCGCTTTCTCTGTACTGTGACTATTGACAGGCTCGGTCCTGATCAGCGTTGGTGGTTCCCTTCATGCACCACCTGCCGCAAGTCATCTAAACATACTGGCTATCAGTATAGATGCTCAGACGATACCTGCTCCTCTGTTGATGCCGACCCAACGTTAGAACCTTCAACATTTATTCCTTTGATTTATTGCTTGCTGCTGCTTCTGAGGTGATAACTTAATTTCCTCTTAATTTTCAGGTACTGTGTTTCTGTCTTCGCGTCTGATGGCACGTCGGAAGCTGAATTTGTGATGTTTGACAAGGTCGCGGCTGGTGCTATCGGGAAACCATTGATTAGTATACTTCGTCAGAGGTATCCTGGTTGTGCTACTGTCGATGAAATGGCCAACCTTGCCAGGCATGATGTCAATATTCCGCCTCAGATAACTCATCTCGTTGGCCAGAAATACAAGCTCATGGTCTCCATATCCAAAAAATGGAAGGTTAAAAATGCAGAGGAGTTGTCTTTCCAGGTCAATAGAATTGAAGAAACCTACAAACCTGAGTTGCCTGCCTTTGTTACTGCTTTTGCTTCTGGGTCTGGCAAGGATACATCAATCACTCGTATTTCTGGTGAAAAACTTCCTGTCTTACCACCGGTGCTATTGCCTGGATTAAACATGTCTCCTGCTGCGAGTCGTGCAGTTGGTTCTCCTGCCTCTCAGGTATAGCTCATACAATACATTCTTTGCCTGTTGGGTTGATTGACACGTTTTATGCCCTTTTTCTAAATGATAATTTATTTGTCCTCAGATACACACACCTCCTTCTACTGGCAAGATCACCCCCTCAACTCCATCTCCATGGTACTGAATTCTGAAGTGTTGTGGAATTGTATAGTTCTTTTCCATTTGTTTTCTTCATTCTCTTGCCATCCTATCATTTATTGCAGCAGCGCTGTTGCCCCGAGGCGTGGCGCAAAGCGCTCTTTGTTTGGTAAATCTTCCAAAAGAAACAATGACGCTGTTCTAGAGGATCGTACTTCATCTGCCCAGGTGCTGGGTGTTTGTTTTCCTATATACTGATTATCTCTGTAAACCCTCGCTACTCTTCCTCTGACTTGTTTTCGCTTGGTAAATCATTTAGGGTGCTGTGGAAGCTATGGTTGTTGATCCTTCCTCGACCGTTGGAGAGAAAGGTGCTGATGTGGTGACCCCTGAGCCCATAAAGATTGTGGTGGATGATCCTTCCAAAACCGTTGAAGAGAAAGATGCTCATGACCTGCCCCTTAAGACCAAGAGGTAAGTTTTAAGTGGTTATGATTACTGCGATGTTTCTGATATATTAGTTCAGCTCCAGGGATCATATTTTCCCTTTTCATGCTGTGCACATGCCAGCCCCTACCTATTTCATCTGTTGGAGATATATTTAGTGGACTGTTTCCTCGTGCAGCAAGCCGCCGTCAGGTGGCAAGGGGTCTGGAGCAGTGAAGAAGCAGAAGTAGTTCTTTGCCTGCCGTGCTTGCAGGTGTCGTTTGTAAATAAGGTGACTGATGACTGCATTATGTATGTTCTTTCTACTCTTCAGTAGAAATATGTTTGTCTGATTTTTCTTATTTTCTGTGGTAACCAGGTTATATTCCGTACAACCCTTTCTTCCTATACGGTTCTTGTTACGAGATTAGCTCACAAGAAACAGGTGAAGGGTTTTTAGATGGTTCTCTGCTGCTATCTGCATCGACGTCCGCTGGTCCTCAGCGTGTCTTCCCCATACATCGTCGAGCCTTGAAGACAGCCTTATCGCCTTATCGAGCGACTTTTGCATCTGCATGGCCTGTGATGGCCTTGTTGTTTGCCTCCATAGTGCTGTTGGATGTATCTTTAATGCTGCATCATAGACCTCATGTGATTACTGCTTGAATGCACTGTATGGAGGGTATTTTGTGTAAATGTATGCTTGTCCAGAAGCATGCTTTTGTAAGTAGAAACTAATGAGAGTAGGGAAAACGACCTACTAGACCTATGTCAGCACAATCCGATGCTTGAACTAATGAGTTTTATTACCCCTGCTTTACAATGTGTGTCGGACAGCAGTCATCTCTGTCATGTAATAGGTTAAGACAAGTATTAGGAATGCAGATATGAAGGACTCCTTATATGTATAATATTGTGGCATCTGTCCACTTATTTCTGATGTGTTTATAAATGTCGTTCCATGTGAAGTCGATTTATAGTTTCACTGCAGCCTTTAAATCTAACAGGTTGATTGTTAGATTGAAACCAAATCAGATATGCGGTGGTGTTTAAATATGACCTTTTAATGAAAAGAGTTAATTGGTTCTCTTTTTAGGTGATTTTCCTGTGGAAGCTTACACGATAATGTTTACGAGGACGAGGGAGGCCGCCGCCGCGCTTGAGTCCAGCTTCCTGCACCGAGGTGACCTGTTTTTCTTTCTATTCCTCTTGATTTGTTCAGCAACCGCCCCCAACATATTGGGCTACAGTACCTTGACCGGACATTCATCTTTATTTATGCAGATCATCTAAGCATACAGTGTCTGGGAGGATTGCTCCAGCCTGCAAGTGGTTTGGGATCTTTTGGGGGAGCCGTCTTCTGAACAGTGAATGACATGCTGTCTCCTTTCCTCTTGAGAGAAGATTAGCAGCAGGTATATAGCCTAAGCTTGACAAAGTTTAATTTATTCATGGTGATAGCTATTTCTGTTCTGGATATACATGATTTGAACCCATACTAGAACAGGCTTGTATGAGTATTCTAACAGAAGATTGTATTGTGCATTCCAGAGAATTGTTCCTGTTGGTCTTGCACAATATAGAGCATACTCGACAGATGAAGTCATAAGCTCTTCCTTGTGCACTATTGCTCGGTGGAGGCAACCTACCGTGGAGCTCGGCAGAGGGTGCATGGGTGCCGGTGTCTTACCCAGGACACGACAATGCAACGCAGTGCCCGCAGCTCCTAGCGAACGCTCACCACAGGCTCAAGTAGAAGATGAGTGCGCATCCAGGTTTGTGAAATTGGTCATAGAAGTGGTGTTATTGTGAAATGTTAGGTGACTGTAATGGTAGGTGTTTTATATTGGTTATAGGAGTGGCAGTTTCTTGGCTATTAGCACAAATGCTTGACAATAGTTAAATTTTTGTGAAGTAGTGTGGAACCAAGAATGGCACTGATATATGCATAGTGATGAGCTGCTTTGAAGGACTGGACAAATGAATGAAAAATTCATACAATTATCCAAAGTGTAGGTATTTTTTTGCTTTAAAAAAGGAATCTGCAAATTGATCTCTATTGCTAGAGCAGTTTTGTTCTGTGTCCTAACCATCACTACTTATGTTCAGCTTCTTTATCTTTGCCTTCCGATACTTCTTAATCTGGTTAGGTCTTTAATTGGCTAGGATTCTAAGATGGCATCCTAGACTAATATGTAGTAGCATTTTTGGTATGCCCAAATCTAAGTACTTGTTGTTTAGTTACTTTTTCTGCTATCAAGTGTTTGGTAATCTTTCCCTTTCATTTCCGTATCCGATGAGTGGGATAAACATCATGATATATTGCTTATCGCCTTTCATTTGCTGGATACTTATGTTTGCTATCAAGTCCTGTCACTACAAATTGTATCGTGATTAGTGTTGCAAGTGAGTTGCAACTGATAATCTTTCCCTTTCATTTCCGTATCCGATGTCCAGGACTAACGTAGCAGTAGGCGACGACACTATATCTCGAGAATTTCATGACCATTGAGTCGCGGAGGAAGCAGAGAGTTAAGGTGGTCATCGCTGGTGCGTGTGGTATGATCCCTTCTCCTCCAACTTCTGTCATTTTACAGTACCAGGTTCCTTCATTGTACTGAATCATGGATATGGTCATAGTTAATCTCATTGTTCGGGAATTCGTTAACTGGTAACGGCTCGGTCGGCCACTGAATAGGGATTAATGGCGAATCGGCCGATTAACTGAATTAATCGGTCGAGAAAACAGGACATGACAATATTTTGGCAACTTATATATAGTTTTTCTGTGTTATTTCATACTCATCAGCCTACCAATGAGGAGATCAAGCCTATCTATCTTCTTTTAGATCTTGTCTTGCCGCCTGATGTATTTTCCCAGCATATTTAGTTATATTAGCTGCAATCTGGTTGTACTTGGAATAGTTATATTAGCTGCAATATGTGATGAAGGAGAAGATATTAGATTAGTGAATTTGTGTTAATTTATCTCTACAATCACTATCTTGCTGGTGTGACTCTAATAGATCCAACTCTGATGCTTGCCATTCAGACTGCATCCATTTGCTGCTTGCAGATGTAACTGGAAGCATGGATGTTCCCTGATGCTTGCCATTCACACCGCACCCATTTTCTTGCAGAATAGAATACACTTATGGTGAAATTTGGTAAGGCTTGGCATATTGTTTTAGTAGTCAATATGGTTCAGATGCATGATCCTGTTAATTTGATTTCCTTTTTTGCTGTCAGAACCACATATGGCATAAAATTTCTTTATCTTGTAGCTAGGTAGTTATCTGATGGACGATTGTGTGAGCCTTTCCTATTTATCAAAATGTTTATCTGTTCTTAATAGTTTACATTGATAGACTTGAAGATTCCCTATTCCTACTTTAAGCGCTTAGTAGTCCTTTATTCTCATGTTTCTGTTCTTTGGAGATTGTTTTTCTGGATCAGAAGCAAATAAAAGCTTGAATGGAGTAAAGTTTTGGCTGTGCATTTGGGCTTGTGCCATTTACAGTTTTGGTTGATATTGTGGTTTGCTTGCTTCAGGGATGTGATTGAGGTTTCAAAGTTGGAGCAGAGAGTTGAGAAGTGGTAATGGCGCATGTGCCTTCAATTTTGCACTCCCTGGTGATGTTTGACGCTGCTGCTCCCTTTTATCAGGTGAATACTACCTAAACTATAATGAGATGGGTCTTTTATTAGGTGATTTTAGTTATCTAGGGTCAATTTTCTTTCAGCTCTTGGCTGGACAGAACTACCTGATGCCCACCCAATGATTAATGTCTGCGACCAAATTTTTTTTGTTCCAGATCTGACTTACTATCTGTACACAAATAACATGTCAGGTTTATTGAAGGCTATCTACAGAAAATAGGTAATCTTATATAACTCAATGTTATTTTTGTATGGTTCTTCTGATGTGTTGAGTGTATGAATGGTTTTTCCCTTTTGTATGGTTTGTAGGTGAACCTGGGAAATGCTCTGTTGGTAGTGCGGCAGCTACTTATGATGAGTGCCCTGAAGAATCCATTGAGGGTTCAATTTGTCTGTTCGATCTCTCCTCAATTTTGAGCACTCTCAACATTATAAGCTGCAACATTACTCTTCTTTTCAAGCAAAGCTTTATGATCAGGAATACAAAGTGGCCAGGTTTCTCTAATAAGGAGACACTGTGTCTCAAGTTTACTAGCTCAATGTACGTATATGTATATTGTATATACTTTGCAGCAAGTGGTGATCCGAGCTTGTTCCTCTCTTCATTTCTTACGATCCACATAACTTCTTTCTTACCTGGCTGTCTATACCTACAACAGAAATATAAGGCATATCAATTTTTTTTATGAACTGTCTGTTGGAGCTTTATTCCCTTGATTTTCAGAAATCAGATGAAAGGGCAGTAATTTCTGGGACAACTGAGTGTTATTCTTAGTGTCTTCTCTAATGCATGCTCATATAAGGTGCTTTTCTCTGGCTATCGTAAATCTGATCATATAGTGTCCTATATTTTTTCTGCTCATGATTAATTGCAACTGAAAACATTTCTTGGTTTTGTACCCTAACATTTCTATAAGAAAATTTGCATCCTAAGTTGCCATCAATTACCCTGACTATTTTGATTTAGCTTCCAACTTGCTGAAATGATTTTCTTTTTATCTTTAAGTAAAGGTGTGACTTACAATGCTCTCAAAGAAAAAGCAGAAACAGAAGCATAGAATTGCGAAGTAGCATACTGCTCTGAAAGAAGTTTTGATTCGGTGTTTTAATTCTGTAGGATTGCCTTTTAGATACTATAGGAGACTGGGAGGTTCCATTCATTGGTCTTTCCAAGGTTGGTTTCCTAGGGAGTGAACTGCAGTAGATTTCATAAGTTGGTTCAGAAGCCACAATCTTTCCAAGGTGATTATCCCCTCCCCGCCCCCTCCATAGAACAACTCTCCTATATATTTTTTATTTGTTACACATTTGCTTAACTGCTTAGTTTAAACGACACTCGATAATATAATTGTTGAGTTCTCTAATGGTAAGCCTCTTAAGAAAATTTGTGTATAAGTTTAATTGAGTTTACGAGCGTGTTTATATTTATTCTATCCTTCCCTACGCAATATCCCTGGAAATTTTAGACATGAAAGCTGCGAATAAACTACATTACAGAGATGATTTAGAAGGACAATTCTCTAGGACCACTGTATAATTTTTTATGTACAATGATGAAACTTGATATATGCACTGGCAAAAGATCATTCCATGACTCTTAGATCATAATTTCCATCTCAACCTGTTATAACTTCTATGTACTTCAGGTATAACATAATGCACTGAACAACAACTGTGATAAGCGATAACAAATTAGTTAGAATGTTACGATCAAACCGCTATTTTTATCTGTACATTAGCCTCTGCTTTTGCTCCCAGTAGACTGCATATGTGTAATAAGATAATTAGACAAGTTCATATCCAATTCAATTTTCATTAAGACTAAGAGGAAGTACATATTTTTATCATCTGGTCTTTTCCATCGGCAATGTGTGAATTCACAATATTGCATATGTAGAATGGTGGCTTTAGTTGATCTTGAGCACATAATTTTTTCTCACATGATCTTTGATATAACATGTAATTTGACTATTAATATTAAATATTTGCATACAAACTACACACCTTCAATTAATTATACACTTTCGTGAACAACTGTGAAATTATGTAGCACACTTAATTTACGTTTCTATAATGATGGCCACTGAAATTTACCGCTTCGAAAACAATTGACCTAAATATATTTAACTTAAGGCGACCCTACAGTTTTGCTTTCGGCACCTGCGCCAGTGGCGCAACGAGTCATCTAGTAACTTATAAGACGTTGTAAAAAAAATTGTGCAACCTTGGGGGTAGAATGCCATGTGCCCAGCTGCACATATTGTAAAAAAGAGAGCATATAATTACCCAACTTTTGTTAGATATATAGAGACGAGGGCTGATATGGTGAACTGGACATACGAACTTCTCAGTCGAATTGGAAATCATACCTAGTTGCATGCATATGTAATATGTTACCTCGTCCCTGGTTGAGTTAGCCTACCTTAACATTTCCGGCTTCCTTGATAGCCTCCACAAGCTTGAGCTGCAGCATGAGGTTGTGGCTGCGGATGTGAGCGCCGGACATGGCTGACACCACAACGTCCACCTGCTTCACGGCTGCGACGAGGGCCGGGTGGTCGTCTAGGGACGCCTCGACGAGACGTGCTCCTTGCGCCTTGAACGACAGCAGCATCTCCAGCTTGTCGATGTCGAGGCCGATCTCCGGCCTCATCAGGACGAAGGTCTGGTGGCCCTGAGCCAGGCTCGCCTTCACAATCCTTCTGCCGATGTAGCCGGTGCCACCAACAACCAGAACCCTGCTCTTCTCCATGCCTGAGAAAGAAGGTGCAAGTGGCTGTCGTTGGCTGCTACTTCTCGCTTCGCTTGGCTTCTGGGAAGCGGCGCCGGAGTGCTTTATATAGAGTCTGACAGCTGTGCTTGCTAGAAAGCAGCATCGACAATTTGTGGTCGAGCCATGTTGAAGTTGCAAAGTGCTCAGCCGTCGGATCTTCGTGGACCGTCTTCTTCTGTTTGGATGATCCTCGTGTACAAATCTGTAAATGATGGATTGCTCCTCCTCTCTCATCTTAAACTCATGCTACAAATCTTGTCAACACATGGGAATATACTAGTTGAATTTGGCGTGCCGTGACGGCACGCCCTTGATGTTTTTTTTTGTGTAGTATATATATATTTTTTTTAACCAAAATGTTAGCTAAATTGGTATGTTCGAACATGTTTTTATTTTGTCATGAATAGGTAGCATTTTTTATGAGCATTCTTGTCATATTTTGTGAGTTTTTTTGTGAGTTTGTTTGTATGATGTCAGAAATGTTGGCGAAATTGAAATGTTAAAATATATTTGTAATTCGCTATAAGTATGCTGCGGTTATTTTTTGGGAGCATTCTTGTCATATTTTGCGGAATATCAGGAAAAGTCGCTAAAATGTTGGCGAAATTACAATTTGCAAACATGTTTTTTATTTTGCTATGAGTAGATAGTAATTCGTCCGAACATTTTTTATATATTTTGTAGAATATTCAAATATTTAGATAGTTGAATTTAGCGTGGCGACACGCCGCGCCTTTGCTGAGGATATGTTGTAATAATTTGTTTGTTTTTTTATTTGCGGTATATATATATTGTAAGGGAAGGTGGTTGTTCTAATTTATATAATGTAGTTAGGTGGAATTCAATTTGGAAGCAATCCATAATTAGAGTAGACGTGTTTGTATTTTATAGAAATATTCATATAAACAATCATTTTTTAAATGTAAATACATAATTAGAGGGATTTAAGTTATATTACTTGCAAATATGTTAGGCAAATTTGAATGGTTAAATATGGTAGTATTTTGTCATTATTTTCATACGAACCACCATAATTAGAGAGAATATATTATGGTTATGTTTAAATATTATGTGTCTATTTCGCCGTAAATATATGATTTAGCTTGTTGGTTAGAGGAAATATGTTGTGTTAACATCTATTAAATTGAATCCATCTTTAGAGGAAACAAATTTTTGATTTCTTTCAATGTGAATGTAATGAAGCATTATTTAAATTTGACCACATAATTAGAGAGAGTTAAGTTCAAGTTGAACATTTATTAAATTGAACTGCATAATTGAAGGAAGTTCAGTAATATTATTTGTAAATATTAATTTAATTGAGTTGGTATGATATGTATGTGTTTTGTGTTAAATATTTAATCGAAATCAATAATTGGAGGGAATAAATTGTTTGAGCACTTATTAATTTCAATTTAAAATCAAGCCATAATTAGAGGAAATGCTTAACTACGCTTCTTTCTTTCCGTAAGTACGTAATTAGTGGGAATGCACAATTTTTTGGATTTGATTCTACAATTAGGGAAAATATATTTATATTGCATCCAAATATTGACCAAATTGGAATGTTCAAATATGTTTGTATTTTACCATAAATAGTTAGTATTTTTTTCTGAGTTTTCTTTTTTTTTAGTTTTTTTAAAAAATATAAAAATATCTAGCAAGTTGGAATGTTCAAACATATTTGTATTGTGCTATGAATGTTTAAATGTAATTAGAGAAAATGTATTCGAATTATCTCAAAATATTTTCCAAATTTAAATGTTTAAATGCGGTTGTATTTTGCCATAGATATCTAATGCAGTTACGTAATTAGAGGAAATGCAAAATGTGTTTGGAAGGATTCGAATTTTTTGGAATTTTCTAATTTGTATGATGTGGTTATGTGGTGGAATTGAAATGTTGAAAATGTTTACATTTTGAAGTTGTGCAGATCTGAAAATTGTTGAAGCTGTATTTCGGAAGGTACGAAAGTTTTCCGGGGAAAAAAAAAACCAGGGGAAATGTGGTGAATTTCAATTCTTGGAAATGTCCACATTTTCAAGTCGTAGTGGTTGCGGAATCAGGAGACTTGGAAGTCATATGACACTATGAAAATATTGATATTTGTAATTTGAGTTGGAATGGTGAAATATGATTGCTTTTCACATAAAATTGTGCACATGTAGGGCAATTTGAATTGTTTGAATTTATTTGTCTTTTGTGGGAAATAGGTGATCTTTTTTTTCCTCTACTATTTTCATATATATTTTTATATTTTGGCCATGGGTATTTATATAAAAAAAATTCTGTTGGTTCTACTCTTTTATTACTGAAATTGAAAGAAGCTTGCAGCTAAAAATTGATTAGTTTTTTGAAATTGTTGAAGTTGGGGTGTTTTCAATATTAAAATAATTTGCATTTGTAAAATGAGAAGGGTCCAAAGATATTAAAGATTGTGGAATATGTAAGTATGAATTTATTTATTTTTGTCCGGTACAAATAATCAGCATTTATTGTTGTGAGGGTATTTATGAAAATATTTTCATGTTTTGGAAATTGTTCCAAAGAGGAAGTGCGGTAGGGTTTTCATCAAATATTCATCAATTTAAAATGTTAAAATTATGTGTTTTCTGACGTATATAATTATTATTTGTTTTGTCGGAGCATTTTGTTGTGTTCTTTCATTATTTCTAGATGGGATTTTGTAGAGATATATCCATTTGCATGAAATGTAATAAAATTGAATGCATCAAATTAGAGGAAGTAAATTTTGATTGTAGAAATTCATTTGCTGGTACTATTAATTGTTTTTTTAAGATTCTTTTTGATTTGAAAGGAGACTTATGGGATCCATATATTGTAAATTGATGTAAATATGTAGGATTTTAAATTTCCAAGATTTGCAATAATTTTGGCAATGTTCCACAGTATTTGGAATGGTTATTTTGTTGCTTAAAAAAGTTACTTTGAATTAATTTGTAGCTATATTAGAGAATATCGAAATACGTAGCAAATTGAATTGTTGAATATATTTGTAGTATGCCATAAATGTTTATTTGAACTCGGGAGAATGCAATTTGCGAGATATATTAGCAATTTGAAATTGTAAAGTGTGTTGCACTCGTGTGGTTCAAATGTGAAACTTATAATTAGGCCAAATATTAATAAATTTTGTAAGGGTGGGGGCAGTGGGAGAAGACGAAGAAAAAGCTAAAATATATTGTGAGGAAAGGTTATAGTTATAATTTGTATATTGTACTTAGATTAAATTCAATTTGAATTCAGTGCGTAATTAGAGGGAATGGTTTACATTTTGTCGGAATATTCATGTAATCAGGTATTCTCTTAAATGTGAGTACATAGTTAGGTAGATTTAAGTTTTATTACTTCTAGATAGGTAGTACATAATTATGGAGTTATTTCGAGAGTGAACCAATCGTTTTCATTTTACTTGTTTAGAATTGTTTTCATGTTTGCAAATTGGTTAGATTTGCAAGGCAAACAAAATTTGGAAATATTCAAACTTCTATGCCGCGTAGCTGTGGTAAAATTCAAATTGGGTGGTATTTGTCGTTTAAAATATTTGTAGGTACTTAGTGGTTTTGAATGTTGAAGTATGCAAGTGTTTTGGAATAAATATTTAATTTAATAACGTGAATTGGAATGGTCAAATATGTCTGCATCATAAATATCTATTTTGACTCTATAATCTGAGTAAATGAATCGCATGAGAATTCGATAAGTCTGATATTTAATTAGAGGGCGTATTTTAATTTGTTTAAATATAAAAAATGGAGTTACTTTGAACGTTTTTTATTTTATGGTATTTAGTGAAGGAAAGGGGCACCACCTGTCAGAAACTTAACTTTTGTAAAAAATGTTTCGAAAAAGGATGAAATTCATGTTTATTTATGTCGTGCGGTTAAATATCTATCGCTCGGAAATTATCGCAATAGTTTTTTTTCCTTTTTTATTTGGCAATAGGTAATATTGTTTGGAAATACAATATAGCCACTTGTTAGGTCATTTGGAAAGTTTTTTTTTGTTCTGGAATTTGGAAGTGCATATAATTTTTAAAGTTATGTTCAGTGGCACGTGTTTTTTATATTAGTAGGCGAAAATGGCAACATTATGAAATTGTTGTAGTATGGGAATCATCGGAATTTGGGGAAAAATCGATTTAAAATGATTGGATTTTAGGGACTGCTTAAATTTTGAAATTGTTGCAATTGGGGAAAAAGCTGCGATTTTTAAAAAACATTTATATATTAAAAATTATTGAAAGTGGGAAACGTCACATGTCACATGTCACGTTCATAAAATCATGGGGATTGAAAGAGTTTTTTTCTTTTTGTTGAGATTTAAATTTCAAATTTGGATTTAAATGGTCTGATATGTTTGTGTTTTTTTTCCACAAACTTTTCGAAACATTGGTCGATAGGGAAAATTCAAGTTTTTTTTATTTTCAGTTGTAAGCATTTTTTTAGTCATTTAGATGGAATTTTTTTTGCAAACGTTTGTAAATAAGAAAAACAGAAAAGAAAAACAGATTTTTTTTAAAAAAGGCCAGGCCGAGCCAGCTGCGAAGCAGCCAGCCCAGCCCAACTTGCGGCCCAGTCGGGCAGCCCAGGCCCGCAGGCACGGCGTGGCGACGACAGCCGTGACGTCACCTGCCGGCGGCGGCCGAGCTCGGCTGAGCACGGCCACGGGCGCCCCAGCACGCTCCTGAGGCCGGCGTCGCGCGGATCCGTGCGAGGGAGGTGCGGCGGAGCCGGGAGGGCGGCGGTAGTGACCAAATGGTCGCCGGAGCACCGGTGGCGAGCACGGACACGGCGGCGGATGCCGACGGACGGCGGCGATGATTGCGACGCGATGCGGCCGTCCCAGCACGCGTTCGTCGGCGGAGATGGAGAGCGCGCGACGGCGCACCGCGCCGTGGCCTTCGATTTGGCCGCGGAGACGTGCTGCGGCGGCGGGCCGCGTCGGCGTCCGCGGCGAGCTCGCGCCGTGCGTGAGAGAGGACGGCGAAGGGGGGAGGGTTGTGGCATTTTTACGAAAAAGAACCCGGAGTTTCGCTTAATTGTAAACAGGTCCCTCGCGGCGTTTTTTCCGTGAAGGACGTGGAATTTTCGGGCCCCGTGTATCTGTTTGCAAAAAGCGGCAGCGCGCTGTGAGGCTGACATGCGGGGCCCACCACGCACTGTTCAACACTGTAGTTTCTACAGTGTCTACTGTAGATGCTACAGTAACTCGGGGCGCCCTCAGCGCGCGGTTTTGCCCAGCTTTTACATAGTGATATTATATTATATGGTTACCACCGCCTCTAATAAAGGCCAAGTACGTGCAAAAATTCAGTAGAAAAATAGTAAAAGAAAATAAAAATATATACCGAGCATTGGTGGCGTAAGACAACAGAAGACACTATTATTCTTCGCAATTAGAGATGAAAAAGAGTAGGACTCGACGGAGCGAATAGGCTTGGGACCCAACCAAGAAAACAACAAAATAATAGATCCCTTAAAGGGTTCGAAAGCTAACTTGCGGAGGTCGGTTGACTCAAACGTCATAGTGGCTACATCCTAAGCGAAAGTTGCTAAAGTTTGCAACTAGTTGCGCCCGCACCCCATTACGCATGTCATACTTCCAGATTTTCAAAAAATGTGAAATAAATCAGGAACATTGATTATGTTGTTTCACATGTATCTACAAATTTTCATCCAATTTTTTTTGACAATATATGGGCTGCATAAAAAAGAAAAATGATGTGTGAATAATACGTGATACTATTCGCTTTTGTCTTCTCTCTTTTGGATAAGATACATATGGTCATATTTTGAGATGAAATTTTCTGGATGCACGAGAAATAACATAACCAATGTTCATGATTTATTTCGGATTTTTTGAAAATTCGAAAATAGGACATCCGGTAATGGGGTGTGGGCGCAACTAGTTGCAGAATATTCGCTCTCACGTGAAGTATAAGACATCACCATTTCACTCTTTAAGGTGATCCTATGGACACCACGTCACAAGTTAGTGGATCGGTTCAACTCAATTTTCAAGTATTTTTTATCAAACACCTACCACACAAGTTAAGGATAAATCTCAGAGCTTTAAAAACTTTCCGTTGAAACACTCTAATGTAAGTGAACATGTGTAATATGAATTTCATTCGGCGAGACCAATGTCATAAAATTTGGAAGATCAAAGCTCGAAAATGGCCAATTTTGCAAAATTCAAGTAGTCGAAAGAGCACACAATTGAGAGATAGTAGTCCAACTTTATTAATTATTTATTTAAACCTAGAAGAAATACGAGAAGTTTGCATGCATGCAACAAGAGCATGCCAATCGATGTTGGACACTAGATAGACGGCCTCAAATCACATCGACGTCTCTACTGCGGATTGGGTGGCCTGGAGTTGGCCGCGCTGACTCTGGATCCCCATTCCAAGAGCTCCTTGCTGGTGTCGTCCTTGTGGGCGATCACCTCGATGAAGCACAGGCAGTCCTGCTTCTCCCCAGTCGCCGTCTCGATCGCCGCCGTCAGCTCCTCCTCGCACGTCACCTGCATCATCCATCCATGCATGAATAACACTAGTTTCCTCTCACGCATCTGCTGCCATTACCGACGAGGAGAGATGATAGAGATTTGTAAATTACCTTGGCGGTCCAGCACTTGCCCTCTCCGTTGTGGATGGCGTCGACGAGGCCGGTGTAGTTCCAGTTCTTGATGACGTTGTAGGGCCCGTCGTGAATCTCCACCTCGATGGTGTAGCCGCCGTTGTTGACGAGGAAGATGATGCTGTTCTGCTCGCAGCGGAGCATCGTCGACACGTCCTGCGCCGTCACCTGGAAGCTGCCGTCGCCGATGCAGGCGATGACGCGCTTGTCGGCGGCGCCCTGCGCGTAACCGAGCAGCGCCCCGACGGACCACCCGATGGACCCGTACTGCATCTGGAACTCATACCTGCACGCACGGACAAGCAAGCTGCAGGCTCATAATAATTCAGCGGCGGAGACGTGCAAGCTAGGCGTAGAGTGTGGGGACGCTTACCCGCAGCCCTCGGGGAGCTTGAGCTTCTGGCAGTTGAACCACGAGTCGCCGGTCTCGGCGATGACGGCGCTGTCGCCGGTGAGCATCTTCTGGACGTGCTTGAACAGCACGTTCACGCGCAGCGGCTCCCCGGGCTCGCTCTCCAGAGGCTGGCCGTCCGGCACGAAGATCCTCTTGTAGTTCTCGTATGCCGTCGTGTTCTTGGTCACCCTCTTGGCCAGCGCCGACAGAAAGTCCTTCATCATGATGCACCCGAAGGCCGGGCCGTTGCCGACGGTGACGCGGTCTGGCTGCACGATCACCGCCTTCTCCTTCTTGAGCAGGAAGGAGTACCCCACGGAACTGTAGTCGTTGAAGATCGGGCCGGCGAAGAGGTAGGCGTCCGCCGACTCCACGATCTCGGCGCAGAACGCCGTGCTCACCGCGCCCCAGTAGGTGCCGAGGAAGCGGGGCAGCGTCTCCGCCACCATCCCCTTCGCCGACGGCATGGTGGCCACAGCGTACCCGCTCGCGTCCGCCAGCTCCGCGAACGCCGCGCCGGCCTTTGCCACACGGAGCTTCGGCCCGGCCACCATCACCGGCTTCACCGCCTTGTCCAGGAACTGCACCGTCGCCTCCACCGCAGCCTCGAGTCCCATCTGGTTGCTCATCCTGCACACGTACACAATTATTCAACCGTCAAATACATCTTCACGTGCAAGCATGCGTGCAACTCATGATCAATCATGACACGTATACCAAGAAAACAAAAGCAAAAAATTAAGAACATAATGCATGACCTTGGGGAGAGGAAATAGGGCACGGGGTCGTGGCTGAACGTTGGGTGGGAGACGCCAGGGAGATTGCAGCTGATGCTGATGTACACGGGCTTGCTCTCCTTGATCGCCGTAGAGATGGCCTTGTCGATCTGTTCATGGGCGTCCTCGAGGTTGTTGACGACGGCCTGGTAGCACGTGACGGTCTGGAAGGCGCGGAGCTCCTGGGAGAAGTCGGGGAGGCCGATGGTGTGGTGGAGGATGCGGTTGGTGCCGTAGTCGTTCGAGTTGGGGTCTCCGACGATGCAGATCAAGGGGAGGTTTTCGCTGTAGGCGCCGGCGATGGCGTTGAGCACGCTGAGCCCGCCGACGGTGAAGGTGACGGCGCAGGCGCCCACGCCCTTGGCGCGCGCGTACCCGTCAGCGGCGTAGCCGGCGTTGAGCTCGTTGCAGCAGCCGACGAAGCGGAGGCCGGGCTCGGCAATGAGGTGGTCGAGGAGGGTGAGGTTGAAGTCGCCCGGCACGCCGAACACGTCGCTCACGCCCACCTGCACGAGGCGCCGCGCGAGGTGGCGGCCCAGCGTGGCCTCGGCGGAGGCGCCCATGGCCGCATGCGACGAGGCGGGGAAGGTGGCGGGGCACGCCAGCGCGCCGCTGGGCGCCGCCTTGGGACCGTCCACGGATCCGATGCCCGTGTCCATGGTTGATCGAGATCCGGCCGACACGTACGTGCGCGAGGAGGAAGAGAGATTGGGAGAGGAGATTTCTTGGGGTGGTTTGACCTGTGTCCGGTCGTCGCAATTTATATGTCGAGAGAATCGAGCTAGGGCGGCAAGTAATTAGCTTCGGTTTATTTTTAGGCCCAGCTAAAAAGACCCTCAATCAAGAAATAAAATAGAGGCAGCGACGGGATACACGTGTACGAAATTGGCCCGATCGGTCGCTGCGTTGTGGGGCAGGGAGACTCCCCGGGCCTACTAGTCAGTCGGTGTTGCATGTTAAACATACATTGTCTGGTTTAAATCGGGTGCGATTAATTGCGATCAATTGGGTTTGGAGAGCAAGTCACGTATTTCTTACCGTACAAGCAGAATAGTAGTAAAAGTTTTTCCTTTAAGGACGATCCAATTCGGGCTAGCAACATGCTTGGGCGAGAACTTGCCTGTGGCAAGATGGTTAGGTGGGTGGTTGTACCCCCAGCCCACCAGAGTTCAAACCCCAGGTTTGACGCTGGTGTTTCTCATTTAAGGCGGAATATTCTTCAGTGGGAGGCGACGTTCCCGTCGACAGCGAGGCGCCCGTGGTGACTTCGTCAATCTCAAGACTCGACCCGCCGGCTCAGTCTCTCGGAGGTGCTCATAGGGGTAGGGTGTGCGTGCGTGCGTTCATAGGGGTGAGTGTGTGCGCGTGTATATGAGCGCTTGCGTTGTACTGTGTTTCGCAAAAAAAAAAAAAAAAAGCAACATGCTTGGGCTCTAATATTTTTTTCTACTAATTTATACAAGCCCAAATATGATATTGATGGGCTGTCTAGTCCTTTTCTAATGTATACACAAGACCAATCATAATGACTATCATATGTATATTGCTTGAAACAGTCTTTCACCTCGCTTTATAAATAAAACCAAACGGCCGAAACGGTACAAAGTGATGAGGAAAACTTCTTACAAAACAGATCAAAGATAGAGCAAAGAAAAACACATGGAAAACCAAACTTACCACCGAAGACACTGGAGCGTGCCCGAGAGAAAACGAAACTCCACGCCGACGCCCCCAACAGGGTGACGACGTAGGCCGTCGCCGTCGATGAGATACTGACTAACATGTATCTCTGTAATTTTGACAATTTAGATGGAGATTTAGAATTGGTATGTTTCTTCAGTTTTTTTAAACAATTGGTTCTTCCGTTGTTATTGCCCGCCAATAAAGTCATTCAGTGCCTTGCAGAGTAGTGAGAAAAACTCCCATTGCTATATGTGCCATTGTATAAAATATCTAATTAACACATATCATTGTGTACATGACGTGGATAACAGAGAACACGATAAGATGTGTTAATGGTCGGGCTGCCTCACATCTTTGGAGTCGTTTGTTGTCAGACTCGGTAAAAAATCAAAACGTACATGAAGCGCATTTAATGTTTTCTTCTTTCCATCCTAAAATGAGGACTTGACGAAACCATATTCATGTCAGAGTTTTTCTATTTATGTCGATCATCACATATAAACATATGAATATCTTAAAACTCATTTAAACTAAAAGATTTAAAAGATTTTTTTGTTTTTTTAAATATAGACATGCGTTGCACGTGCAACTTCACTAGTAAAGCCAAACGGCCGAACCGATACAAAGTGATGAGGGAACCTCTTACAAAGCAGATCAAAGATAGAAAAAAGAAAAACATATGGAAAACCCAACTTGCTACCAAAGACAGCGAAGTGTGCTCGAGAGAAACCGAAACTCCATGCCGCCGCCCCAACAGGGTAACGATGTAGATCGTCGCCGTCAACAAGACCAAGATGATCAAGAGTTTTCACCCGGAGCCCTAATCGGCTAATGTATCCACAATAGCGCCCCAAGAGGGAAACGATACCCGCAGGCACCGCCCCGCCGCCATTGGCGCCGGAGCGCAAAGCTTTCGCTCGGAAGAACCTTCGCACCACGCCCTACTATCCCGAACATGGTCACCAGAACACGATCTGGGAGTTGTCGTAGCAGAAGCACCGCCAACACCAGGGACCCCGCCGCCCGCTCCTCACCATCATATGTATATTGCACAGTAATATTTATGGCCAACACAAATGTAAACCAAAATGACATCTTTGCATTTTCCAAGGTTTATGTATTTAGATACCAATCGAACAAGAATTAGAATGGATTAATTTTTAGTTTGAGAGCTGATCAATCGTGTGGTAATTTTTATATTCATGAGCACTTCCATGAAATTTGGCCTATATCAGCCCTACCATGAGCAACAATATCAAGCTGATCACATTATTTTCTATTAAATAGTCCACAAATATTAAATCATTCACTACATTTAGATTTATAGTTTTCATGTTAGCTCTTCCAACAATCTCTCTTTCTGGAAGCACCGCATTTGTTTTTATTTAGTTTATATTTTTTTCATCTCACCTAATACATCGGGTTCCCCTGATAACCATCATGATTGAGTTGGGAAACAAGACAAATTCTTCTTTTTTTATTAGCATTTCTAAAGAGGAAGTAGGGGAACTAGCAGGTCCCTGTGTTTGAACCACGAGTCACCTTTATGGGGGAAAAGCCACTTGCTACAATACTTTGTGCTTGGAGTATCAACGGGTTGGTATGTATGTAGTTTGTTGCAACCAAGATATCGTTTTGGCGCCATTTATCTAGGTGCTAGTGTTTGAGCACTATTAGAATTTTATATGATTCTTTAGTTATTGGTCCCATGTTGCCTTGAAATATAGACTTGCTTAAAAGGCCATTTGTTAGAATAGATAATGTCATGATATAATTACACATAGACTTTGAGCATGTGGATTTTGCTATAAAAGACACAGTGAGTATTTCTTCTTGTCAGATAATTCTTGAAAGGCCTTTTCTTAGAACTACAATGCGACCATTGATTCAAAAGAGGAGAATGTTAGGTTCAATTTTCACATAAGAAGTGCATGGAACATTCCTGAAGGAAGAAGGAGGATAAACAACTTTTTTCACCATGACAACAACCCAAACTAAACAAAGGTACTTACAGCCTAACTAGATGGCTATAAAAATCGCTTCTACGAGGCAACACGTTTGAATTTTTGTTTTAGTTTTAGTTTTGTTTGTTTGGTGGTTGTAGCTAGCTAGTTTTATTTGAATTCTAGCCGGTTTAAGAAAACAAAATTCCATATCTTACCCATTTTTGTTTTATTGGATGTTCAACATTGGTGTTTTTTCTCTTTCAACACATTGTTGTTCACCGCACGATTTCTCAGTTTTTTGCAGGATCCTTCTAAAATATCGAATAATTCGTAGTTCGCATAACGAACATCTTTACTCACCTGCATGCAAAAGGTTGTCAAAAATATTCTGCCATTTTTAGGTGCCAAAAGAATGACGTTATCCTACTTCTACTTTTCAAGATAGATTCTGTATTTTATTGTAAGAGTGGCTTGAGCTTTATATGATCCTTTTTTTTGTCTTAAAATATTTCTTGGATGTCACCCACTCAGTTAATGTTTCTTTTTTTGCATCGACCCACAACACTTATCATTTTTAGAAGAAAAATACTAAACGCCTCATACAAATTTGCTGAAACATGAAATATTTCTGAAGAGGTTTCCACTCGAATTACTCATAAGCATGAAAGAGTGACCGAGTAATGCAAAGTACTCCCTCCGTTTCTAAACATAAAGTGTTTTAGGTGTTTCATATGTTGACTAGATGTGGATTGAATGAGTGAACATAGATACTAAAACATATGTGGATACAAGTAAATGCATGTGAATCTGAGAAAAGGTTAAAACGTTTTACATTTAGAAACGGGGAAGTAGATTAGAGCTGACAGATTAGTCAGGCCGTAACTCACAATAACATGAAAACAAGCTACTGGCACAGCTCTTGCTCTGCACCTATGGATATTTAGCAGGTACTCCCTCTGTTTTAAAATACTGGTAATCATGCACGTACGCATGTCTCCACCAATGTTATAAACATATATATGTTTGGAGAATGTAATTCTTTTGTCAACGTTGCAAAATTTTGCGATTAAAACAAATAAATAAAAGTTATTATTACCAGCAATCGTTTGATCCGCTAGGTACGTGCCATCGACGTCTGATAACAAAAAATAGTTTCACCATATCTTCTTACAGTAGACTGCACTTCAAAATTCAAACAAAAGCATTAGACGCCAAGAAAACATATGCACGTGGAATACTGCTACAGTGCTATACACAAGTTCTTGCATCATGTAGAGTATATGCACATGCAAATAATATTCTATTAAATAAGTCACATTCGAAATGGACACTAAAGCTATTAGTAATTTACTTTGTCTCTCTGAAGAAACAACACAGTGATAATGGCATGCCCTTTCTAGCAATTTGTTCCCTAAGCACCTTGCAGAAGATGCACCAGAGGCCTGATTATGTCTACGTCGATCACATCTTGGAGACAAACAACACAAGTTTAGAAGGTTGTCTGCTCTACAAAGGAAAGAACATAAGCATAAACATTACACTTGATCAGTTGCTAATATATCTAGACGACGGTATTGGTAAGCTGTCCAGGAGAAGCTGGCTTCTCAAAACAGGGATTGTGATATTTGTGCTGAAAAATACACCCTTTCCTTTTCGTTCAAGTATCAACATGCTAATTCCAGCATGCATGTCCTTTTTGATATAGAATATAAATATACAAATCCAAGTACTGACAGCACCAACCTGAGTCTATAACGGGTTACCAGCTGTGATGTTTAAGATATTCCAGCATGCTTCTTTCTTGATGCTTTACTTGTGACTAGATGACCGGTTGCGTCACTGGCGCAGGTGCCGAAATCAATATTGTAGGGTCGCCTTAAGTTTAATATATATAGGTCAATTGTTTAGATGACCGGCTGCGGCCCTAGTGCAGGTATCGAAGGTGACACTGTAATGTAGCCTTAAGTTTTATATACTTTACAAATTGTTGTCATGGCCATCATGTGGGTATCATCATCGATAATTTTTGAAGCAATAGTGGGTTTAAACTTGACAACAAATATTTTTATGCAATCTCAAGTAATCTCAAGCAATATTATCTTGAAGTATCAGGCACCACCGTAGGAGGCTAATTTTAGAATGAACATTGTGCCCTGATTGCACACTATACCCATAAAAACATGGTGCATGTAGGCATGTTATGGGAATTGTCATGGAAATCAAATATATCGATCGTAAAAATAATAAGGAATTCATTTACCATAGTTCCTACATATTCAAGTAAGCTCAGAGGATCCAATTTTATCATGGATGTTCAGTCTTGAAACCATGTCATCCTCAAGATCCATGTTTCAAACAGCATCTTATACACACTGATATTGCGGTTATAGTCAAGCAGAAAATCACATTTTACAGAATTATACCATAGAAAAGGAAACTAATTAGCGATAGTAATCCAAAACACTTCCCTACTCTTCATCGTCGGAAATGTAGATAACTTCTTTCTTGGGCCGGTTGGGCTAATACTCGTCACTGGCGTGTCCTTAAGTTTTATATGTTTTGTGTATTGGAATTACTCGTTAGAGTTTCCTATGGCTCCATGATTAGAATGTGTTGAGCTCTTCGTAAGAAGGTTGAAGCAATCTTATATAAATTGTGCTAAAAAAAACTTTGCCCTCCGATAGCGCTTGAGCTAAAGACACGTCGCATAATAGCAGTGTTCAAAATTGTTACATGTAAATTAAGATGAGAGATGAAGATAATAAGGTAAATGTTACCGGTTGCACCACTGGCGCAATTAGAGGAAGAGTAAATTTTACGTGTATTGCATTTAAGTTGTTGTCCATGATTGAGATTCGCTCTCAGGATTAGTACACATACAAAAGTGCAACCAATTGCCGAAATCAAAATAGTATTCAAGTCATGACTTTTACTTGTTCTCCTTTATGTTTTTGCTCCGTGGTTGAGACTCAAGTAGCATGTATCCTCAGTGAAGGGGTTAAGATCTTCCGATGGATAAATTGGGTGAGGGGGAGAAACCAATATCTTTAGCGAAGTACAGAATTCATCTGATGTAGCTTCTCACCTAATTTATCTTACATGAAATTAGACATGAACTGATGATGTATCAAAAGAAATATGATCAGATGAACTTGATCTCATACGTATAACCTATTATATTCTTCTGTGCTCTCCAGTAAAACCGTATTGTTGCTATAGACTCTTTGATTGAAATTAAGCCAGTTTAGGCAAGACCAAATTGTAGGTATAGTCTCTCTTTGTTTCGCTACCAATCACATTTGATTGAAATTAAGCCAGTTTAGGGCAGGTAATTGGCGTTGATATGGCACATTGCATCCTAAAAACATATGGCCCGCCAAGTTTTTTTGGTCGAATACTTTAGTACCAAATAAGATCACGATGATTAATAATCTTGTAGCACACATAGAAGTATGTGGTAATTGGTATCTATATTTTTTAGTTGTAGAGATATATTTATGAGCAATATGATTTTTAACTTGTGTTTCGATGTTTTTTATTGATTAGAAAATAGAACGGGAGAAAAATAACTCAATAACCTAATTTTCTCTGCACTCATTAAGCTCGGTTACATATGGATGTTAACTTGGAAATACTGAATTTGTTTGCGTTAAACATCAATTAAAAATAGATTTTAAACTGGTGAAGGGACACAATGAAAAAAATTACTAAGTAATAAATTACTTGCTCCAATACAGAGAGCACGGGCTGAGTAGTGCAGCATTGTCACAGCCTAACACAGTTAGTTTCACGTATAGTCCAGAACAGAAGTTTTGTCTATAGACATAGCTCATAGGAACGCGAATTGGTCCGACTTTAAAGACCAAAACAGATTAATCACTACCCTAAATTCCTCATCATCGTAGAGGACGATAACCTCTTTTCTGGAGTACGTGGCCGATACTTATCGCCGATGACTTGAATGGAAAAGCCTCCATCCTTCATCCTTGGTCTGGGTATGAGCATTCGGTATAGTCCCGTCGAGCAGCCTATGCCTCTTCACCGGGTTCAGGCGTTCAGCTCCACATCGTCCATGTGTTACAGTTCAGGTACAGAATAACGAAAGAGAGACCACACAAGTGAAACGTCTAAACAGAGTCTACATGGCAATCTGAACCTATCATCCATAAGAGCAATAATTGTTTTTGCTGTGTCAGATACATTCATCGCTATGCGAACATAAGAAAGCAACCAAAATATGTTCAGTCAACATTAACAGGTAAAGTTCATCCAACACTAAAGCCAGAAACACACATAAGCCGATCAGAGTCCCAAGTGTTGGTAATAAACAAGCAAAGTATCCAGCAAAAACAAATTCTCTACACAGAAATATTTACCTGAACTTCCATAGACCATTAATGAAATTTAAATTACAAAATTGCACTATGGGTAACAGTGAGAACACATTCATAGACGTAGTGAATTACTGGGAACTCAAAGTTCTTGTTGGACCCAGTGAGAGTATCTTGATAGCATCAGCAGATGACATCTGAACAAAGCTTTTCTCAGCTACACCACTCTGCTAGCAAGAAAAAAATCAAATTTCAAGATGAGTAAAAAGCATCCCCATTGAGTCGAACAAAGATATACACCACTGCCATATATGCAACAACAACAGAAGGAAGCTATAAATAGCTTATCACATTGGGTTGTCTCCCATTGAGTCGAACAAACATATACACCTCAGCTGTCAGGATGGTGAATGATCAGCTGCATTATCAGGATGCAATCGAAGAACAGACCACGGCAACACTTTCGGGAAGAACATACCACTGTCAGACCACAACAACACCTGCAGGAAGAACATAGCACTGTCACAGATTTAAGCGAAGACCAGCTTTAGAGAAAGAGGGACACAGGAGAAGTTTGGGGCTAACCTGGTCTGACAGGGTGAAGGAGACAACCACCATGACGGCCTCTTATTCCACGGTTCCAGCATCGGAGAAGAACTTGTCCACATGAACACACTGCACTTTAAGAGAAGAAGATTAGAGATTTCTACAGTTCAAGCACGTGATACCTATGTTCAATGTTTCTAAACAAAGCCATAAAGTCCAACAAAACTAAAAGACTTGACCAGTGTTGCAAACAAAGAGCCTTTAACAAACAATAAAAGGCAACAACTGCACCACATTTCATTAATGAATGTACACAAATCAATGTTTAACCTCAAAATGGTAGTTACCTGACAGCTAATTCCTGTGGCCCCCGGCGCAGGTGACGAAGGCAAAACTGTAAGGTAGCCTTAAGTTATATATATTTTAAATCTATTGTTTTCCAAGTTTTAAATTCATGTGGCTACCATCAAACAAAAGTTATTTACTTTCCTTAAGGTTCTCTCTATAATTCATTTGATCACAGAAACATCTGTAATAGTGGACACGTCTCAAATAATTTATACAATATGAAGAAGTATTATCTTGAAGTAGAACATTATCCCCTGAATGAACATTATCCCCTGATTGCACACTGCACCCTCTAAAACATGGTATGTGTAGGCATGTTGTGAGAATTGTTATGGGAATCAAATATATCAATCAAACACTTATTAGGAATACATTAAGCATAGCCTCCGCATATTCCAGCAAGTTTGAGAATCACACTGTACACAAGGAATTTGACCAACAAAAAATGTGTACAAACAGAAACTTCAAACAGAACACTGATTGGTTAGATGCCAATGGTAATAGCAAATACTGTGTATATGACAAAATAATACAAAATTGACAACCCAAGAATGCATCATATTGAACATCATAATGTACATCGCCATATATATGGAGACCTAAGTTTCTTGTCCCATCTCAATTGTATTCCCATTAACTGGCTTACAGAAAATAGTGTAGTTTCCAGAAACCATAGCAGGAGTTGTGGCCTCCAATGGAGAACTGTTCCATGTTGCACATATGACTCTCAACAGTTTGTGCCACATGCAGATTTGGACACCACACGGAAAGGTCATTTCAGGTTGCACAAAGTCAGAAATGCATGAATGATGAATACCCTGCTTTACTACATTTGAATGATATTTTTTGAATTTTGACGAACTGCTTGCCAGGCAAGTGAAAAATATGAGTACTTGCAATTCATGAGTAAAAGAATATATGATTGGCAATAAGTGGGAGTCGGTTATTTAAAACTATCAGTACATTTTAGTATAAAATAATTCCATGAGCATTCATAGTGATGGTGGTGATTCACAATTCTAGTGATGGTGGTGATTCACAAAGCAATTCACAAAGCAATTCTAGTGATGGTGGTGATTCACAAAGCAATTCACAAAGTAATCCTACAAAATGGAATGGATATTGATAGTACTTCATAGCATCAATTTTTCTCTGCTAGTAACTCATATCAAGGAGGTACAAAACAATGTCAATTCTAGATATTTGAATTTTGAATGAGCCGGTAGTTTTTTTGTTCTCTAGACACCAAATCTCATAAGAAACATACACCAGTCTATGCGATAAATAAACTGAAACTATGTAGCCTTGGAACACATGTTACGGTGAAACTATTGACTTCATAGCATCTAAGATTGGCAGTAACTTCGGAATGTAAAATACAAACAAAGTAAAGGGATTACTGACCCTGGAAATAGTCGAGCCCTTGTCCTAAATGCAGTCATTGCCTGGTCACCTCCTCTTGAAGGCGAGGTTGCCGGTGTCGACGCCCCAGTCTGTCTAGGAAAGCACAGCTCCACACGATTTGTCTCCCAAAAAGTAATACTCAACTGAAAGTAATCTTCCAATAGGTCCATATCAGTATTTCAGTTATATATACCATGAAAATCACAGCAGCAGTAAATAAAAGGTCTAAGGATGACCAATGCCCACAGAAACATAGGAAGTAGAATAAGCTTGAACTAAACATAAGGGCTCAGCTAAGGAACCAATCAATTCATTCATCATGCATCAAAAGTAACCCTGCAGTGTCCCAATATTTAAATAAATTATTACTATCTCTGCTGCTGGGTCATATGTGAGTACTCACCTCATACTCAATATAGCCTAAATTTCTTCAAGCCTTTCCTCTGCTGCTTCCCTTCAGGGGAAGTAAGAAACAATAATCAATCAAGCTGAAAAATGAATTAAACTCTAAAACAGTAGTATCATAGCATTCAAGTGGGAGAGGCGGCGGCGGCCTGCGAAAAGAAACGGATTGAGAGAGAGACATAAGCTTGACAATGCCATTTTCTCACCGGCGAGTGGATCATGAAACTGATTATCATTACGCTGACAAACCTACATTAGCAGAGCTGACAATTAGCTGCCGTGTAATTTATAGGGTAGTATCTCCCACCTGCACAAGGGAAAACAGAAATGTGTACATTAGAAAAGGATATAGGCAAGCACATCAATCTAAGAAATTTTAGGTGTACAACGGCTACAAGATCCATCCAAGCTATCGCCAAATCCAATTAAACAGATACAACTTACACTCTAACTAAATACAAACATAAGAGTGAACACCTTATATCGTCCTAGCAAGCATCTCTAGATGCTACGAGCGTACATATCTCACTCCTAAAGAAGCTACAGGGACAACGTAACCATCTACATGCAGTTTCGAAGCCATGCTTCATGAATATTATACCACACGGTATATGTCCATGTTTAAAAGGAAAATCAGATGGTACTGAATGAGCATATGATTCTTCTTCTGATTGACTGGATCTATTTTTTGACCCAATATTTTGAAGCATTACCATTTGCTTCAGGGACATTCCTCAAGGCAGTTTAGCCGAATCACTGAAATATCAAATTGGAAGATGCCAAATATGATCATTCCTAAAAGCGAGCAAGGGATCCAGTATACATCTGACAACAACATACCACATATGATCATTTCAACAACACCATTAAAATTGCAGAATGTAAATGGAATGGATACAAACCTTTGGATAGGTACAAATGTGGAGTAGTCTGTTTGGATTCAAGCAGTCTTTTAGCAATCAGCTCTCCTGGAAGTCAAGTGTGTCTACATCGAGAGCTTGGCATGCTCATTGAGCTGGTGCAATAATGGGAATAGTTTACCACTTCCAAACACCAGGTCAAGACATAGAGAGAAACCAGTGACATTCCCAAGAGCCAATACAGCCTGAAATAGAAACATGAAACATACCAACATAAATAACATGGCAGTAAATTATCTCAAAACAAGATTGTTCTTATCTGAATTATTCTTGTGCCTGCTCGCGGATATTGTCACTCACGGAGCTGAGTAGCTTAGCAAAGATGGGCAGCACGCCATAAGAAACCACCACTTTGATGTTATCTGATGTGAATAGCACAATATTAGTGAGTGCCCATGAAAACTCAAACTGTAACAAGTAATCCAAGGTAAAAAAAATCAAGTGTGAGTGGTTAACTGTAATTACAATCAGATAAATCAAGTGTGAGCAAGGGCGACGAGACGAGGGAGGGGAGAGAAGCGGGCTGGATAGGGTTTCACTGCGTCGCTTGCCCTTTCGCGGCGTGAAGAGACGCGTGCGCGTCGTCCACCGTCGCTGTCCACGCGACAGTAAAACACAGGAAAAAGAAGGGCGACGCGGGCGACGTGCTGCGCGTGGGTCCGGGCCGGTGAAGACCCCACACGTCATGCACTGTCTGTGTGACATACCATGTACAAAACGTAAAGCGACGACGATCCAACGGCCGTAAATCAATGGACGGTGGAACGAACGGCCAGGATAGTCTGCCCCGGATTGCACAGTGCCCGGCTGAGGACACAGCCTTGGATGTGGTTGACATTTATAAGGTAAATTGGTGGCCAGCAGGTTCAGGAGGCAGGGAATTACTTGATGATCTATGACAAAATTCCAGGAAACCAGATATAGATAAATGTGTGTTCAGTTTGATCGGCAATGGTGTACCAGGCTACCAGCAGTCTTTTCAATTGCAAAATATAGGATCTTCACAATACAACATTTAAAAATCCTGCATACAGAAAAAAAAATCAGGAATGGTGATTAACAAAAAAAGGGATGTAATTATCCAAAGTATGACTAATTAATTAGCTCGAACTTTCAGATTACCGTTATTTAATTGTTTCACTGACTTAAGAGTGGTACACCTTGTTTCACTGATCTCTGTAAAATTTAGAAGTGCAAAAATGAAAATGATTAGAATATTTTGTAGACGATTAAGTTATGCAATTCTGACCATTACTACCATATGTCAACCAGAAGGATAAAAATGAGCAAATATCATTAATGGAAGAGAGCCTAAAACAAAACTGAAAATAATCGTTCAATATTGACATGGAGTTTCGTAATATTCAGAATACGTTCTCTGTACTGAAAAGAAGAGTGCAAAGGGAAACATAATAAGACCTAATTTTTCAGACTAAAAACTTCTTGTGATAAGCATATTGTGAGAACAAAATAAAAATGATATATAGTGTAGTGCACGTGAAAGGCATGACTAACATGAGTAATACTATATTTTAACCGTGCAGGATGTGTAGTGCAATGCTGTTTAGGATGAAAATGATTGGTCGGATACAGAAACACATCGCTTCAGAGTATACATACCATGGATGAAACACCTTGAGGATTGGAGGGCGGCGCATGGCACCAACAACCAACGGCAGATGAGAGCTGGCATGCAGCGCGTGTAAGGAGGGTAGGGACGACGTGGTTGCTCGGGGTGGGGAAATCAGTCGAGGACGTGGTTGGAGAGGCTGGATGGGTCTCCACCATGCAGGTCGTGGCGTCAGTGCGAGGAATTGCGGCATCAGCGTCCAGGTCGACGCATCCACGCGTTGTACGGAGCCGGCGGTGTGGGGAGAAGAGGCGGCCTCGGCGTGGGATCGCGCGGGGTTCTTCCGGCCACGGCTTCGGCGGTGGCTCAGATGGCCATAAGGCGGTGGCTCCAGAAGCAGGCTACGGATCTGGCGGTATCTCCGGCGGAGACAGCCAATGAGGAGGAGATTGCGGGAATGAGAGAATCGTGGACACCGGTATTTTGGGTGGGACGAAGAAATCTGCCGCATCCGCCGCCTCCGACTCCCTTCGCCACCGTCTCCCGCCGCGCCGTCGCGGCATCGCCCTACGCCCAAGGGACCGCACGGCCGACCGCAGCGGGGGCAGGAGGAGGAGGGCAGCGTCGCCGGCGGCGTGGCGAGAGGCGGCCGCGCTACCATCATAGGGAGAGGGGTTGCAGTGGCGGCGGCGGAGGAGCGCTAGGGGAAGCAGTTAGCTGCGGCGCTCGTGCTATTGTTTAGGAGTTTTTTTAAGCGACGATTGGGATGATGGGCCCGATTAGCGTTTTCGTTTGGCGGCAGAGTTTTCGTCCGTCTGGTTTAATTGCTATGTGCACACAGCGTAGAGGATTGGTTAATCTGAGTGGTTAATTTTAGTTAGCCAGGTCAGATCGTGTGGTGGGAGTCTGACCGTGCACATTTGTTGGGTGGTTATAGGAAAGAATATGTTTGGTTGTTTAATAGTAGTATAGATATAGAAGTATAGATAAAATCTTTTAGCTATTACACATGTTGTGTACATGCATATTAAAGTGAGTGAACATCCACAATAAAACATGTCTACATACATTTATATACATATGAATGTGGATAAATGTTAAAACATCTTATATTAAAAAACGGAGGGAGTACTGGGAAGCATCCAAAACGCTTTATTCGCTGTCGGAGCGTCGTCAAGCTTCACTGATTCCATGCTCCCATCCTTCACATCGAAAACCACCAACTTCTTCGCCACCGGGTACGCCATGTACACGCAGTCCCCTCGCAGCCCAGTCTGGCCTCCCGCTTCGCACGAGGCACCAAAGTTGAACAGAGACAGCACGAACGCGCGGCCGCCGAGATCACCCACCCTGCGCCACCGCGAGCTCTCGAAATCCATCACATGAACGATCGCTCCATTCACCTTGCTCATGTCGATCGCGTCGAGCGGCAGCTCGACCATGTAGAGCTCCCCCGTGGACTCCACCAGATAGACAAGAGCGTGCGTGACGCTCTCGTCGGAGTCCACGGCGGCGATAGGGCCGAACGCCGGGCCGGTGCCGGGGGAGGAGAAGTTGATCACGCCCAGCTCGGTGTCCATGGGGTTGAAGTAGAACTTGCCACGGCACGCCGCGATCGGGGTGATCACGGTCTTCTCGAGCAGCGTCGGATCATCCGCGTCGTACGGCTGGGTGCCGATGTCGTACTCGTACTTGTGCCACTGTTTCTGGTCGCCGTCGTCGGCGATGCGGTGGTACCAGATGAAAGCGGCGTCCAGCTCGACGAGGAGCACGACGCAGCTGGAGTCGGTGGGCTCGTCGGAGAGCAGGCAGTTGTATTCTGTGAGAAGGGCTTGGTCGATGGCTAGCGGCGGCAGGTCGATCTTGCGGCGGCTCTGCGGGCTGTAGAGGAAGGTAGACAGGGAACTCGGGTCATGGGCTAGCACGTAGCCGTGCGCGGTGGGCAGTATGGTCTTTGTTTTTTTTGCGCTGGGCAGTATGGTCTTGTTGGTCAGCGTCTCCTCGACGTCTTCGATGTCGACGCGGGCGAGGGGCCTCTTCTCCGGGACGCTGAAGAGGACGGTCGACCTGTCCGCTGCGCGGTGGAAGGCGAGGCACGGCAGCACGAGGCTAGACGACATTGACGATGGTTGTCGAGATTTTCTTGCTCGATCGGTGGTGCTCACGTGAATCGACTTTTAATCTTTTGATCGACAAGTTGTACCGGGTTCGGCCTAGAGCTCGACAAAACCACGATTGTTCCGTCTTTGAATCGAAGCCCAAGTTCAGGCCCGTTCTGTCTCCAGCTTGGCCATGTGGGTTCTGGGCCTACGGCCTCCTAGCAGCAAACGCCAGCCGGGTCCGGGAGATCGATTCGAGAGCAGTCTGTAGCGCTCGTTTTTAGTCCCACACCGCTAGTCCTGAGGGAGCGGCGGCCAGCGAGGTGTATAAATAAGCACCCAGGGCAAGCGGTGAGAGGCACGCAGCTGCGCGGTGAGCACAAAGCGAACTATTCTTTCGCCTTTTACTAAAGAATACCGTGTGCATGCCACAATAAGCAGCATACGCTTATTTTTGAAGGGTCTTTCCTCTTTTGAGGAAGGTCCCACAAATCAAATATATTAAATACTTTATTTTCTTCTAAGGGAAGTATTCTCTGTTATCTTTTGTTCTATTCATCTTCAGCATTTTAGCATGCATTTCCCTCAAAAAGGTGCTTAATAGATTTATAAAGTTTAGTGGTATAAAAAATATAGTTCTTCAGCATTTATCATGTTATACTTTCAGTTCTCAGCAATTTTATCATGTTATACTTTCAGTTCTCAGCAATTTTATCATGTTACTTTATGCTTGAGTCATGCATTTGCCATTTATCTAATTCTGCTTTTCAGTTCTCAGCAATCTTATCATGTTACTTTATGCATTCTTCGGCTAGGCTGTCATATACTCCCTCCGTTCCGATTTAATTGACACAAATTTTGTTACATATGTCAGTACAGACAAAACCAAGTCAATTAATTTGGAACGGAGGGAGTAAGAGATAGTGTCCTGTCCAATTAAACTAAAATAAATCAAATCAGAGGTACACACATAACATGACTCCTTCCACATATTTGCTGGCAGGACACCTCGTCACAATGCCACCGGCCTACATGTTCAAACTTTCTCAGAGAAACAACAAATCAAACCAAAGAATCCATAATTACAGTGTGGAACAGAGCTGCTGAAGGCTGCTGGTCTCACCGTCAGGCATCAGCTACCTTCACCAGACATGATCTCGAGCTCGGCCCACCACAGCGGCGACACCTTCGGAGTCGCTCCCTCAGGCCCCAGCGACGTGATCTCCTTCATCCGAGCTGCCACCTGTGCCATCTGCGGTCTCTTCCTCGGATCCGGATCGATGCAGGACCTCGCAACGTCGCACAGCGCGGCCGCTGCTTCTTCAGGGAAGGAGGAGCCCAGGCTCGGGTCGATCAGCTCTGCCAGAGGCATCTTGCCTTCAAAATACAGAGACGCACGCTTTTCAAGTGGCAGATCTTGCTCTGGGAACTGGACTCTCCCGGTTAATGTCTCCAGCAATATGATCCCGTACTGATGTACGATGCTCTCTGTGTCTAGCATGGTGCAGCCATCGGTGACAGAATCAGATCCCTTGGCGCCGTTCCAGAAGTTGAGATCCGACACTTTTGCGGCATAATCGTCGGTGAGGTAGATAGTTGTGGAGTTGAAGTTCCTTGGTATGACAGGTGGATTCAGCTTATGCATGTGCTCGAGACAGTAAGCTATGCCCATCGATATCCTAAGTCGGGCCATCCAGTCCAAGTTCTCGGATTCTCTAACTGCAATATAATCAGAACCACTGTGATTAGCAAATTTTGGTTTCCAGCACATGCTAAAACTTTCAGTTCTTGGAACTGAAAATTCCAAGTATCTGCGTATTATGAGAAGCATTCTGTTGACAGAAACTGAATATGCTGTAGAAAAAAATACAGAATCAGTACAGACTTACCGTGGAGATGCTCGAAAAGAGTCCCATTTGGAGCATACTCAAACACCATAGCTCTAGTGAAAGGGTTTTCTTCTTCACAGTAGCCAAGCAGATTCATAAAATTCTTGTGGCCGACTTTGGACAAACTTGATATCTGAGACGATATCAGTTGGAGTCAATTTGTATTATGCAGAAGCAGAATATTTGTGCATAAGGTGGTAATTGGCAGGTTACCTTTTTTCTGTACTGAGATTCACATTCTTTTGACCAATCCTTCCCAGATGATACTGAACTTGACACAACTGCTATTTCAACTCCACTTGACAAAGTTCCTTTATACAACATGCAACTAGCAGTAGAGCCAATTACATTGCTGAAATCCTCACAGGCTGCTTCCAGCTCTGACCGTTTCAAAGACGGTACACCTGGAAACATGATTGATCATCTTGTTAGGTGCAACCGAAGTACTAGCCATACGATAACAAATACACACAAATAGAAAGAAGAATATACCTGTCACAAATGCGCGTTGTAGTTGCCCACTTAACCCTGTTACCCAAGGCCTTACAGTACCCACTTTCTTCGCTCGGCAGTATAAACCAAGTACCACTGTCATGACAAGGAAAACTGCACTCCCTGCTGCGACCAAACTGTAGTTTCTCCAGGAATATTTTTGCGAAGCGTGCCCGGGAGCATCAACTTGAGGATCATGATTTGCCTGCGGGGTGGAAGGCGAAGGGCTGACCGAATGTGGAGGGGCTAGGAATGGGCGAAAACTTGAAGGGGATGGTGATGGCGAGGCTTTAGGCGGAGCGATGAACGGCGAGGGTGCTGGAGCAGGCGACGGTGTTGGTACGTGTGATCGTTTGTGATGCCTGCGCTTCTTGTGACTGGGAGCTTGAGTCGGTGACAGGAGCTGTGGAGGAAACTGGTTTCCACCACCTATCTGTAGTAGTCTTCTCGAATGCGAATTTCTGATGTTTCTATGAGATGATGAAAAACAAATTAGGACATCTTCTCTTCATTCTGACATACCTTACAGTTCAGTAAGAAACACTTCCATCATACATCAAAGCATCACTCATAATAACACTGACAGATGTAAGAACAACTAGTCAGATATATTACATATCTTTTATGTGGAGCTGTAAGGTATCAAATAAAAGGTGTTACCATTGATTAACTTATTTCAGATGTTTGCATGATCAATACAAGAAGGAATGTGATTCAAGTAACCAGTAAAAATATGCGCCCCCAGATACGCGTCACCTATCCCCCTTTTCTCTCAAGAAAAGAAAAAACTGCGCCACCTACCGGTTGATAAAAATAGATCAACTTTAGAAGTTGAGACCATTTCTTAAGCTCAAATATCCAATCAATTCAAAGTTATACAGTGTGGACATCCGAAACCCAGAAGAAAGCGGCCAATTAAGGCCTGTCGAATTACATGTATGATAGTACTACAGAAGAAAATCATGAACCGGTCGCTGCAGATTCGAGCACTCACCTAAGATCGACAGATGCATCCCGGCTCGAGCTCCATTCCTCGAGACCAACTCCTCCCAAGCTTCCACTCGCTGCAGAAACCCAAATCAGCTCACCCGGTTCACCAACAACAACAAGCAGCGAAGAATCCAAGAAGACAAACCTGCAGCGCTGCCGCAAGCAAGCGAGGAAGAGACGGAAACAAGCAGCAGCAGCACGAGAAGCCTCTGGAGCAGAGACGGCGGCTCCTCCATCAGTCGGTTGCGGCGAGGGGAGGAATGTCAGCTCGACGAGCGCAGACCAGTGGCATGGGTCTGGGGGAAGAATGGCGGCACCAAACGGTGGGAAGACAGAGAGGGAGAATGAATCAAGCTGCTCGGGTGGTTTGGTGGCGAATGTGGTGGGAGATCTGGGAAGCGCGTGAAGGGTGGGAGAAAAGGTCGGGCACGGCCAAAAGGAGAAAGGCGAACGAAGGCGACGGCACCGCTCGGGTGACACGATTATTTTCGCTTTCTTTTTTCCCTATTTTATTGGTTTAATATATATTTTTTCGTTGCTTTGTTTATTTAAATCATAAATTCACAATTGTAGGTGTATGAATCTTGAGCCAATTGGCACCGACGTCCTACCGACGTCTGACAAGGGCATGCGCATGTAAATTCAAAGTGCTCAGCAGATTACACACCAAAACTTTTCTATAAAAGAAGTGGATAGCTATGCATTTAACTTGTGTAAATAAATAATCATTTGGCTTAATAAAGAACCGGTTAATTTATCTAACCACCTCTATAAACACATTGCATCGTACATGCCCTAATTGCATGCCCTCCAGCATAGGAAAAGCCTCGCAAAATCCACAATTGGCATAAGACATGCACAACGACGATAGCACCAAAGATTCATGGTGGCTCGGGCGTCCTCGTCGGCATCGGCGCCTTCCGTGCTCCTTGGAGCCGGGCGCTCGGTGGCGGTATTGGTCAGGTGGGCTGGCCGGCCTTGGTTTTGCGAGCGCGATTACCGGTAAAAACCAGGCCCAGATTCGTCGGGGCCGACAACGACGGTGCATGTCGGCGCTGCCACCTTGATGAAGGCGTTGTTGCGGTTCTCCTCTTCGCATCCTAATTCTTCGGGGGGAAAACCTTACATTTGGGATCTCCAGATCGTACAATTTTGGCCTCACGTTGTTCTCCCCTCTTGAGGGCTTCGTTTGGAGAAGGGTCAGGCCAACATGATTTTGTGGTTCCTGTTGGTGGTCGGTGATGGCCCGTATAACATCAATTATGAGGATACGCGAAGATGGAGTCGCTACAAGGCTACGTTAGTCGTCTCTTGCGGCGTGTCCGCGGGTTCACCGTGGTCTATTTGGGGCTTGAGGTCGTAGTTCTGGAGGCGAGGTCCGTGCGGCGACAAGGTGTGTGGGGGTGACGACGACAAGCGACGGATAATACGGCTCAGTAATCCTTCACGGCCCCAGCTCTGCATTCTCCGTCATAGCTCGCCCTCGGATCCGAAGCTTCACGGTCGTCGCCATGTGTGGCCGGTTGTTTTGTGGTCCTTATGGCTTCTCACGCCTGCTGCGGTGAGCGCCCTTCTCATGGAAGTCGATGGAGAAGTCGGGTTCGCTTGCTCGAGTAGGAGTCAATATGTATTATGGAGTCACATCGTTGTTGTGTGCTACTTCAGCCGGCCGTGATGTACCGGTTTTCACCTAGTTTTCCGATAATTAACTTGGCAAATCTCTTATTCTTCTTAATATGGCATGTCTTTTACCTTGTTTCCAACACAAAAAAAGGTAATTGCTTCGATTTTTCAAGTTCTTTGTTGCTAAGATACTAAACGTTGGGATATTACGCGGAAATTCGTGTGGCGCTACTTGCACACACACGGATATGGACCGGGAGACCAAACACGACGGTTGGGTAGTACGATGACTTTGTTTAACGGGAGGGCACAGTTGACCGTGACTGGCAACCGCATTTCTTAATCGCGATTAATCACACGGCACGCATCGACCACATGCCGCATTGATCACTGGTTTGGACGTGACCCTTCCCATCAACTGCCCCGCCAGGCCGCCACCCGAATGAATAATATTCAAGTTGTAACGGTGGCGCCAACCATCCTAATAAATCCTATATATCTGACCCATTCCAACTCGCCATCGACCGTTATCAAGCAAGAGGATTCACTTATACGAGTAGAATACTTGGCTGGTTTTGCTGTTGACATGATCTTTTGAGCTAAGAAAGGGAGATGCATTCATGCCAAAAAGAATAACAGCACGTGACCAACTTGTGCCATGACGCTGGACCTCCAGCATTAGCAGCTGAACTGACCACCAGATCCACCTCCTGATCCTGCCTAGCCTAGGAACAGAAATGGCAACGCCTAACCTCATGTCTAGCCCAATTGCTTCACCGTGGAAGCATCTTAAGCCCCAGTAGTACTAAAACATATACAGTAACCCCATGTCTACGTACTATGATGGATCCGGCTGCGCGTTCGGTTAATATTTGTGCGAATTGATAAACAACTGACTGTCAATTAGACAATACCACAACTAATGATCACAAAATGAGTGCACCATCGGCTCGTCTCTTATATAACCGTGTCATGCAAATCCAATTGTACACTCTTTTTTTAGTGAGTAGCTAAATTGGAACCAGGCTTGGAACGTAGGGGATTGCTTCGAAGCCACGGATAGTTTCTCCTTTGTACTCAACGGAAGTGTTTGTGTCAGGATGGTGATACCTCAAGTCATGCATGCTAGCCACACGCCTATAACCTAGTGGACTTCGGCTATCCAAACACCACAGATAAGATCCCCCTCGGAACACTATACCATCGTCAAATGCTGCCATCAGATGAAAAATAGGTGGGGCCACGATGACATGGTGTTGAATCCATTGCGGCGGATCGGCGCCATCCACATCGCCACATACCCATATCGGGCGAAGCGGAGCTGATCCTTTGTGCCCTTCATGAGCGAGGTACAGCTCCCCGCTCATCTCAGCCAAGTTAGATGTCATGTAATGGAGCTTGGGGCACCTTGGAGGTGCTGGCGTGACACTAAAAGACTCGTCCTCCAAGTTGAAGTGAAGGAAACCTCGGACGCAGTCCAGATCCTCCCCTAGAAGCGACTCATCTATTGTCCAGAGCAAGGAGCCTTTGAAAAAGGTCGCAGTTTGACGTGCGATGATAGGGTACGGCGGTGGCGCCGCCGTCTCACGCCAATGCTCATCTCTTCCGATTGTGAACACCTCCATCACCGGCACGGGCACGTCCACGCAGCGGTAAAAGAAACGGGCAACCTTGTAGGTGTTGGATCCCGGGTCATGGCCAAGGCCGAACGCCCCTCCGGACAGCCAAGGGCGTCGTCGACTCGGCAGGACGCTTTGGGGTCTCTCGGGCAGGGTCAGAACGCGGCGTGTGGCCGGGTTGAGCACCCTCACCAGCGTGCCGTCCATCGGCATCAGCACAAGACCGTTACAGTGCGCGAACTTGTGAATCGCTTCCGCCGCAGGGAAAGAGAGTCCATGGCCTGAACGAGGGTCGCCGCGCCCTAGCTCTTCTCCTACCGGTATAAGCCGGGGGTGGTGACCTTTACGTCCGTGGTGCGAGGAGGGCTGCCGTCGTTGGTTTTGATCAGCGGCGCGATGAGCACGCATGGCTCCTGGAGGCGGTGATGCCCTTGCTGGAAAGACTCGTCGCCGTTAATGGTGTCGTGCCAGGTCCTGCTGACGCATGTGAAGCGCATCAGCGACTTGACGGGAGACAAAGCAGGATACGCGAGATGAGCTCGTGCGGTACGTACCGCGCCTCCGGTGTCGTCTCGTCGTCCATGGCGGGATAGGTTCTTGCAAGGTGAACACGTCCCTCAGTATTTTATCCACACGTACAGACTCAGCAGAGTTCGACTCTAATTCAGTTTTTTATCCACAATCCTAATCGAACACGAGATCATTTAACCAACTCTATCTCCCCGAGAAGAAATCAAGCACGGTAACATTATGATAAACAGAAAATATATTTTTAGTATGTTCTATAACTGGATTATACGCGAACACGCTGGTGACCGTCGGGTCAACCGCGGACGGCCCGGTCCAAAGTTTGGGTTTGAGAAGATGGTTTAGTTTATACTCCCCTGATCCTAATTATATGAAGTTTTAGCTATTTCAATATGGACTACATTCGGATTGAAATGAGCGAGGATCTCTACTATATAATATCGTTAAAGGTGATGGTCGGCGGCGGTACGTCAAAAAAACCGAAACCGTCAAAGCTCGTGCCTCTCCTCGCTAAAAAGAACGGTTCGTCGATAGATAAAAAACCGGACATACGAGGTTCTGCATCTAGGTGATCCATTAGGAATCGTGTCCGACTGTCCGAGGATATCACAGCTGCCAGCTGCGTCGGTTATATCAAGGAAACAGTGTTCCGTTCTAAAAGGAAACCTTGGCAAGCAACGTACGTATAGGATTAGCTAGGAATCCATGTTTGACAACGATCCGTCCTTTATAAGCAGCAGATCAAAGTTGGTTTTCTTGAAAAATTATGATGGAGCGCAACAATTGGAACCAGGCGTCAGCGCAAGCGTCATGAACACTTGAGAGTTGATACGCACCGGCCGGCCGGGGAGAGTAGCGCGGCGCCAGCGAGAGCGCTCCTGGCATGAGCCTCCATGTCAAGCTGGCCTCAGCTCGACCTGCGACGACGCCGATGAGCCTACACGGTGGCAGCAATGATAGACTGGAGAGTCGGCGCTCGGTCCCAAGAATACGGCCTACGGCGTCCCCGCGACTGCCGGCTCCATGCATGCAACAGGCCAACAGCGGTGGCCTCAGGCCACGTTGTCGCCTGCTCGCGGCGGAAACAGTCGATCGTGAAGATCCTGAATTCAAATTATTTCTTCAGTGGCCTAGAGTTGATGGAACAGGTGCTGGCGTTCCGCACACCTGTCAGACCAACAAGCCAGTTGTGCTTAAGCCGTGATTTAGGTATAACAGCTAGCTTTATTAGTTTTGGTACCAAGTGTGAACAAACGAAAAACACATGAACCATCTAAAGGCGAAAACAGAACATCAAGGCGTGCTGCTAGATTGATACGTGAAGAACTTCCAAGGAACTTGGAACCTGCAGGAGAAGACGTTATCCATAATCTCCATGGACGTGAACAACAGTATAACACCATCACGCTCAACCACGAGAAGGGCTTTGGGCACGTGACAAACCGCCACGGCAGCTTGGAACCCGCGATACAGCCGCTACGATAAGGCGATTTATATTGGCATGCCCAGCTAGGCCGATCGCCTCGAGATCCATCGGTTCACCTTGAAGGAGAAGCAACATACTTCAACGATGAGCTGCAGCATGTGCGCACGAGCACTGTAACATGCACTCCTTGGAGTTCAAGATCGTCAACATATAATGATTCAAGTAAGAATGCTTTGTCATTTAATTTTTTTTGGTTTTCTATAGTGAATTTTTGCATGAGCAAATGTTTCATACTTCTGGATAACCATGTTGCAAACAAAAATTGGGTGGTAAGTGGTCATTTTCTTTCTTTCGAGAGGATTGTACTATAGTGGAACAAGCAAATGAACAAAATCTGAAGTAAAAATTATACAAAATCTGAAATGATATAAAAGAGGAACCAAAGTTAAACCTAAGATGCTTGGGTGGCAGTCATTATACTGTTTTTTGGGGGTTTGTGTTGGCAGATTGATTTATTTTAGACCCGTTGCAACGCACGGGCACTTTGCTAGTACACATTAAGATGCATCTAGATACATACGAAACAGAAAAATGATAAAAACATGTTATACTTAGAAATGCAGGGAGTACTTTATAAGTTTCTATAAATATGCTTAATTAATCATACACTAGAAATAGCTACAGAGACATGACCATAAATAGTCCATGCATTGTATAAAACATAGTTCTAAAACAAATTTTCTTACAAAATACATGTTAGTATCTTTCAATGAAATATTTAATAATATTGCCGTTATGTGGTTAACAGATGCGAACAACAGAAAATTATCCTTGTAATACAATAACTTGCTAAAAATAAGACACAAAGAAGTATAAACGTTTGGTATAAATTGTATTCATATTTATTGCCCTGCCCCAAATTTTTATTGGATCGGCCCTGACTCGTAGCCAATTAACGGAAAACACTCCATGGGTGTTCGTCTCATGAGAGTCATGCGTCGAAAAGGCATCATCGCATCTCGTTCTATGCTTTTGTCGTCCGCAGATAAAACAAATTAGCAAAGAAGTCCCACATCTCCACATTTTTTACATCATGTATAGTGACAGACTTGACTCCATCAAGGCAAGATTCTTCGCAGCAAAATAAAAGGTCAGCACACATGGTTAATCAAAAATGCTTTTGTACATGCACGCATGGGTGTGGGAGCTATCTTGTCCCTTGACATCATGTTCTATGATTTGAGATCCGCATAAAAGAGGGTGGGGATAAATGTTTTCCAGGAATTTATTGGCTTTTCTCAAAAACTGGTATCTGTGCTAGATTGGACAAAAAGTTACCAGAGGCCCGTCTGCTGCGCCTTTACGAGCCCACGATTCTCGAAAACGGACCATACCAGCCCAGGATTCGCGGAGGCGGACTGTACTCGGGCTAGAATTCGCGCATAGAGAGCGACTCGATGGACCTCTCCTCTCGCTCTCTGTGGCGCCCCGACCCGACTGCTATACAGTGATGCTGTGTGTCACCGGTTAAGCGATACAACCGGAGGTTACGGGTTTACCAATCCCCGCCAAAACCTTTGGCAGGTGTTGCTCGGAATGGATCTTCGGCAACACAACACCCCGATTGATGCCTTAACACAGGCACAACCCTCATTGCATAATAGAGAGATCAAGACTTGTGGAACAACTGGCACCTCACAGACTCTACGACACAAATCATATAGTTCAACTCTTATAATAGAGAAATATAGCAAATGACAACCAGAGGTCACCGACCCAACATTACAACATGCGGAAGCGAAGTGTGTTGTTCTAAACAACAAGAACCAAAATATGGCCTAAGAGGCCTACAGATAAACATCACAGCGCCAGCTGTTCCAGGATGTCCCAAGCTGCCACCTGGGAACCCCAGACTACTCGTCGACGTCCACAAAGAACCCACCTTCAAGGTCGGTGAAGTCCTCTCCTGAAAATAAGCAAACGACGTTGAGTTCGACGAACTCGCAAGATTAAGAGCTAGTATATGCTCGATGATTGGCATTCAAGGTTTTATGGCTGTTTTGCATAAAGCTGATTTTATTTATGAAAAACAATACTCGAAGGCATCGACTAATCAGAATACTTTTCAAAAGGGTAAGAAGCAACTCTTTCTTTCATCACCATTCATCAACATCCATCACCATCATCTCATTGTACCTGTTCATCAAAGGCACCTCCCCGAATCACCCTCGAGGAAGCTCACCTTGCATTTGTGACTGGTACCTCTAGTACCCAGTTTTTAATCATTCCGTTAAAGTTATGCTATGATCTCTGAATCCGTCACCAAGTCGTCCATAACCGCGGACACGGCTTTTCGAAAAGATTTATCCCTGCAGGGGTGTACAATGTGAAAGTTGCCAGGTTCCGCGAGGGACCTCCCAGCTCCTTATCCACGCGTACCGCCAGACTCATTGTCAGACATTAGCTCTCTTCCGGGGAAAGCCGGCTGAGTGTGAAACGGCTACAACCTTTACCTCGCTTAAGACTATCCAAGGATCATCAGTGGCGGTAGGACAAGAGGTACCTTCTCGCACCCTGTCCCGCGGCCACTTATTTTCCTGACACAACCATCCTCATCTCAGTCTTGGCCACCATCTTCAACGCACGCGCAAATGGAAAGCCAAACTAGAGGACCCTCGGCTAGTCCGCCACAAGTTAGTCGGTCGACGAGGTTCCATATGCCCACGCATGGTTGCACGCTCAACTTGGCTCGTAGGCGAGAACTCGCACTTAGGCGGCGAGAACGAGACAACCCACCACATCCCATGTGGCCTCTCATCCCCACCTTTAAGCATTTTATTATCCATCGCCACAATTTTCCACCATCATTCTCATTTCACCACCTGTTTCCCACATGCACCTTCCATAGTACAATTAGGCAAGTAGCTAAGCATGGCTAAGCATCAACATAACACAGTTAAATATCTCGGCCGACAACACAATCCTATGGATAAAAGGAGGGGAACATGTAAATGGCATAGGGAACTTAATGCAACTATAGGATACTCTAATCCAAACAAAAGACATTTAGAACCGCATGCAATATTATAGTGGAGAAGATAATTGCGGAAAATAGGATAAGATATGCTCAGAGGGGGGATTACGCTTGCCTTGATCCACGTGGTAGTACGGATCCTCGGGTATTGTGGAGTAACCCCGTCGGCTTGATCTAACGAAGCCAAGAAACAAAAATCAATCACCACACATGTTTATCAATGCAATGCACAACCACATGATGACATGACCTTTTAATCCTTGAGAGGAGGATGATTCCAGCTACACAATTTAAACGAGCTCGGATGCAAAAAGGTACATCTTGAGTACACCGTGAGGTAAGTAAGGCATCACCTTTACTTGTTGATTACTATAGATGAACCCAAGGTTATCTTGCATATGAATGACATGACATGTGAGGATGCATGGTTTCGGGTGATTCAACATACTTGTAACCAATTTACAAAGATTGGGGGAGAAGTAAACATTAGTGTGGACAATAGGTGAACCAGATTATCCGGTGGTAACAATAACCGGAAAAAAATCCGGGGTACGCACACGAGCAGTGCAACGGCGAGCTTCGGTGCATTTGAGCTAGAGAGCAAGAGGGAGCGAGAGAGAAAGCATGGGGAGGTTCACATGCTCACCCTGAACTCCTGGGTAGGCTTGACGAAGAAGGGGGAGGTCGGGGTCGACGACGACTTGCTTGGAGTGCGGCGCACGTCACGGACGAAGAACGCGAATCCGGGCAATGTACAACGCTTTGGCTTGATTCCTTCGGTGGAATGGTAGAGGACGTCGAGGTGCAACTTCCTATGGTCTTCGATTTGCTCGGGCCTAGCTCAAACTCCGGCGGCGAGCTCGGCCATGGCGGCTCGGTTTGGAGCTTGTGGGGAAGAAAGGAGAGAGAGAGAGAGTGAGTGGATAGGGCAGGGGCAGTGGACTTTAGCCCGTGCTGAAAATCCCGCAGCGGCGGTACTACCGCTTAACCCAGCGGTGGTACCGCTGGTGCGGTCGGGTGTCGATCTTCCCACCTCGGCAGTACCGGCACGCGCGTCAGAAGCCGATTCTGGCGGTAGCGGCTGCGGTAGCGGTGGCGGCAGCACTCGGGCGGTACTACCGCTTAACCCAGTGGTACTACTGCCGCCTGGGTCTTTTCTTCTCCTTGGTTCCTGAATTTTATTAGGGTACCAAAACTTTTTATAAAAAAATGAGAAAAATTTGAGTAGCCTCCTGACAACATGTGGAAACACCACAAAAATTGGGGTTGCCAAATAAAATGTTTTAGACAACATTCATTCATAGAGTTAGAAATAGGGCATTTTGCTAAATTCAGATAGGTTGCTCCTTTGGGAATTTTTAGCAATTGCAAAATATATTTTCAGAACTCTTGGAACTTCCTTGACAAATATGAGTTGTCAAAGAAATTTTGTTTTGCAGGTTTGAATTCTCTCATTGGTTTGAATTTGTAACGGAAACAGTTTGGCAATTGTTTTAAAATGGTGCCAAAAACCATTGATGTGTTGTTTAGCAAGTTAAATTTGGATGCCATGATGCAATGCAACACAAAAGCGGAAATTTTACACAGGTTTTTAGGTTTCCGAACTTTGGGCTGTTACAAATCTACCCCCTTACAGGAATCTCGCCCCGAGATTCTAAGATTGCGAGAAGAAGTCGGGATACTCCTCACGAAGACTAGACTCTTGTTCCCAAGTTGCTTCATCTTCGGAGTGGTGAGACCACTGAACTTTAAGGAACTTGGTAGTCTTGTTCCGGGTCTTTCTTTCAGCTTCATCCAGGACACGGATAGGATGCTCGCGATAAGTGAGATCTTCCTGGAGATCTAGCTCTTCATGATTGACCCCATGGATAGGATCCTTGAAACAACGGCGAAGTTGGGAGACATGAAACACATCATGTACATTCGGAAAGATGACCGGTAACTCCAACTTGTAAGAAAGATCTCCTCGCTTGGCCAGAACGGTGAAAGGACCAACATAGCGAGGGCCAATTTCCCTTTGATTCCGAAGCGGCGAACGCCACGAAGGGGAGAGACACGGAGATAAGCTTTATCACCAATTTCGTAGTGAATTTCCTGATGGTGCTTATCATAGTAGCTCTTCTACCTAGACTGAGCAATCTTCAGATTCTCTCTTATGATTCTGACCTTCTCCTCAGCTTCATTGATAATATCCGGACCAAAGAGTGCTCTCTCTCCGGTCTCGGACCAATTTAGAGGAGTGCGGCATTTTCTTCCATAAAGCACCTCGAAAGGAGCCATGCCCAGACTAGCTTGATAGCTATTGTTGTAGGAGAACTCCGCGAAAGGGAGATACTTTTCCCAACCCTTGCCAAAAGAGATCACACATGCCCTAAGCATGTCTTCCAAACTTGGTTCACTCTTTCGGTCTGACCATCAGTTTGAGGATGGTAAGCGGTACTGAAATTGAGACGGGACCCCATAGCAGTTTGGAAACTCTGCCAGAACTTGGAGACAAAGATACTTCCACGGTCCGATATGATCCTCAAGGGACCCCATGCAATGGAACAATACGAGCCAAATATAGTCAGCAAGTTGACTTGCATCTCATCACGGACTGGTAGGAAGTGAGCAACCTTGGAGAGACGATCAATGATTACCCAGATTGCATTGTTGCCCTTTTGAGATCGGGGAAACCCGGTGATGAAGTCCATACCAATTTCATCCCATTTCCACTCGGGACTGCAATAGGGCGAGAGTGCCGGCAGGTCTTTGATGTTCAGCTTTACCCGTCGACAGGTGTCGCATTCAGCAACAAACTTGGCAATCTCCCGTTTCATACGGGTCCACCAGAATTGTGGTCGAAGGTCTTGGTACATTTTGGTACTTCCGGGATGAATAGAGAGAGGTGAATCATGAGCTTCTTGGAGGATTAGCTCCCTCAATTCCGTTCTTTGGCACTACCAAACGGTCACCAAAATAAACACCCCAGAATCATCTTCCACGAAACATTTAGCCTTGCCACTAGCAATGTTCTCCTTGATATTCAGGATACCCTTATCCAGCTTCTGAGCTTCCTTTATTGGTTTACTAGAGTAGATTTGATCTCCAGATTTGCTAGATAGCCAGAGGGAACAATTTCCAGGTTCAAACGAGAGAACTCTTCATGAAGAGCGGTTGGGCCTTTTCAATCATCAGATTGTTGCAATAGGACTTCCGACTTAGCGCGTCAGCCACGACGTTTGCTTTGCCGGGTTGATAGTTCAGACTCACATTGTAGTCCGTGATTAACTCCAACCAACGCCTTTGCCTGAGATTTAAATCCGGCTGGGTGAAGAGGTACTTCAGACTCTTGTGATCCGAGAAGATCTCGCAACGGTTACCAAACAGGTATGGTCTCCATTGCTTCAAAGCATAAACCACCGCGGCAAGTTCTAGATCATGAGTTGGGTAGTTGAGCTCATGCGGCTTAAGTTGGCGAGAAGCATACGCCACCACATGGCCATCTTGCATTAGCACACAGCCCAAACCTTGTAAAGAGGCGTCACAGAAGACGACGAAATCCTTGCTTGTGTCCGGCAGGACAAGCACAGGAGCGGACGTGAGCTTGGCTTTCAGTGTTTGAAGCTCTCTTCAGCTTCGGCCGACCATACAAACTTTTATCCTTCTTGAGAAGGTCAGTCAGGGCCTTGGCTATCTTGGAGAAACCTTCGATGAATCGGCGGTAGTAACCCGCCAATCCGAGAAAGCTTCGAATGTCCTTGACTGACATTGGAGTTTTCCAATCCAGAATGGACTGAATCTTGTCAGGAATGACTTCCACACCATTTGCGGATATTACATGACCAAGGAAGACAAGTTTATCCAACCAAAACTCACACTTGGAGAACTTGGCATAGAGACGGTGTTCACGAAGCCTGTCAGAACCAAACGAAGATGTTCATCATGCTCTTCGTCGGTTTTAGAATAGATAAGGATGTCATCGATGTAAATGACGACAAACTTGTCAAGATAATCCATGAAGATGGAGTTCATGAGCCTCATGAAAGTAGCTGGAGCATTGTGAGACCAAAGGACATGACGGTATACTCATATGAGCCATAGCGAGTAACAAATGCCGTCTTTGGATATCCTCCTTTCTGATTTTTATCTGATGGTATCCTGACCTCAGATCCATCTTGGAGAATACCGTTGCACCAGCTAACTGATCCAACAGATCATTGATGCGAGGAATAGGATACTTGTTCTTGATTGTCACCGCATTCAACGGTCGATAGTCAGAGACTAGACGAGGCACGGTAGAATCCCTCTTCTTGACAAAGAGTACCGGACAACCCCAAGGTGAACTGCTAGGCTGGATGAAATCCTTTGCTAACAGCTGATCAATTTGCTCTTTCAACAGAGCCAACTCTTCCACCGGCATACGGTAGGGCTTCTTGGAAATTGGAGCGTACCGGGAAGTAGATCTATGACAAACTCCACACTTCGGTCAGGAGGCATGCCAGGCAATTCTTCCGGGAACACATCCGGGAAGTCACACACCACGTGTATGTCCTGGATTTCAGGAGGGGTTCGCCTTCCATAAAGCAAAGGAGGATCTCAGGGAGTTGGGTATGATGAACATGGAGGTCTTGACAGTGCAGACCAATACTCACACTGTCACCGGAAGAATTGGTCACGGTGACGGTCTTGGCAGCACAGTCGAGATTAGCCGGTATTTGGCTAGCCAGTTCATGCCCAATATGACATCAATGCCATTTGACCTCAGAGCTACCAAAGCGAAAGGAAAAGAGTAGTAACCGATAGTAATCTGAACTTCAGGAGTAACCCCATCGGTTTGCCATTTGGAGCCAGGAGTGGAATCACCAAGGGTCGGCTCATTTTCTCAAACGGTATTTTGTGGTCTTTTGCAAAAGCTATGGATATGAATGAATGCGATGCTCCAGAATCAAACAAAACTGTAGCACGATTGTTGTTGATAACTCACCCATAAGAACGCCGGGGTCATCTTCAGCTTCTTCAACAGAGACGTGGTTCAGGCGACCACGCACAATAGGTCCAGCCTTGCCAGCTGGAGTGGCAGGGGCTCGTGCAGGAGTTATCGCGAGAGGTGCCTTCTGGGGGCACTCCCTGGAGTAGTGGCCAGCCTGGCCACAGGTGTAGCAAGTGACTCCAGGTGGAGCAGGTAGCATAGGACGGTACCCACTCCCGCCTACCCCAAGTGTCGAAGTAGTGGGGCGCGGAGGAGGTGGCCTGTATCCCGCGGCTCTCGGCATGAATGGAGCACGGGCACAGCGCTGTAGGGAACAAACACCCTGCGCTTCTTGCTCTCAGAACCCGAGGAACTCTGGTGGTCCCCATGTGTGGGCCTCTTGGAAGCTTCAAGTTCCTTTCTTCCTTGCTCAAGGTGAAAGCCTGGTTGAACAGCTCCTGATAGGTCTGGAACCTGAAGGGCAATAGCTCATAGCGGAGCTGCGGAGTCAGACCCTTGCGGAACAGCTCTTGCTTGTCAGCATCATTGGTCACGTCCCTTGGGGCGTAACGAGAGAGTGGTTGAACTCACGACCATAAGTGCGGAGGTCCATCCGTCCCTGTTGCAAATCCAGGAACTCCCTCCTCTTCAATCCATGATCGGCTGGGGAATGTACTCCGCACGGAAGGCAGTGCGGAAATCAGCCCAGTGAAGACATGGTTGGCTGGAAACAAAGCCACATGGCTCTCCCACCAACAGCCAGCAGCACCAACCAAGAGATAGGTGGCAAAGTTGACTTGCTCGCCAATGGGACATGAAGCGCGGAGAACTTGCGCTCCAAAGCACGAAGCCAATCATCAGCTTCCAGTGGCTCCTTAGCATCAGCAAAGGTGGGTGGCTGGAACGCAGGAACTCAGTGAGAGTGTTGCACTCGTTCCTCCGTGCATTCTGCTGCACCAACTGTTCAAGCAAGCGCTCATTGCGCCCACGGTTCTCCTCAATGGCCATCAAGACCTCAGCCATCGAGGGTGGTGGCGGCAGATCATCCTCATCATCATTGTGGTTACCGCGACCACCACGGCCTCCACGGCCTCCTCGAGCCATTCTGGAGATTTGACAATGACACAGTTAGTATCTTTCTCCGAATGGTCGAACAATAGCATTAGCGTCTACACAAGTACACAGACTAGGGACGATAATACATTGTACAACAATTGGCAAGGAATCAACAGAGAACTTGGGTCAAAGATCAGCATCATGTGCTACTAGCGAGAGTTAAGAAATCACACTTAACACACTCTAGTTGGCACAATCCGGGACCTTATGTTCAAGTCCGTGGGTTAAAACCCAAAGAAAGGATCAAAAGATTAGACTCGGTAGAAACATCTGAGTTGATTTGGGATTGCAACGCAGCGGGAGCAACGTGACACATAACACTAAAGGTCGAACCCACCCCGTTTCTAATCATTTTGAAGTAACAGACGAGGAGTAAAACCTTTAAACTCAAATCGAGGTAAGATTGCTCCGAGATTAGAGGGTAACCAGATAAGGAGTAAAAAGAATCCTAAGATGGTTTTCACAACTCATTTTTAGGTTAAAAATATTTTCACAAACACTAGACTCAACATCGACCAGTAGAAGGGTTTCCTACAGGCAGTACTGCTCTGATACCAACTTGTGGCGCCCCGACCCGACTGCTATACAGTGATGCTGTGTGTCACCGGTTAAGCGATACAACCGGAGGTTACGGGTTTACCAATCCCCGGCCAAAACCTTTGGCAGGCGTTGCTCGGAATGGATCATCGGCAACACAACACCCCGATTGATGCCTTAACACAGGCACAACCCTCAATGCATAATAGAGAGATCAAGACTTGTGGAACAACTGGCACATCACAGACTCTACGACACAAATCATATAGTTCAACTCTTATAATAGAGAAAGATAGCAAATGACAACCAGAGGTCACAGACCCAACATTACAACAAGCGGAAGCGAATTGTTGTTCTAAACAACAAGATCCAAATATGGCCTAAGAGGCCTACAGATAAACATCACAGCGCCAGCTGTTCCGGATGTCCCAAGCTGCCACCTGGGAACCCCAGACTACTCGTCGACGTCCACAAAGAACCCACCTTCGAGGTCGGTGAAGTCCTCTCCTGAAAAAAAGCAAACGACGTTGAGTTCGACGAACTCGCAAGATTAAGAGCTATATATGCTCGATGATTGGCATTCAAGGTTTTATGGCTGTTTTGCATAAAGCTGATTTTATTTATGAAAAACAATACTCGAAGGCATCGACTAATCAGAATACTTTTCAAAAGGGGTAAGAAGCAACTCTTTCTTTCATCACCATTCATCAACATCCATCACCATCATCTCATTGTACCTGTTCATCAAAGGCACCTCCCCGAATCACCCTCGAGGAAGCTCACCTTGCATTTGTGAGTGGTACCTCTAGTACCCAGTTTTTAATCATTCCGTTAAAGTTATTCTATGATCTCTGAATCCATCACCAAGTCGTCCATAACCGCGGACACGGCTTTTCGAAAAGATTTATCCCTGCAGGGGTGTACAATGTGAAAGTTGCCAGGTTCCGCGAGGGACCTCCCAGCTCCTTATCCACGCGTACCGCCAGACTCATTGTCAGACATTAGCTCTCTTCCGGGGAAAACCGGCTGAGTGTGAAACGGCTACAACCTTTACCTCGCTTAAGACTATCCAAGGATCATCAGTGGCGGTAGGACAAGAGGTACCTTCTCGCACCCTGTCCCGCGGCCACTTATTTTCCTGACACAACCATCCTCATCTCAGTCTTGGCCACCATCTTCAACGCATGCGCAAATGGAAAGCCAAACTAGAGGACCCTCGGCTAGTCCGCCACAAGTTAGTCGGTCGACGAGGTTCCATATGCCCACGCATGGTTGCACGCTCAACTTGGCTCGTAGGCGAGAACTCGCACTTAGGCGGCGAGAACGAGACAACCCACCACATCCCATGTGGCCTCTCATCCCCACCTTTAAGCATTTTATTATCCATCGCCACAATTTTCCACCATCATTCTCATTTCACCACATGTTTCCCACATGCACCTTCCATAGTACAATTAGGCAAGTAGCTAAGCATGGCTAAGCATCAACATAACACAGTTAAATATCTCGGCCGACAACACAATCCTATGGATAAAAGGAGGGGAACAGGTAAATGGCATAGGGAACTTAATGCAACTATAGGATACTCTAATCCAAACAAAAGACATTTAGAACCGCATGCAATATTATAGTGGAGAAGATAATTGCGGAAAATAGGATAAGATATGCTCAGAGGGGGATTACGCTTGCCTTGATCCACGTGGTAGTACGGATCCTCGGGGTATTGTGGAGTAACCCCGTCGGCTTGATCTAACGAAGCCAAGAAACAAAAATCAATCACCACACATGTTTATCAATGCAATGCACAACCACATGATGACATGACCTTTTAATCCTTGAGAGGAGGATGATTCCAGCTACACAATTTAAACGGAGGTCGGATGCAAAAAGGTACATCTTGAGTACACCGTGAGGGTAAGTAAGGCATCACCTTTACTTGTTGATTACTATAGATGAACCCAAGGTTATCTTGCATATGAATGACATGACATGTGAGGATGCATGGTTTCGGGTGATTCAACATACTTGTAACCAATTTACAAAGATTGGGGGAGAAGTAAACATTAGTGTGGACAATAGGTGAACCAGATTATCCGGTGGTAACAATAACCGGAAAAAAATCCGAGGTACGCACACGAGCAGTGCAACGGCGAGCTTCGGTGCATTTGAGCTAGAGAGCAAGAGGGAGCGAGAGAGAAAGCATGGGGAGGTTCACATGCTCACCCTGAACTCCTGGGTAGGCTTGACGAAGAAGGGGAGGTCGGGGTCGACGACGACTTGCTTGGAGTGCGGCGCACGTCACGGACGAAGAACGCGAATCCGGGCAATGTACAACGCTTTGGCTTGATTCCTTCGGTGGAATGGTAGAGGACGTCGAGGTGCAACTTCCTATGGTCTTCGATTTGCTCGGGCCTAGCTCAAACTCCGGCGGCGAGCTCGGCCATGGGGGCTCGGTTTGGAGCTTGTGGGGAAGAAAGGGGGAGAGAGAGAGAGAGTGAGTGGATAGGGCAGGGGCAGTGGCCTTTAGCCCGTGCTGAAAATCCCGCAGCGGCGGTACTACCGCTTAACCCAGCGGTGGTACCGCTGGTGCGGTCGGGTGTCGATCTTCCCACCTCGGCGGTACCGGCGGCGGTACCGGCAGCGGTACCAGTTGGTACCGGCACGCGCGTCAGAAGCCGATTCTGGCGGTAGCGGCTGCGGTAGCGGTGGCGGCAGCACTCGGGCGGTACTACCGCTTAACCCAGCGGTACTACCGCCGCCTGGTTCTTTTCTTCTCCTTGGTTCCTGAATTTTATTAGGGTACCAAAACTTTTTATTAAAAAATGAGAAAAATTTGAGTAGCCTCCTGACAACATGTGGAAACACCACAAAAATTGGGGTTGCCAAATAAAATGTTTTAGACAACATTCATTCATAGAGTTAGAAATAGGGCATTTTGCTAAATTCAGATAGGTTGCTCCTTTGGGAATTTTTAGCAATTGCAAAATATATTTTCAGAACTCTTGGAACTTCCTTGACAAATATGAGTCGTCAAAGAAATTTTGTTTTGCAGGTTTGAATTATCTCATTGGTTTGAATTTGTAACGGAAACAGTTTGGCAATTGTTTTTAAATGGTGCCAAAAACCATTGATGTGTTGTTTAGCAAGTTAAATTTGGATGCCATGATGCAATGCAACACAAAAGCGGAAATTTTACACATGTTTTTAGGTTTCCGAACTTTGGACTGTTACACTCTCCAATCCATCTCACTTTTTTTTTCTCCCTATGCTAAAAAGAATGCATCTTCTTCTCCAGCAACCATCAAAATTAGTCTTGGGCGAGTCTTCTCTTCCCCATCCCCTACCAGCCGCATAGCCCGTCGAGAGACGAAGACTCGTCCGACCCGATCTCTCATCCAGAGCTGCACTGCGCTGTAAATTTCCGCTTTGCCAAATCCTACACTCACAGTCATCCAGACCTAGAGTACTAGGCATGCAAGAAATTAGGAACCAATTTCAGTGCTCTAGGTTTTTTACACTTTCGATTTGGATCTTTTTTTTTGCCGTTAACCATTTTTTCTGAATGTTCCCCATCTCGTTTGACTAAATCCAGAATAATCCATTAACCATTTTACTAGTTTGATTAAATCCAGAACACAAAGTAATTGTAACAGAGGAAGGGAGTATCTTAAAAACGTATATTGTACTACTCCAGTACTTAATAATTGAAACCGGGAAAACGTGGGCAGTTTTTTTTAGAAAGTCCTATTTGTATGCAGAGGAAGAGGAGGATGGACACGCATGTCGGTTTGACGTCTTCAAAACAAGCTCACGTATCCAGGCCCAGACATATCGCCGATTCTCTCTTGGTCGCCAATCCAGTCAATCCATAACCCCACTGCGCGCCGCCCTCCGCCGCCGCACCCTCCCAAACCCTAGCTCTCCACCCTCCCGTCCCCGGCCGCGGCGATGCCGAATCTCGAGTGCCGGATGTACGAGGCGCAGTTCCCGGAGGTGGACGCGCCGGTGATGATCCAGGTGAAGCACATCGCCGACATGGGTGCCTACGTCTCGCTCCTCGAGTACAACAACATCGAGGGCATGATCCTCTTCTCCGAGCTCTCCCGCCGCCGCATCCGCTCCATCTCCTCCCTCATCAAGGTCGGCCGCCAGGAGCCCTCCATGGTGCTCCGTGTCGACCGCGACAAGGGCTACATCGATCTCTCCAAGCGCCGGGTCTCCGAGGAGGAGGCGGCTACCTGCGAGGACCGCTACAACAAGTCCAAGCTCGTGCACTCCATCATGCGCCACGCCGCCGACACGCTCGGCGTCGACCTCGAGCCCCTCTACGAGCGCATCGGCTGGCCCCTCTACCGCAAGTTCGGCCACGCCTTCGAGGCCTTCAAGCTCATCGTCACCGACCCCGACGGCGTGCTCGACGTCCTCACCTACGAGGAGAAGGAGATTGGGCCCGATGGCCAGGAGGTTCGTCCCCGACCCCTCCCCTTAACATCCCCTTGCTGCTAATTGCTAGTTGTTAACTGCTCATTATTAGGTGTACTGGAAGCAATCTCACCAATTCACTTCAGGCTGGTAGTGTTATGACGACTTGACAGTAGTATCTTGCACGATTAGACGTTTACATGTGGTCTTCAAGATGCTACTGTAGTCTGTTAAGTCTGTTTGTCCTCCATCAGATTTGCGCCATGAACTGTTAATTCCTAGTAGCTGGATTGGAATCTGTACTTAATAGCTACCTAATTTTAGTCGATTCAAGGATTATCTGTTGCCTTAAATTTATTGGTATACACGAAGCAGTTATGACTTGAGAGTATATCCTGCAAGTTATTAAGCATCAACATGTGTTTGCGCGTGCACACTCAACTTGTTTTATCTATTAACAAGGTAGGAATCTGTTGCTCCTGCAGATTGCTAATTTTGTCCCCCTTCAGGCTTACCCTTGGAACAGTTAGTTCCTACAGTACTTCCTAGTATCTGGTTTGAAGTCTAGTTGGCATACATAACTAGTTGGTTCAAGGATTTCTGTGGCTTCAGATTGGTCTGTGGAAACTTGGAAGAGGTCTTTAGTTCGATTCTTAATGTACTGTCCATTGAAGTGATGTAAACCTGGTATTGATTCTCTAATACTAGGTAATAAGTTAGTAGTTACAAGTTAGTTGGCTGTATAAGCACAAATTTGAATGCTAAAATTAAGTACCGTTATTTGACTGTCTGTCATACATGTTAGACTTGAAATGATCATTATGCAGCTGTACTTTGACCCCATTATATGCTATGGTAGTTTCGGTTCTTTGACAGATGGGACTTGCCCATGAATAAGCTCCATCCAGTCCACAGTCAATCGGTAGGCATAGCCAAAAATATTAGCATTGAATTTTGTACTGATATGGAGATTCGTTCCTGACCCCTTCTGCAACTGCTGCTTTCTGCTAGTGGCTAATGAACTGCTTAGTATCTGTTGTAGTCAGTGCAGTGTCAATGCAGTGAAATTAGTTCTCTAGAGGCTGTAGTATTATGACTTGAGAGTTGAGACTAATCTCTTCCAACCAATTATCATTTTCATGCGTTTCTGAAGTAGGTATTTGTTGCACTGCAGTTTGTATTTTGTCCTGTGTAAAATTTGCCCCTCAACAGTTTTTTCCTTGTAGCTGATTTGATGTCCGCAGTCAATGAATGTGTATAGACTTTCGATTCAAGAATTTCTTTGGCTTCAAATTGGTTGGTTGGAAGTTTCCTTAGCTTGTTTTTCTGTGTACTGTCAGTTGAACTTGTACAACCTAGTAAGTTGTATAAGTGTAAGTTTCGATGGAAAAATAATTAGGTACCATGATTTTAGTGTCACATGAGATGAAATAATCATGAATGGTGCTGTCGTTTAACCACAGCGTATCCTATAATTGTTTCGGTTCTTTTCCAGCATATTGACGCATGAAATCTTATTCTGACATCAGGCTTGTGCTGTTTATGCATGCTTAAACAACTCCTGTAGCATGTCATTGTTCAAATTAAACGTTCCTCGAGATTCATTTGTGCTGATATTTTCTACAGGTGACTAAAGTTGTGCCGGCTGTCACCCCTGAGGTTAAGGATGCCCTGGTGACGAACATAAGGAGGAGAATGACACCACAACCACTCAAGATCCGTGCTGATGTTGAGATGAAATGCTTCCAGTTCGATGGTGTTCTCCACATTCAGGTTCTGTTTGCTTTCTTGATCCATCCATGCAGTTTGGTTTCCAAGTGTATGTCTGGTTATGATTTACTGCTTCTGTTTTGTTATAGGAAGCCATGAGGAAAGCTGAAGCTGCTGGAAACGCTGACTGCCCTGTGAAGATTAAGCTAGTCGCTCCTCCACTTTATGTTCTGACCACACAGACACTTGACAAGGTTAGTGATATCTGTTATCTTCCATTCATTTGAGGATTAATGTGTATTCATGACTTTAGATTTGCATTTTTTTTGCTTGACATAGAAAATCTAAATAGAAAACTCATCCCAAGGAATACATGTCTTTGCATGGAGAGCATGCGTATTTTCTAGATTACGTTAAGGTCTATCATAACCTTATCAATAACGATGTAAGCGGCGCGGACACGGGACTCCGGCCTCCCGCCTGCCCATGCCCGATGGGACTAAACAGGAGAAGTGGGCTATTACGAAGTGGGACACAGGGGTCCAGTGGTACCCGCTTAAATTAATCTAAGCAGAAACAGCCTGAGGTCGGATGGGGCCTGCATCATGCGCATTTACCTGGGTCTCGCTCGGTGCAGGCGTGCAGCTAGCTGGTGCGTGCGTTGCTGTACAATCTGGGACAAGTGGGAGGTAGCTGCTAATCCCACCAGCATTAAACGGGATCTAACAAACACGATGAGTGGATTTCGCAGGCAGGATGGGAGGCGAGATTAGCGCGCTGGACCGTCCCACTTACACGGTTGCTTATCAAATAATCAGGGAGGGGTAGTCATTGATTATGTGTGACCTGTGCATTAGGAAAATTGGGACCTTTAAATCTCATAAAATTCAGATGCCCCTTTATTGGTTGTTTCTACGATGTATCCGCACATCACATTATTATATTAATATATGGTTCGTACATCACATTATATTAATGTATGGTTCTGGGGTTATTATTCATAAAGAAAGGAGGCAGAATTGGGTTGCCCTGATAATATGAGCTCGGGTGTTGGGTTTCAAACATGGGTGGCTGATTGCATGCATGCATGCTAATTTAGTATGTAATGCAATGATGTGGATTTTGTTGATTTTGTTTATTGTTGTTGTGAACAGGAACAGGGGATCGCAGTTCTGACGAATGCAACCAAAGTTTGCGCAGAGGCAATTGAAAAGCACAAGGGGAAATTGGTGGTGAAGGAAGCAGCTAGAGCTGTAAGTTCCTCATTATCGGGGTTCAACGAATAATGAGTGAAAGAAACCACTGTCAATTCATATATCTGCAGGCATCTTGAATCATGGAGCTGGATCTCCTAAAGTTTAAATCTAAAACCATCAGTTCTTTCCCGTCTTAACCATGATTCATGTTTGCTTGCTTGTCGCGTAGGTGAGCGAGAGGGATGATAAACTATTTAAGGACACGATTGCAAAGCTGAAGTTAGCTAGCGAGGAGGTTGATGGCGATGAGGACAGTGAAGGGGAGGAAGACACTGGAATGGGGGATGTAGACTTCACAAAAGCTGGTCCTTTTACAGACTGATCTCCTCCGGGCACTACACTAGTTGGATGAGATTACTTTGTACAGCAGCGCCAGCAAGAAAGAATCAACGAAACGATGTTTGGTTGCTCCAGTTTGAGGAGCCACGATGGATGATGAGACGACTCGTTAGATGCTGGTGATTGGTTATGGGTTAAGCTTGTAGGCTACCTGTAGTCTTACACTTTATTGATTTGTTTTTACTGGAAGGCAAATGCTGAATGCTGTTAGTTGCACATTTCTACATGTTTTCATCAACATTATACATGAGTTTTTCCTCATGGTGCGTAGAATTTTCTTGGTACGCTAATGCCGAATGCTGTTAGTAGCACATTTCTACATGTTTTCATCTACATGAAATTTTCCTCATGCCCCTCCCAGTAACTCGACTACAAACACTCGCGGATTGCAATCCAACTTTAGGTGCACGTGTGCTGTCAGATGCTTCGTACAGGAATGCTGTACACAGACATGGATATTCAACAAGGCACCAGTGGCTTAGTGGTAGAATACTGATTCATATTTCTTGGAACGCTAATATTGAATGCTGTTAGTTGCATAATTCTACTCCATGTTTTCATCAACAGGTTGAGATTGAGCGTGTTATCTGCCGATTAATGTCCCTTTTAGTAGCACACTTGCCGGTTAGTCGGTTACCACTTTTACGCATATTTCAATAATCTCAAACACAAACACGTGCTTCAAAAATCAAACGATGCCTGCCAATTGCAATGTCTATTTACAGTTTGGATGAGGAGTTTATCCAAATTACAGGTTGCCATTCTTCAGTTGTTATAACGAACAATTCGAATCAGCAGAAGCACCAGTGGTCTAGTGGTAGAATAGTACCCTGCCACGGTACAGACCCGGGTTCGATTCCCGGCTGGTGCAACCTTTTTTCACTCCTGAGCCTTTGCCTGATGAGTAACGTTCCTTTGTAAGGGAAATGCACTATATTTCAAGTGCATCATCTTTTTTGCCCCTGTCTGCATTGCTCGATGAAATGTTTCCTTTTAACTGATGTGACGTTGTAGAAACATGCGTCAAGGGAAGGCACTTCATTCTGAAACAAACGTGGCATTGTGTTCTGGGTTGCATGTAAAGATGTAATGTTAAGTCCTTTTTCCTTTCATGGAGAGGGAGGAAAATTATACCGTGCCATCGGAGTGGTTTCACAAATCTGAACCCTGAACATCTGCAGATTGAAGACACGACCACATACATTACACACATGTAAATATATGATAACAGTCCAAACCGTCGAGTGTGCAGAAAGTGCGAGTCCCATGACATTTTGAGTCCAATGTCAGCATCCATCACGGCCAGAAATACCCATCCAAATCCCAAAGCATTTAAACTTATGCTGATGTATGACATGGACGTCGTGCAGCCACAAGAAGCAGCAGCCAGCAGCCATAGAAAATGAGCCATTTGCTTTGCTCAAATTTCTCTGGGAACAGAAGTACAGAACACGCACGGCGTGGTGTCCCTCTGTGTCCAACCAACCAAAGCCATGCTTGTTTTATGCAGTAACCCCAAGTTGCAGAGACGACAAATAATAAGCTGTATCTGTCTATTGATATTTTCACTCTTCCATCTTCTTGCAGCACGTCCTAGAAACGTGAAGCCAAACGTCCTAGAAACGTGAAGCCATGCTTGTTTTATGCAGTAACCCCAAGTTGCATGTCCAGTCAATTAAGCACCTCACATCAGTACATCAGTCATGCCCCGCACGTAATTTTTGCAGGTTGCGTCATTTTTCTCTGACCGTTTGGCATCAATGACAATCAATGACAATGCATAGCACTGCTGTCGCATGCACCAAAGGCCATCTATTTGATTTTGCTGGAGGCAATCACGACATTTCCAACGGCCCACCCCAAATCAGACACCAAATTTACTCCGTTTGGTTTAGGGTAGACATTTTCCCCCTCATTCTCTATTTCGGCAATTAAATAGATTAAAATATTGGTTCACAATCAAATAGATGAAAATAGTTCTTCCGATCAATTAAACAACATAGTTCACATAATTAAATAAAATCAAATAAAATGAGAGGGAGATGACTAGTTGTTTCCAACACGCTCAATCAAATCGTTTAAAGTTGATTTTGAGTTGCCCGATCACGGATCTCATGATGCACGTGGAGGAACTGCTCAAACGTTGCCGGTCCTGACGTAGGTTCAGTCAAATAATATCGAATAAAATAAGAGAAGTGACTAGTTTACCTACATGAATCCACATATGCTCAATCAAACCATTTTTAAATTGATTGTGAACTGTCCGATCATGAATCTTATGATGCACAAGGAGGAACGGTTGAAACGTTGCCGGTCCAGGTGCGGGCTCAATCTAATCACCCTGATATTCCCACTCTTGGTCATATAGCGCATCGGTCTTGCATTGAAAGTAAGAACCGTAGGTTCACTCCTTGCGTAATACACATGAACACATTCTCTGGCATCTGAAAGTGGCATCGAAAAACATAGGGAGTGCATGTTGGATTGTTACGGCGGAAATAGTCTTTGTAGAGTTGGTCATGGCCGACCTCTCTATTACGGTCCAAACCGGGTGCACGTTCCTTCACCGATCCCCTGAACTTTGGAATCTCATTCCCGTTATGGTCATGGATGAGGGCTGCCCTGGTCATCAAAATTTTGGTATCATCGTCGGACTAGTCGGAAGATGTACGATGGATTGTTTATACTGACGGAAAAATTGTCCGAGCTATCCATGATCTATGTAACAAAATATACTAAATGATCATATAAACATTTCTATCTCATTGCCTATTCATCAAAATAGAGGACGATGCTCGTACCTAAAACTCGGTCCGACAAATTGCCGAACAAGTTGTGTGCGCCGAGGTTAGCGGTCCCGGCCGCCACGTCCGAGCAAACAGACGACGAAATGGGGATGCCCTGGCCAGATCCGGCGGGTCAGCCGCAAAAACGAACCTCCTACAGCGTCGGCGTGGACGAGGTGGCGGTGGCAAACTCGGGAGGACAAAGGTGTTGGCGATAGGGCCCGAGCTACAAAATTCGTCCAAACAACCCGACAAGAGGATTTGGGGGTAGGGGTGGACTAGGAGTTGTGTCGTTGTCGGGAGGCCCGGGAAGAACAAGGGCGGATGTTCGCTCGACCAAAGCCAGCCCAAATTTTGACTTGGAATGGGACCGAGGTCACGAAATGGATAGACATGGACTGAGTTGGGCAGAGTGGAACCCGGAGAACACGGGTGAGGAGACTGGAGAGGCATACGCTGTGGGCTAACTGCAACTTGTTAATTGTTAACCCAACTGGAATTGATGATCGATCCATGACTTTGACCTGTCTTGCATGCATGCATATGCTTCATTAGCATTGTTTGAATTCTGCGTTCTACGTTCACAAACACGGCAGACTTTCTTCCATCTTAATACGGAGGTCGGAGGAGTAGTATAATAGAATGGTCTACCGCACCAATTATCTTCGGGTAATCATGGAAAGAACATGCGGGCAGGGAGGAAGGAAGCTTGGAGAGGCAGTGAAGCATCAAGCGTGCTGCATGTGAGGCGGGCGGTCGTAGCAGGCTAGCAGCCGGCCGGTGAGGTCGTCCAAGCTTGAGCCAGGCCGTACCGTACCGTACGTCGGCCCGTGATACCGACAGACCCGGTCCTCACGCCGGGCGTTCGGGTTTACCCGACATTTCAGGTCGGGTTTTTCGGGTAAAAAATGAATCGGGTTTTCAAACATCAAACCCGAGATGGGTATGAAAAATTCAGGTATCCGACAATTCAGGTACCCGTATTTTCGGGTCCGGGTCCGGGTAATCCCGGAATACCCGAGAATTCAGCAAAGAATGAAAATAAAACGTGAAGATAAAATCTGACAGCATCACAGTAGCATAACAACAGAAGGATTGGATCGAAACTTACATTGGTCGTCGAATCTGCAGTGCTTGACGCCGTCGATCTATCGCCGGGAACGGGGACAACAAGAGGGCGGCGGACGTCGGAGCGACGGAGCCTGCTTCGGTGCTTCCTGCGTGCCCGCGTCGTCGTCGGCTCGTCGCGTCGGAGAAGAAGGGAGAGACGGTGGTTGGTCCTGCTGCGGCGGCGGGCGGCTGGGGCCTGGGGGCGGCGGCTGGCGGCTAGGGCTCGACGCCTGGATGGCTGGATGGGGATTGGGGAATGGGGATTGCGAGAGAGGGAGCTACGTCACGATGCTGAGTGAGTGGGTTGGGCTGAAAATTGATGTGTTATCACAATTCTTCGGGTTAATTGGGTAGATCGGGTTCTGAAGACCAATACCCGGATTACCTGTACTAAATTCGTGTTCCTAGATGTGATAACCGAACTTGCTCTCGGGTTAGTCAGGTCTAGGGTATACGGGTACGGTTCCGGGTATCTCGGGTTTAGGATTCCGGTCTCGGGTTTTATGCCCGGCGTGACCCGGTCCACTGCCGAGCGCCTCCTTCCGCGTGGGCCCGCCTCGACAGAGACGGGTCGATCGACGGAGCGAGGTGGGCGCGGGCTGGCAAAGATCCAACAACCCGCTTTGACTAGAGCTTAATCAATTAATCAGCGGCTTCCCATTCTAGAAGAGCAACGCCAAACTCAATCAAGGTAGAGAGAGAAGGTAGGTCAAGAGTAGAGAGAAGGTATGCAAGTGGACGATTTTATATTCACGTTATCCTTCCTGGCTGGTGCGTCGTTTTTGAAATCGCAACTTGCGCCGCCCACTTGCGCTTTGCTGCCAAGAAAGCGCAAGTTGCACCTGGACCTGGCTGTCGCGCTCGTCCTCGCCAACATGGCCGGCAGTACAACTCACGTCCTCCTCCGTATTTGGTTACTGCAAGTGGCCGCCTGGCAGGGGAGAGGAGTTTTCCACGCACACCCCTGCAACTCCCTACTATTCGTTGCGCAAGTCTAGCTTGACTTGGTCTTCGCTTTCAGACATGTCAAACAACACATGCTTATTTGTATGTAGGAGAAAATGTTGTCCTATTTTGAAATGTCATGAACGAGCGGGATGATCGACGGAGAGAGAAACCACAAACACATGCTGTATTTAAACATGCAACAAAGAATATACAGAGAATTCCACGAGTCTTTGCATCCACGCCCACGCACCGAGGCTACTAGTGTTTTTTACTCCAGTTTCTGTCAATCTTAACAAAGAACAGCGGGAACGAACGAAAACTAAGCTAGGAGGACTACTACTAGAAATAGCAGGAACAGTGAGGGGTCTAATGTGAAATGGCACCGACCGAAGAACAAAATAAAGAAAAGAGAAACAACGCGCTCGCGCGCGCACCGCCATGGATTAATTGGTGGAGAAACAACCATTTACCAAAAGGCCCCTCCATCCCCTGGGGGAGGAGAGTTGAGTTTGACCGAGATGGCTGGCCGCTGACGATCGATTCGATCACTGCGTCGCGCACGCCGCCTGCCGGCCAGCGAGCTTCTCGGCGGTGCGGGCGAGGGACTGGAGGTTGCACTTGACGATGGTGTCGACGAAGACGCGGGTGTCGTCGGGGGTGTTCCCGGGGGGCACGTCCACCACGTACGACTCCACCACCAGCGTCGCGGCGGGCTCGGCCGTTGGGTGCACGGTGGTCACCGACCGGTAGTTCCGGAGCCGGTGCTCGCCGCCCACGACGCGGAAGCTCAGCACGTGCCGCTCGTCGTCCAGGATCTCCAGCCGCTCCCTGCTCGACGCCGCGGGCAGGCCCGACACCACGCGCACCTCCCTCAGCGTGCCCACGCCGCCGTCGCCGTCCAGCAGCGCGCAGCTGCGCACGAAGCTCTTGTACGCCTGCGGCTGGTCGAAGCGCCGGACCACCGACCACACGTCCGCGGCCGGGGCCGCCACGCGCTGCACCACCGCCGAGCAGCAGCAACGCAGCCCCGCGCCCGCCGCCGCGTGCTCGTGGTGCCGCGCAACCTCCGCCGGCACCGTCCCGTCGTGCTCCCCGCACCTGTGCGGCGCCACGCCCGAGGCCAGAACACGGTGCTGCACGCTCGGCTTCAGCGCCGCCGCCGCTCCGTACGGCGTCGGCATCGGCTTAATTTTCTGTCGGAAGGGAGGACCCTCTCCTCGCTGTTTGTTGGAATGGGGCGGTGCGGGTTGTGTGGGTTGGGAGGAACTTAAATTAAAGTGGGTGGCTCTGAAGAGAGACATGTTTATATAGCTGCTGCCTCTAGGCTAGGCTGTGTAGCTCACGGGGAAACAACGCGTTTGGGGTTGCATCGCAGCCGAGCTTGGTCCACCGCTGACAATACTCACTGTTGACGCCGAGATTAACATTTTCGGACTGACGGCTTAAACTCTCAATTCCCGGTCGACATTAATCGCCGCCTATCGGATTTCCACCGGCACCCCTAATTTTTTTATAAAGGACAGGCAACAAAATGTTGCTGTCATCGCATTAAGAATGGGAGATAATTTTTACAACCGCAGTTACATACGGCCGAGCCGTCCGCACACACCACACACTGACTACTCCTCACCAAAGCCTGCTCTTTTACTACCTAGCACCCACAACGCCAGTTTACAAACTTTGCTAACAAGGTAGTTCATGTCTGCTGCCGATCCTTCAAAGACCCTGGCATTTCTTTCCAGCCAGAGGACTCTCATCCCCGCAATGATAAGTGTGGCTGTGTCCTTCCTTTGCTTCTTCCCTAAAGGCCTTAGGATTTTCACCCACCATTCTCTAATGGTTATCTGGCTCGACGGTGTTATATCAGGGTGTTGTGTTTCTTGGCAGAGTCTAAACCAGAAGGTTCTTGCAAAAGAGCAGTTTATCAGCAGATGACTCAGAGTTTCTGGTTCTTGATCACACATGAGGCATTTCCCAGGGGCCTGTAGTCCGCGTTTTCCAAGCCTGTCAGCCGTCCAACATCGATTTCTCATCACTAGCCAGGAGAAGAACTTTTCCTTCGGTGGTGCTCTGCTCGACCACAACGCCTTTGCATAGTCAGCTTCACAACAACCCAGGAAGAAGGCATTGTAAGCTGTCTTCGCCGTGTACATGCCATTTGTGGACAGACGCCATCGGAAGTTGTCATCCTCCGCCGAGAGTGGTGGTTGTTCCTGTAGGATACACCAGAGCGACATAAACTGTACGATGGCTTGAAGTGTCAGGTTTCCTCTAATGTCTTTCACCCATTGCTCATCTATCATGGCCTCGGCAATGGTTCTCTTCTTGGCTCCTCTTGCTTTGACGAATTGCATAAGATCCGGGGCAATCTGACTTGGACTGCTACCATCTAACCAGCGATCATTCCAGAATTCCATTTTATCTCCTCTACCAACTGTGCAAAGAGTGGCTGCACGGCAAAGAGTGGCACCCCTAATTTTATCCAGCACACCTAAAATGCGTCCAGATAGCAGCATGTCGTATACATGTCCAGCACAATAATATAGGACGTTGTCATCACGCAAACAGACTTACGAACACAGCACACCTAGCTATGAAATTACGTGATTCACCATGAAATTTATTTTTATAGCAGTTGAAAAAATATGGCACACAACACACCTATCTAGAGAAAAATCACATGGATGGATAGCTTGAGACTGGGCAAGCCACTCAATCCACTCTAATCTTACATGGTCATATAGCACTAAAATGTACTCCCTCCGTTCCTAAATATAGGGTGTATTGTTATGTGCACGAATATTAAGACATGTGTATTTTGCATACAGTTGACTCATTTTTTCTGAAAAAAATCACCAGAGATGAGTTCTGAATAGACACAAAATAAATACAATCCGTTAAATCTCTCATTTGAGACTAGGTCTCATTTTTTGATTGGTCAAATAATCCATAAATAGCAAATACACCTTATATTATAGATTTTTTTCTTCAAAAAACTATACACCTTATATCAAGAAACGGATGGAGTATTACATTCGGTGTGTGCCCGCTAGTCGCTAGAGAATCCTAATCTAGTGAGAGTGTATAACTTGAGGATGGGCATGCTGCTCGATCCACTCAAGGATTTTCTATGTCCATATAAAATATATATTTATTGTAGCTCATAAGAAAAACTCCTAGTGAGCATGGCCGTGGATATATCTTATATTTGTATTGCATGAATCTAAATATCCGGATCATATAATTATTCCAAGAGCAACTTTAGCAGATCCCGCAAAAGTCCCAAGAAACCGCATTATAACCTTTTTTTATGGTTTTGGCAAAAAAAAAAAATCTCCCAAGTAGATTCCACACCGGCCTTTTTTCCAGGAAACCATAAAACGAGTTGTGCGTACCTCATATCGCTATTACAAGGCCTAATTTTAACGTTGCCAGCAAAAAAGAGAGTTTGACACGAGTGAAATTTTAGGAGGAAACTGCCCCGCCACCGCCGCGCTCCATCATCCATACGATATGTCCTCGACTCCGCCTCACCGCCTGCTCGCCATTTCCCCTTGTTTTGGAGCTCGGAGGATCTCCCACCCATCCTATGCAAGCTTTTTCAAACCTCATGCCATCGATCCGGTGTGGAGCTCTGCGCGAGGTTGTGAACTGCTCTGTTTGGGCGCCCCCAGCCATTCTTGAGCCACCGGGTCTTCCTCCACCTATCCCCATCCTGAAAGCGACTCCGTCCTAGGATCTCATCGACGCCCAAGATAAATTTATATCCCTTTGATTAATTTCCACTTGTACGCCAATCGTTAGGCGAAGAATTGAGTTTTGTTTAGATGAATTCTTCCATGATTATGTAGGCTGTGAAACTATTTTTTGAAGACTCCTCGTCATCGGGCGATTCTGATTTGAACAATTTGCTCAACAATGATAAGATCGAGGATTTCTTGTTGATGCACGTGGTGAAGGAAATTGAGGACAAGAAGAAGAGAAAGCGGGCAGGATCCAAGTGGGTCGTCTTTGCATTCCTCGGAACCGAGCTCTCGGCCATGAAATGCTCATGAAGGATTGTTTCGTCGATGTTTCCATGTATCCCGGTCATCTTTTCGGTATGTGTTACCGAATGTGCAGAGGTATTTTTGTGCACAATGTCAAAACTTGCAATGTCAATTGCCGATATTATTCTCGTCGGGGAATGCCGGTCTTATTGAGTTTAGCGCATATAAAAAATACCGGCAGCAATGACAACTATCAGATACACTATTCCAACCGATAACACTGACGAGTGTCGTCACATTGGAGATGACACTACCCACGCATCCATGAGGATGTAGCGATGGCAACGCTCAAGATTTTGGTCATGAGTATCTTAGAGCTCCCAGTGAAGAGGACAAAATAGGATAATGGTGATGATGCTGCAAGGGGATGACCAGACATGTTTGGAAGCATTGACTACACGCATTGAAGGTGGAAATTTTTCCATGGCATGGCAGGACCAGTACACTGGTCATCATCGGGATCCAACTATCATATTTGAAGTAGTGACCTCGTAAGACTTTTGGTTTTGGCATCGATTTTGTGGTTTGTTGGGAACTCGATGATATCACTATTTGCAGAGATCTCATCTTTTAACTAGTCTTGCATGTATTGATGCTCCGACTTGCAATTTCACTATTCATAGATCTGGAAAGAAAAGTCACGGTGAGGGTTAAGGTGTTTGCATGCCTTATGGCAAGTGACAAGTTAAATACAAGTAATATGTTAAGAAGGAGGAAGTTCGGTGTCACTGAGGATTGGATGGAAAATGTAACTCCACGCCTAGTTGGATGTCCCCCGCTTCCAACTGCTTTACAATCCATGCACAAATCATGAATGATAACTTCAAATATCAATGCATTATGAGTAATTTTCGGATTTACATAATTTATTTTTTAGATTCATGTACTAACAAAAAAGTTCCGGATATGCATTGATAAAAATTAAAACCACACATTAACATGATTTTTTGATTTACAATACATCAGTTAGTATTACTCATATCATTCGTTGGATGCAAATTTGACAGTCATGATAGTTGGTGGATATCCAACTAGGTGGGGGTATCACCACGTTGAATATTGGATGCACCTTTTCTTCCATGCAACTTTAGTGTAATGATCTGGAATTATCTGAAAATTCAACGGGAGCCTGCAGGTAGTCCAGAGTAGGTTTTTATGAAACTTGAAGAAAATTTGGCAACTTTTTCATTAAGATTGTCATTATTGCCGCTTGTCATATTGGGAAGCAAAGAAAGAAAGGAAGCTATCTTTCAAAAGGTCATGTCTAACATTAGATCTTGGAAGAGGGCTTTTGTTCATGAAGTCACCATGCATGTGCACTATGCACAGGGTGAAGGCAAAACGTTCTTTTTTTGTTGTCAAGATAGATTGGCACTCTTGTACAATTAGTTTATTTTCTGTCAATTGTAAATGGTATGGCATGATTAATAAAATTTACTTTGGGGTTTTACCCCCATAGTCTTCTTCGAAAAAAATGATGTTAACCATTGCATGTAGAGATCCACTTTAGTGGGGATGTTGTGGAAAATTGGTTGACTGAAATGATTAATGATGTGTATTACTGTATATCTTGCATCCATTAATGAATGTTAGTGTGACTTTACTTTATAAGAGATATAGGTAAGGTGAAAATGGTGACACTCTTATATTAAGAAAAAGTATAAGTTTTTTGAACAAACAAAAAGAAGAAGTATATAAACTTCCTCACAAAAAAGTTGTAGATTCTTAAGAACGAAAGTGCGACATAAGAAAAATTGGATAACTTGGACGATCCTTAGTGAAAGATGCCATTTGTAGAACTCAATTTCGGCAGAATGTTGTACTAAACTTATCATGGTACCAGAATACCACGAAAGAATTCAAAGACCCCGGCTTACGGCCACAAGAGGCAAACAATAGAAACAGTGAAACACACGGATTAGGAAAGCAAAAATCCAAGACTTACCAATCAAACAATTTGTAATCATTTAACCTCCAATTTTTCGTATGTGAGAGGCTTGTCTCTCAAATTGGTCGAGTTGCTTTTGTCTGGTTGGATTCTGGATCTGTTCAGTGCTTTGCTTACTCCATCAGTACAGATATGCGCTTCAATCGTTTGATTTCTGCAATTGCCTTCAAGGACGACGCGGACTGCACGCTCTTGCCGTTGTTGTCGGCCTCGGTTGGTACAGATCTTTTTTCTAATTCCTACCGGCACATAATGCATCTACGTAACGACAGCGGACTTAAATATTTAAATTTCCGCTGAGTAGCCAAACCTTCATCGATGTTAGAGTATAACGTATAGGCCGGTTATGGTAGGATAGATAGAGATAGGATCTGTTTCTGTATGATGCCTAACTTGTCTTGTACTCCAAGTCGGTCTCCTGTACGCTTTTATATACTCGTTCATGAGGCTCAATAATACATCCATCATATTCCGCCAATCTCATAATTCTACATGGTATCAGAGCGGCACGATCTGACCTAGCCGCCGCCGTCGCCGCGTTTCCGCACCGCGCCGCCCCCTGGGAGGTCGATCTCCATGATCTCCGCCGGGGGCCGCGCCGCTCGTACCTAGGGTTCGTCCGTCGAGCGGTTGCTCGGCTGCCCTAGAGTCTTTTTTTTTTCCGGTCTCTTGATCCGGTTTTTCTCTTTTTCGCCGGTCGTTTTTGATCGACGCTTCTTTTTTGGTTTTCCGATCTAAGATCGGTTTGCGTCGCCCGCCACCGCCGTCGTCTTCTCGCGCCTCTACTCCGACAACGGCATCGACTTGCACCGGCCCCCTCCTCGACAACCGGCTATCGCGGCCGACTCGCCGGCGCCGACTTCGCACCGTTCGGCTCCTCCAAGCCGGCTATCGCGGACGACACGCCGACGCCGACGCCGACACCGCACCGACCAGCTCGTCTTCACCGACCGCGCAGCAAGGCCGGACGCGCCGTCCAAGGGATGCCTCGACGCGTCGCCGCCGGCTTCTCTCGCTTGCGAGGTCTCCATCGCCGGTTCGTCTTCGCCGTCATCGACCGGGACTTCACCGACAACTTCGCCATCAACTCCGATCTGCGCGTCGTCATCGCCGCCATGGCGCGTACCGCGCTGCGTCGATCTGATCAACCGATCACGCGCCTGCATCGCCAAGCACGTCCCCGAGCACGCGCCTACCACCGATCGAGCTACAGGCTGCCGCCGCGTCGCCCCTTCGGGCCGCCGCGCTGCCGCCATTGGTCCATGTTGCCGGCAGCAAACGCGCCTTCCCAGGCGTGCATGCTGCTGGCGACACCCGCCGTCGCCCCGACCCGCGCACTGCTGCTGCGTCGCCCCTTCGGGCTGTAGCGCCGCGGCACGCGGTCCTCTTCGCCATCCCTGCGCGTCGACTTCTACGTGGTATGCGTCGCGCCGACTCCCTCGGCGTGGGAACGCCACCGTCCGCGCATGGTCTTCGTCAAGCCGCCGGGTTCTTCCTCGCCTACTTTGAGTAACGCCGCCGCCATCTACAGGTAACCTGCATGGCCACCTCAGGCCGTCGCAGGTCCCGCCGACCACCCCTTGTCCAGGCGTCCAGCATGGCCAACCGGCCGCCGCTGCCTTCGCCGCCTTCTACATCTTCGTCCACCACGACCACGTCGCCAGCGTCATCATCCTCGTCCCCGACTACGTCTACTCCGACAACCGCGGACGACATCGGCACCTTCTACCCCCGCTGATTGGCGCCGCAATCGTCGTCGAGTCCTCCTCTGCTGGCCCCTCCGACGCTGGCGTATGGTTCTCGGTGGTCCCTGCCCCCACATGCACGGTACTGGCAACACCGGTGCGTGCCTTCGTCCCCGACGTGTCCCCGGGTCTGGCAAGCCTGGGTCGGCGCCTCGTCTACATCGGCCTCGACAACGTCTTCGGCATCGACTTCCTCCTCTACGACTGCCTCGACCATGTCACCGATTTCTTCTATGCGTACTCGGTTCTGGCAAAACCGGAGTATGCCTTCGTCCCCGACGTGCGCCTTGTTCCGGCAAAACAATGGCCGCACCTCGTCCTCGACGGCTTGTACTCCGTCGTCCCCGGCATCGGCATCCTCGACGACTGCCTCGACGCGTCCCCGTCACTCTCCCCACGTACTATGCGCAAGCGGCTTCTTCTGCGTCTACCTCGACACCGGCACCCCGACCACGACATCAACCACGGCGACCCCTCGCACGGCTACCACGACCAAGGCTGCACCGCCCAACGCTCTCGGCTCCCTCGACATCGGCAACAAGGGCTATCACCTCGCTTGAGCCCTCATCAGCTTCCTCTACAGTCCAAGCTCTGCGCCGCGACACCGTCCACGACGTTCCCGCTCCTACTGCGGGGGATGTCAGCTCACTGGATTCTACTTCGGCTTATCTCCAGTCTGACTGTCCGCGACGTTCCAGTTGTTCACGACGCTACCGCTACGACTGCGGGGGATGTTAGAGTATAACGTATATGCCGGTTATGGTAGGATAGATATAGGATATGTTTCCGTATGATGCCTAACTTGTCTTGTACTCCAAGTCGGCCCCTGTACGCCTTTATATACTCGCCCATGAGACTCAATAACACATCCATCATATTCCGCTAATCTCATAATTCTACAATCGATCGTTCTCGCTCGCGTAGATCATCCGAAAACATTTCTTTGCAAAACTTCTCGCATGACAGGGATGTGTAATGTATTCTAACCCAGGAGGTTTCTGGCGATTTGAAGAGTTGGCCGGTTGGGCGCTTCTAGACAATTTATTTTATCTGGTATTATGTCATACTTTCCTCGGTTTCAAAATATGGTGCGTATTCTATTTCATTTAGCAGACCTTTGGCCTATAATTGCCTCCACTGACGAGTGATTTAAGTGATACAAACTCACAATCATATGATACCTTCAAATTTATTCGCTGAGCCACACTCTAGGCGAGTAAGATATACATACTCGTATTGTAGCATTCTGAATTTGTGCCCAAAAAAAAGCCCTCCACGGACATGTGAAACCTAAAAGAACAAAACAAGGACAGCATTCATGCACAAGTAGATATTTTAGGAACAGCGGCACCAATAGTTGATGAGCAATGTGATGGACACATTTTAAATTTAAGGCGGAAATGGACAAGAAAGAAAAGGTTATAAAGGTAGGTCTCATGCAGCGCAACTGATATCATCGTAAAAAAAAAAGAGGATCGATACAAGTTATGTTAGTTGAGACTCGAGACTATCCATCTAAACTGTGGCTGCTGCTGTTGGACTGTTCCCTCCCTTTCGTCACCGCCTCCTCTGATCTGATCTTCTGTTCCTGATATAGTGCAACCTGACAAGCAACTCCTACTACCTTTGATAACTCCAGAGTGAGGCGGCTCACTTTCCCCTTCTGTTTCTCTCTCCTCCTTCTTTTCTCTTGAGAGTCGTCTCCTGTGAGCCGGGCCGATCCAAGGCAGTTCCTGCCGGCGCTGCCGATGGGGATCAGCTGAGGAGAGGTGCCGGATCTTGTAGTTTAGCTACTAGCTTAAATAAAGGTTGGTGTAGTTTGCTTTGGCTTCTTGCCGTAGTTTGGCTTCATGCCGGTGCTTGGCGTCATGCCGGGAGGAAGGCGGGGGATCTTGCCGGCCAGATCCGTCGCTGCCTTGTTGTTCTTCTCTTTGCTGCGGTGCTCTGGTGGACAGAGCCATATGTGGTGAGGATGGGGGCAGCTGAGACCTCCGCAAATAAGGCCGTTGATCTCTGCAGATTTGCTGGCCGCGCTCGATGCTCTTGGCCTCCTTTCTTTGCTCGTCATGGAGATGAGAAGGAAGGGAATCCCCATGAGCTCGTTTGCTGGGTGCCAGATCTGTGTCAAGGGTGGCTTCCGTGCTGGTTGAAGGAACGGGTCGGCGGTCCAGGAGCTGGGCTGTGGTCTGTCGGAGAGGGATCTGTTTGCCTCTGTGGACGGCCGGATCCGGAGCAAGACGAACTCGGCGCGACGCGCCGGCTGATGCGGCTCCATCATCAAGATCCACCTTGCTGGAGGTGGTGTTCCTTGCAGCTTTTCAACGCCATGTGGCTAGGAGTTCTTCTTCTCCGTAGGTTTGGTGTTGTGGGTGTGTTGCTCCTGGTTGTCGATTTGTTTTTCTTTGCTGGCAGAGTGTGTGCGTTCCTGTGTGTTGTATGTGTTCTTCCTTGTTCTTCTATATGAATATATGCAGGTTTCTTCTAAAAAAAAAACTCCAGAGTGAGAAAAATATAGTTTTTCTCTCTAGTAAACAGAGAGGAAAGGGTCCCAGTTGACAGATGTATTGGTGTGTGACAAGTCAGTGGAATGCATTTCTGGTGCACTGATGATGGGAAATAAACACCACTGTCTCAAAGCAGCATGCAAAAGTCAGGTGATGAGTATTTATCTTTTAGCTGGATGGGAGCATCATCAAGTGTCACCTTTCCTTGTTCCAGTTCGATTTGGCAAGCTGTGTAAAGGCGAATATATGAGTATTTTTGCCAGTTGCCAAATCCATTGGCTACCTGAGGAGGTAGACAGGGACATGAGCTCGGTATGGTGGGGGTGGTGTAGTGTGCCTACTAGAAACTTCCAGCATCTTGAGGATTTGGCTGGCAAGTTCATCGAGATGGTTCTTCAAGGTTTCCTGGACCAAAATGCGAGGGGAATATACCATTGCCAGACTGGCCAAACCTGTGGGTAGTATTGTGAGAGGTTTAGAATAAAGCCACGGCCTATTTTTTTTTGAAAGGAGTTCGTGTACAAAGATCATCAAGAGAAAGAACAAGCACGCACGAACACAGGCGAGACGCACACGACGCACACCGAACTCGGAGCCACCAAGCAGCACACCACCTTCCAGCACCGCCAGCACACCGCCGGGACAGAAGAAGGCGAGCTCACCTCGCACCGAAGCCGCCAGCTCGAACAACCATGTTGAGTCACCGCAGAAACCAGCTGACGCAGACGCCAGCATCTTGACGATGAACGGATATCGGCTTCGAGCCACCAGCTCGCCCTCGCCGTCTCACGCCGGAGACAAGCACGAGGACGCCACCCATCTTCCAGCACACCCACCGAGATCGCCGGCGCAGACGAACTCCTCACCTGCAAACTCCTGCAGATTTTAACCAAAAGCAGGTCCACCCGCCGCGGCGGAGGACGAAGGACCCCCCAGCCAAGAGCCACCACCGCCATCACGGACGGTGGCTCGGGGAGACGCGCGCTGCGACTCCAGAGAGCAGCAGGCGCGCAGAGGGCGACGGATCCGCCAAGGGCCTCCACCGGGGAACCCATAGCAGAGGAGGGGATCGCCGCCGACAAAAACTACTCCGGCCACGCCGCCACCTCCACGGCGCCGCCGGCTAGCACCCCACACACACCTAAGCTATATACACACCGGGATCCGTCGATTCCCCGTCCTCCCGCCGCCAGAGCGGCCGCGGAGGGCGAGGAATCGCGCGGATCGCCGGCGGCGAGCTTGGTCGCACGAGGAGGCCCAAAAATCGCCTGTTTCCACTGTAGATGGGGGAAAGAGGGGAGGGGTCCGAGCGAATGGTTTAATAAAGCCACGGCCTTGGCACCATGTTAAGCATAATTTGACTTTTGTTAAGTACAGAACAGCAGTGCGCCTTTACAGCCAAACCACACATTCATATGCGGTAGAATTTTCCAAGATCACTATATAGTTTTTTTTTTCAGTAGAAGAAAACAAATTTGAAGGAAAGAATGATGGTTAACACTCAGAACACAACACAGAACAAGGGTTCAATTTTTCTTTGCAAAGCATATGTATTTTTAGAGATGCTAGTATTCCTCTCCCAGAATAAACAGAGCCTGACAGTTGCATTATTTATAAAGTGAGGTGAAAGACTATTTTCTGAATAAATAGAGCCCAAAATTTTCACATGCACATGATCGATTACCTAACATGAAATCCTCGGAATCTAACAAAAAGGAGGTCCTTTCGGCGCATCCTTCTAAACTTATCTTTCCGAGACCGTTTCCAAAATCTAGAAAATAAATGATATACTGAAACAATTTGGCACCCTTTTTCTCTGAATATATTTGGAACATGAAAGATAAAGCAAAGTAATGAGCACACTGGCATGTCTACTTGTATTGGGCCTGTCTAAGGCAGGTGGACATGATAAGGAAATTTGAAGGGCAAGTGGGAGCCGTTGAGATTCGCTGACTTTGCTCCCGCTGACTTTGGGTCACTTACGTGTGGGCCCCACACATGGTGGGTCCCACATATAAGTGACTCAAAGTCAGGGCAAAGTCAAGGGATCAAAGTCAGCGAATCCGCACCCAAGTGGGAGAGGCTCCCTGTCTAAAGCAACTACTGCCAGTTATGCCAGCCTGAACATCATACTGCATTGTTTCCTGCATCAAACTGTTATCTGGTCCTTGAGGTTCTTCATAATTTTCTTTACCCATCCCACATGTTTTAGTTACACCAACCAGGGCAAGTGGGAGTTAATTTTGTTGGAGAAAGGTGAATAATGAATCGTCAAAAAAGTGAATAATAGCTGATACAAAAATGGTGGTTGTATATTTTTTTGTTAATAAAAAAGAGATGGTGGTTGGATCATAATCTGTTAATGATCAAACGGTACTGCTGACTAAAAGACAGATAAAATAGAGTTGAAGTTGGGACATGAGTTAATTTGGTTTGAAAGGGTGAGTGAGAGAGTACGAAGGAGATGCCAGCAACTTGACAAGCAAGGTCCATAAGCAATAATTCAGGTGGGTCCTATCTGTAAAATATCTGGTCTTGGAAGAATTTTTGCAATGGCCCAAATGGTGAGATTCTTGAAACACAGACCCGGTAAGGCTTTCCTGCTTTGTATGAGTGGTGAAATACCAATATTTATCTCTATGGATCAGCTTACGACAAACGAAAGGGAGATAACAAATAGGTACCTGTTGTCGACGAAAATGACGGTCGCAGCATCTTATGCCAAAGATATCAACAAACTGTTGCTGTTGAGTCCCTTTTTGTGCCAGATTTCTGTAACTGATAACTGGTGATAATTCATCTAGTGCAGAGAAACATCTTAGCCAAAACCAGCAAAAGAGCATACAAAACATCATAAAAGTTCACACTACACTAGAGCATGTCCATATATATAAGTTCACACTACACTAGAGCATGTCCATATATATGCTATATATACATGAGCCTTGCATAAATACTACAGCACAGGTCTACTACACATTAGAAGGACAGAGGAACATGCAGAGCTGCAGAGGTAGAACAGCCTTGGTTGGTCAGTCCTGCTTAACTATCATGTGGAAAGTTTTGGTCTGATCTTCATCAACAAGCTCCTTGAGAACATCATCATCGATGACAGTCACGGCGTTTCGCAACGGGTCATCGAAATAGCATCCGTGGAAGACCATTTTCGCCATCCAAGCTTTCCTCCTGTTGATCTTGTACTTGTCCTCCTCCCACGTACCGGACGCCACCAGAAGGTAGACATATACGGTTCTCTCCTGCCCAGGCCTGAATGCACGCGCTATCGCCTGTCTGGTTTTGGAGTGGTTCCACTCTGAATCTAGCATGACCAGCCTTGATGCACCCGTCAAGCTGATACCCTCGGCGCATGCTGTTGTCGACGCAATAAGCACCTTCCTCTTCCCTTTAGCGTCACCGTTGAATTTATCCATGACGTCGGAACGTACCGGAAGCTCTTGATCACCTTGAAGGACCAGGACTTCCTCCCCGAGGCGCCATCCGAATACACTCTCGATCAACTTGACGAGGAAGTTTATCGGAGACACATTGTGGCAGAATATCAGCACCCTCTCCCCCCTGTACGAGGACTTGTGTAACAGATCAATCACAAACTTGGCCTTGCAACCAACAGAGAAGTCCCTCTTGTACTTGTCAACTTTACGCAGTTCTGCTGGAGTGAAGTAAGTGCTAGAGCATTTGGTTCCTTTCATAAGCCATGGATGGATAGAGCCAATTGTGATGAGCAGCTCAACCTCAAGAAGGTAACGCCCGCATGACGTAGCCATTTTTACTTTTGAGAGCATCTCTTCCTGAATCTCAGTGGGTTTCATGAAAAGAGCATACATGTGTAACCCTGGAAGGTTGCTTAGCTTTGACCCTTCGAACGAATCGATGAATCCACATGTAAGCTCGTTTAACAGATTGATACCATCTACCCGGTCCCAGTTGTCGCTAGACTCGATCTTTTGCCCAACTCTTTCAACAAAAATGCGCCTTGTCACCGCGTCTTTATGTTTCTCTCTCCTTCTGCTTGTTTCCTTCTTCCTTTCTGGGACAAGCGCAGTCATAGCATCATTGACAAACCGAGGTCTGGCCAAACATAGGGTGTTGAAATACTCTTCAAAATTATTCTGGAAGACTGTACCAGACAAGAGGATTCTAAACTCAGTCTTCACCTTCATCAGCACCCTCCTCAACTTGGATTTGTTGCTCCTTGGGTTGTGTCCCTCGTCGAGGATCAACAGCCCAGGGTTATTGATCAGGACTTGTGCCATGAATGCTCGCTGCGGCATTCTTGCGTCTTCTCTCGTCATCCTTAAGAAAGACGAGTATGTCATGAGAAGAACACTTGGACGCTCATGCCATTTGCACAACTTATCCAGACAATCCACAAGGCGGACGTTTTTCCATGACGACCGTCGAAAATTGCTTAAAGTTGCCTGCAACCTAGGATCAATAGCCCCCATTGGCTTGCCTTTTTTGTCAGCATGGTTAAGCACATGAAGAGGAAGTGAAATGTCCCATTTCTCAAATTCTCTCCTCCATGTATGGATAGCAGATTTTGGAGTAAGGACCAACGGACGGCTTCTCGGGTGAACTTTCAAGTAACTGACAAGAAATGAGATCAGCAGCAGTGTTTTGCCGGATCCAGGAGTATGTGCAATCACACAGCCACCTGTACTGGCTGCTGCATTGTCCATTTCCTCAAGTTGTAATGATCCCGCCAAGTTTTTCCAAATAAATTCGAATGCTTTCCTTTGGTGAGGAAGCAACTTCGGCTCAAGATCGGGTATTAAACCCCACAAGTTCACAGAGCCCCTCAATTCTGAAAACTCTGGTCCCAGGATTGCAAGAAGAGACTGATCAAGTACATGATCATCATTGTAAAAATTGCTGCATCCAGGTCTCTCCTTGTTATAGTCATTAGCATTGACCTGCATGGAACGGAAGATATTATGCATCCTGTCAACAATGAGTCCTAAGTAAAAATAGTGAAAAGAAGTTGCGGTTGCTCGATTGGACATACCATTTGAGGAAAGATATCCCTTGCCTCAGTACATACAACATTGCATATTCTGCATATTAGTCCAAGTTCCTCGTCCAGTATGCAGTCATGATGGCATGGTATTTCTCCACCTTTTCCTAAACCAGCTGTGCTCCCGTGAACTGCTTCTGAATCTGGGTCCTGGAATTTTGTAAGTTGTCACCGAAATGCCGAAAAAACAAGGACCGTACTATTTTTATCAAGACATCAAGTAATTCACGGCATTTTTTTGATACACGGCATTATGATTGCAAAGACGTGCTAATAAAGTTTCTTCCATAGTCCTTTTATCGCGTTTTTATTCAAACAGCAAAGATGGTCAACCAATGACCTGAAGTACCAAAATGTTCCTATGGCACAACATGTAACATTGGACCAATTGCATTTCAAGGTCTTCCAAAATAAATGCAACAAAAAACTTGCGACCTAAGAGTATATACAAACTTTTAGCTAGTTCCCATTGTTCGTCTTTCCTGATTGGGCAAAGTTAAGTTTTTTTTGAGCAAGGGCAAAGTTAAGTAGCAGATAATAACCCCACAAAAAAGCAGATATAAGGAAAAATCATGCGAAAAAGGTGATATACTGATCATTAATTAAATCATTTCTAAAAAATTATCCTATAAATAATCTAATAATTCCTAAGGTTTTTGTACACAGCTTTATCAGAAGTACACAGACATATTTATATCAGAATGACCAATATCTCAGTATCTTAAATAATAAAGAACAAAGATGTTCATAGCCAAAAAGGGACACAACTGCTTGTATATTGCCAAATTCTAGATCCTTTCATTTTCTCGAAATGTCCTAAACCATTTCACGAGAAAGTTGAACAATTCTAAAAGAATAGGCAGACCTGCTTTTGCTCAAGAAGTGCTAGCGTGGTTAGTGAGTAGTCCATTTCTTTCCAAAGATCGTCAAGCCCATCCTTCTCATCTTGAGTATCAGCAGAAGATGGCCATGTAAAATCCTCTTCTCGGTAAGCATCCTGATTATAATTCATCATTGGTACATATAGATTAAACTCAAAGTCCCTGTCCATTTCACTCTGGATGTTTCCCATGCATTGGTTTATCATTCGCTTGTATTCTCTTTCAGACATGTGTTCTTTTCTTTTCCTACCACTTCTCCGACTGAATGATGGCTCAGAATTGCCATTTTGGCTGCGCGATGAAGTATATGAGTACCGTTGATATGACATAGTAGGACGATGATTCTTCTGCTTATTCTTTGCAGGTGTCCGAGGAATATGAGAATCTGAAGCTCTTTCTTGAATTGTGCTCTTCTCCTTCACTTCCTCGGAGCTGGGTTTTTCCTTCACAAGAGTTCTCCTTGTGCTCGTATGCGGCCCTTCTGTGGATCTTGGGTTTTCCTTGACCACGAAAGCGCCTGCACCTACTCGGTGCGGTGTGATGTTTACTGGGACCTCTTCATAGCTTGATTCTACTTCAACTGATGAATCTCGATCCTCTTCACAGCTTGATTCTACTTCAACTGATGAATTATCACGCTTGATTGATGATGCGCCACGTCTCTTCCACTTGTCACGATCGAAATTAGGTGTATCATAACTGGTAAAGCGCTCTGGTTGAGTCTTCCGACGCTTTGAGCGCCTCAAATCCAATTGCTCATACGAGAAAATATCAAGTACACCATCTAATTCAGCCTTCACAATGAACCTCATGTCTTCTAATTGAGCATCAGATTCAGTCTTCAAAGTGAATCTCATGTCTTCTGTGATACTCTGCTTCTTTTCATGAGTGACAGGGACAGTTCTGATCACGAGCGTAAAGTCCCATCACGCATTTGGAATGACATTACCTCCATGTTCTTGCCAAATCCTGGTGGTGTCCTCATGGAATCTGGACTGTACCGTTCTTGGTCTCCTTTGATGACTCGATAGATGATCTTGCCTTCTACCAACTTGATGCTGAACTCCATTCCCCTCAGGGTAGACAATACTATGAGATGTGAAATTTCTGAAGAAAATCTAGCACTCAAGAGCTTGCTTCTACTGAGAGAGAGGCAGTCCTCCGCACAATTCCATTGTACATTTCCCTCAGGGAGCTCCTTCGGCTGGAGCTTTTGCAAGAGGGTGATGTTCTTTAGAGTCACCACCTCCTCTCTTCTATCAGTTGTCACTCCCCTTTTCCTGAGTTGCCAGGACACTGATTCTTGTAGAGCACAACCACAAACAAGCAGAGACACTGATCTGCACTATGATTTCTCTTGATTGTGATGAGCCTTGCATCATGACACTGTAATATCTGCATGCATACCATCAATAAAGTAATCAAGTGATGATACTATCATATGACATGGATACACCAACAATGGTACGGTGATCGCATCTAATTCTTCATATTCACCACATGATGCACAGTTGGAACATATAAAGAATGGCTATGTAAACGTGTTATAACTTAAATTTGAATAGCAAGTTGAGAAAATAAATAGTAAGTTGACATACAGAAGATTTTATTTCCCCTGTTGAACTTGCATGGAGTGGACGAGATGATTGAACACAGACATCAACACCCGGCTTGAGAACATGCGAGCAATCGAAGCACGTCGCCCTTCGGGATAGCATGCGCAGATGATCCCCGTCAATATTATGCTCCACTGTGGATCTAGAGTAGATGAACTTGACAAACAGGCCACCATCCCTGACCCTTATACACTTGACTCCATGCCATGACCCATCATAAAATGCCTCAAATGCTGCAATCCAGTGAAATATTCAGTTATGTTTGATCATACAAATCAGTTAATGGCTTGTAGAAAAATGGTCGTGCTAATCGCTTACGAGTTTCACCGATCGGATGGCTACGGCGGCCTCTTGGTTCCTTGGGCATGTCGAGAGCCATGTAGCTAGCACCTCATGCTGTGAAAATCCAAGCGCCTGATAAGCAGAATGCAGAAAAGGTTCACTCTATACCGAAAATAGATTCTGATCGACAATAACTTCAATATATAGATAGGCATTTGTAAATAACTTGCTTCGTATCTAATCGAATGGCAGTGCGCCTGCCTTTAACCCTAAAAATATCTAGATAGGCAATGATTTTCTATTGTCAGAAAATATGTGAGGAAACACAATACGTTGTTTCTTTTCAGGAAGAATATGCATTATCATAACAGTGTTTCATCTGTAACGTACGAACTTGCGCGAAACAAAATAAAAAAGTTAACAGTACGGCTGCTAGTGCTACTTATCCAAAAAAAAATCTTTCGTGGGATAGAAAAAACAAAACAAGGACTGGTCTGGTGAAAATCGGAAATAATAAGAGAGAATCCGCGACGAAAAAAGTTCGAGGCGCCATCGGATCTTAGCGGACAAAATAAAAAAATGTTTACAGGGACAGTACTACTACTGTCTACTGCTAGTGCTACTTAGCAAAAGAAAATGTTTTTCGTGAGTTGGAAAATAACAAAACAAGGGTTCATCGGGTGAAACAGAAACAGTAAGAGAGAATCCCCGAAAAATAAATAGCTGAGGCGCCGTCGGATCCGAACGACTTTAGCCGCATTTCCTTGACCGATCATACCGAGGTCCGGCCGAGAGAAAGATCCTGGTCGGTGAGATGTCCGGCCGACCAGCCGGCCGTCTCAGACACGAGCAGGGAAGGGTCGAAGGGAGCCAAGAAAGAGACGGCAAAGAAAGGCATACATCACGGGGCATACCGATGAGATGGAACGGGAGGAAGCCCCGCTGCCGCGACCAGTCTTGCGACGAGAAGAATAACGATCTCCGGCGGCGGAGGAGAAGAGGCGGTTCTTGGAGAGGAGAAGGAAAGAGGGAGGAAGAGGATGCAGAGGGAGAAGAAAGGCTCCTATCTCTACTGGTCTGGGTGCGGTGCAGCCCAGTGCAATGCTGGCTTGGGGCAGAGGCGGAGAAACAAATATGGCAGCGCCGACGGGACGTGACGGAGCAGCTGCAGCAGGAGGAGGGAGAGAGAGAAGCGGAGCCAATGCCATGCGGGCCAATGCCCTGGTGGGTCCCGTCCTTTGACCGGTGTAGTCCTGGCTCGGCTGTGCTTCTTTCCTTCGTCAAAGCTCTCCAATGTGAACATCTTTATTGAGGAGCAATAGGTGCATTGATGTGATACGAAAATTATTGCAAAGAATTCGGGTTTAAATTTCGATCCAGATATCAAAAATTCAGCTAGGGCGTATTCGTTTGGGGCAGCTCCAATGGGTGCCGCATTTCGTCTGCCGCGCGAGTGAAAATCACGGTACACGCGGCGGTGTAAAAGGACATATATTTGTTCTACACTTCTGCTGTTCGTTTGGACTCATATTCAACCTATATTTGGAACGGTTTTGCTTAAGTCTCAGCTAGGTCTCAGTCACCTCCTCCACCCTCCGATCTGCGCCTCGCGATGCATGCTCCTCCCATCTTCTTCTTCCTCGCGACGGACGAGTGGGCGGCGGGCGGGCGCCGCGGCTGGCCGACGGCGACGACGAGACTGGAGTGACCCGGAGCCGCCGGAGACGCGGCTAGCCGCGGCGGAGGCGGTGGAGGCGAGCAAGTAACTTAACTTGGGGGTGGGGGTGCCGGCGCCGGAGAAGACTCGGCCGGCGATGGGGGGTTTAGAGGGAAGCTCAGGGCGGCGGCGGACCGGCGGTGGGCCGCGGTTGGAGGAGGGCGGGGCGCCGAGGCGGCACGGGAGCGGCGCCGGGCGCGGGTGGCGGCCGCAGGCGGCATGGTCGGCGGTACGTGGCGGCGTGGGTCGCCGGAGTCGAGGAAGACGATGACGTCACCTGACTGAGACTTAAGTTAAGTCTCAGTCGACTAAGCCCTAGACACACCCAATTTGGAACGGTTTTGGTCCCTTGGACTGAAAGTCGCACGTCCCCTCTGGACCCATTTGGCAATGAACCGCTGACCTTGGGCTGGTCCTTTTAATACGCATGCTCGAGTGGGGTTTCCTATCCGTCTCTATCTGCGCTCACTTCTCTCCACACTCCACTCCCTCGCCGATGACACACCGCTCTAGCCGCCGCATCCGCGCCACCTCCTTCCACCCACAATGCTGAGTAAGTTGTTCACATGCCAGGGAAGAACGACCACGAGGCATCGGGGTCTCAGGGGTGCCCCAGTCCCCTTTCACCATCACGCTGTCGGGCGTGTCGCCGCAACATCAGCACCGGTACGTGCCTATCGACCAGGCACATAGGTACTGTCGGAAGGCAACGCCCGTGCCCTAGCCCAACGCGCACCTACCAACGGCTGTCACCTAAATCCGAAGAGGTCCCAATGTTGGTCGTTCCGTCATTTAGACGTGCATGCACAATGGAGATCTGGTGTCGCCGGGCGCAGCTTCCGCCGTTCTTGCTCGCCGACCCAGCCTTCACGGAAGATTCACGACACGTGAAGACATGGTTCATGTAGGAGCAAAGGAGAAATCACAACAAACATTACTTTATCTCGCTTAAAATGGATCCCCGACTGACCCCATCAGATCCACAAGATCAATAGGAAAAATCAGTCTCTTAGTCGATCTTTTAAATTAGTTTTTTCTAGTTGATGTTTGTGGAGGATCGACCTAGCGTTGCCATGGGGTCAAAGGATAAGGGGAATAGCGGGGTGGAGGAGGGTGGCCTATCCGAGGGTGATAAAGAGGAGTTTCACATCAAAGCGGCAGACTACTAGCCGCTCGAGCCTGTCGGCAACAATACCACCGTCGTCGTGCGTCGCGTTCGCTGCCTCCCACCCAGTGGCGAAGTCGTCGTGGTCAAGATCATTAACCTGATGCTCTGTTCCAAGGTTGACTTTGTAGGTGACATTCTTCAATCAAATCAATCCATTCCCACATATACGGTTACGTTGATCCACTTCAAAACTAATTCATTGCTTCATGATGGTTATGTGGAGAACATTACCTTAGAGGAGGTCAAGCAAGGAAGGTCCACATTAAATTTGGACCCATAATCTTAACACATTTTATATTATTTTTTTAACTATTTTAACATGCAACAATATAATGTTAAATTGTTTCTTATTTAGCATTCTTAACCACATAAAACTGGCAAATGTTATTTGTAACATTTCTTCATATAGTACTAACTCATTTAGTTGAAAAATATATTTGCAATGTGCTCGATTTATAAGATGTGTTGATGCATAGTTTTTTTTCGTCAATAAATTTTGGATAAGCTATATAGTATATGTATATTATGGTAGAGATATCAAAATCTGTGGTCTAATAAATATCTTACGATTGGGGTTTAGGATACGGATCATTAAGTATATTTATAGAAACTTCCGGGGTATAAATTGAACATTGACATTATGTTTTACCCCTATTTTCATGTTCAAATATTTGTTGCAAGTTACAACGGGTACAATAATAAGATGAAAATGTGTGCATGATGCATACTTGGTATTCAAATAGCAGTAATAGTAATCACCGATGGACAAATAATTAAATTAGTTCTACTGTTTTCACCTATATATGATTTAATTGTTTGGTCGTTCGAATTCCGCTCAATACTATTTTCTCTAGGCAAGCGCCCATGCATGTTTAAATAAATATTTGTGCACATAATTAAACAAGATTATTTGGCATGTATTTCAGTTTGTAGTACAAATTGTAGAACTTCCATCACAGGGAAATTATCAATCTAACTAAACTTGCTGCCGGTTATAAGATTAGTTTGTTCTCGTGTATGTTTACACTACTGGTCACCTGCATGGATTTTCTCGTTCATGGTTTTAATAGATATTTAATATTGTTTGGACATAATAGATAATAAAATTAAATAGTGGTTATGATTGAGGAAGGTGTTTTCGCTCCCGGGCTCATATGCTCTGGTTAAATAAAAAATTCGATAAAAATATTAAATTTCAAAAAAAAGTCTGAAACAAATTGGTGACGAACATATACATGTTTTATAAATACTTTCCAATTTTCGTGATGAAATGACATATGTGGTGTTTTGTGCAAAAATAACAAAATCAATGCTCTAAAAATATATTTTTAAAATCACATTTTGGCCACTGATTTGTCTTTTGCACATAACATTTTAGATGTCATTTCACCATGAAACTTGCCACGTATGTTGTACATTTGTATATGTTCATCTCCAATTGTTTTCAGATTTTTTTGAAATATTTTATTATTGTTTGAATTTTGTTTATTTAAACAGGAGGGTATGATTTCGGGAGCCAATGTGAATTTCTGTTATTAGTACACTTTTATATTTGGGGGTCTCCACCTGTCGGGGCCTGGGACTGTTCGCCCTGTTTACCTGGCCTATGGGCCAGCCGGCCAGCCCTGAAGAGTGAAGTCAAGACCATGATCCTGACAGATCATCCCAACCTCCCCGGCGCCTAGTGCTCCTTCTTGCAAGGCGACAACCTCTTGGTCGTCATGCACTACATGCCCGGGTGCTCCTGCTTCCACCTCATGAAATCGACCTTCCCGAAAGGGTTCTGAAAGTGCATGTGTTGCCCCATGCGTGGTTTTGGTAATTAATGACAATCCCTATGGACTAATGGTTGCATTGAGATATACTTGTAGATCTTGTCCATAGGAAAAAATTGGAGTTCATGTGTTGGACTCTTGAAAATTATATGTTGATCAAGGTTCTATCCAATGGGTTCATATGAAGAATGGTCATCTAGAGTTGAGCTTATTGCAAGCATGGCTTGGAAAAGAAGATTGAGTGAAAATTCATGTTTATCTCCAAGTCATCATCTATATCAAGAGAAGAATATGAAGCGCAAGAGACGGAGCTAAGTGAGGCTCTCCCATAATGGTATATGGGGGAGTATTTGGAGAAGTCATCATCAAGCATGTGCTAGCAAGCGCAATCAAGAAAGGTGGTCCACTTGAAGAGATCAAGATCGTCGTCATCTAGCTCAAGTGGAATGCACAAGGCAAAGGTATGATCTTGATAGGGTTTCTATTTTACCGGTCTCATGTTTTTAGTTTGGAGACCGGGTTATAGGATAGACAGCGTACTATCAAGAGGGGCTCTCAAGTGAGTAACTTGATGGCATCTTTATGGAGAGCTCAAACCTTTGCATATTTTGGCTTATCATCTTTCTTGGTTCTTATTTGGCTATTATCCATGTGAGATTTTAGAGCTTGTGTTCATCTCCATACCAAGCTCTAGTTCATCAAAAACGGATTTCATTTGGATATCTTGTGGTGTTTTTGATGTTGGAGGTTTTACCGGTTCGTCTCTTATAGAGAGGTCAAACTCTCCTCTTGTGTTATCCTCCTCACATGATGGACTATGATGTGTATATGCATAATCTTGTTGTGCTTGTGAGTATCTTCGAAATAAGCCCAAGATCATAGAAAACGGAGTCCGGATGAAAAACATATTGCGGTTTTGGTTTGGAGGTTTTATCGATTGTTCTTTTATCGAGAGGTCTAACCTTTCCCCATTTGGTTTTATCCTCCATTGTTGAACTATGATGTTTCTCTGCATGATCTTGTAAAGCTCTTCGTTGCGATTCCAACGAGCCCAAGATCATCAAAAACGGAGTTCGTATGCGACAGTTTTGCTCGTTTTAGTGTCGGTGTTTTTCTGCTTTTTACACGCGCGGTAGTACCGCCCCTACTACCGCGTCTTCTACCGGATCTCGTGTTTGGTACTGGTTTCAAGCGGTTTTTAACCCGGTAGTGATCCGGTAGTACCGGGTCAAGCCCGGTAGTACCGCCCCGGGGCCGAAAAACAGCCCAACGGGCAGATTTTCGGGCACCTTTTTAAGGGCCCTTCTTCCCCAATGTTTCCTAAGAACTTGAACACGTTTTTCCTCTCTCCTCCATTGTTGAAAGCTCATTTCTTCGATTACTCCCAATCCCTCCACCCAAACTCGTTGATCTTTGGAGGATTGAAGGAGGAGACCTAGATCTACATTTCCACCGATCCAGTTCTCCTCTAAGTGAGTGGAACCCTTTCGATCTAGTTCTTGAAGCTCCATTTGTTGTGTTCTTTGTTGTTCTTCCTCTCTTCTCCCCCCATAAGCATTAGTTGCTTGTGGTGGGATTCGAGAGTAAAGGATTTGAGCCTTGTGCTCTTGCCATTGCTTCGTTGCATCGGTTTGTGCTCTCCACGAGGATTCGTGGAAGTTGAAAGCTTGTGAACTTGTTACTCTTGGGTCTTTGGACCCTAGACGCCCGTGTGATGGTTGAGACCCTTGGTGGTCACTTGTAGCTGTTCGGGAGCCCCCAATCCCGTTGTGGGTTGTGCCCCAGATCGTTGTTGAAAGGCTCCGGATTCCGCCTCGAAGGAATTCCGATAGTGGAAGGTGAACCAAACCTTTGTGGTGCGGTTTATCGGAGAAGAAGGTGAAACCTTTGTGGTTGTTGAACCATTGTGTTGGTTCACACCTCTCCAATGAGACGTACTCCCCTAAAAAGGAGGAACTCGGGAATACATCCTCGTCTCCACGTGCCTCGGTTATTTCTATACCCGAGCTCTTTACTTATGCACTTTACATTGTGATAGCCTTCGTGCTTGAAGTATTCGATATTGCTATCACCTTGTTGCTTGTCTTGCTTAGCATAAGTTGTTGGTGCATAGGTGAGCCTAGTTTATTTAGGTTGTTTGCTTGTTAATTTAAACACCTAGTTTTATTCCGCAATTATCAAGCCTAAACCGGAAAAGTTTTAATCTCCTATTCACCCCCCTCTAGGCGACAACATTGTCCTTTCAATTGGTATCAGAGCCTGGGCTCTCTTTTTGGGCTTTACCGCCTAGAGAGTAAAGATGTCGTTTAGAGAATTAGTGCACAATCCCATTTTTAAATTCGATGGCACAAATTATGATGTTTGGAAAATTCGCGTGCTTAACCTTCTTCGGGATATAGACCCACATGTTAAGAGAATTGTAGTATGGGTTTTTCTTCTCCAAAGGAGGATGAGGAAAACGCTTATCTCGATACTCTTGTATCTAATGGTCTTATATGTGCTTTGAGCGATGTAGTTCTTGCTTCAATCATGCCTTTTCGGAACGCTCATGAGCTTTGGACCAAACTTCAAGATATATATGAAGTGTCCAACATTATTGAGGATGATTGTTCCCCTTCCACCTCCGCCGTGACGAGTTCACAAATTCTTCCACTTCACCAACATGTGATTTGTCATAAGTTAATGATATGGTGAGTGGTGATAGAAATTGCTTTGTTGATGGTGAATATTCTATTGGCTATACTTCATCTCTATCTCATTGCAATGATCTATCTTTGGACTTAAACACTTCTAGCACTCCAAATGTCTTACATGCTAGTGTTGATAGTCCTTGCATATCATGTAATAAGTGTTTAACTAAATCTCATGATGATATGCTTCATTTGTCTTGTTGCCATGAAAACGATACTTCCATATCATCTATTCCTTGTGTGGCTAACAATGTAGAGGAATCACAACATTTGTTGGAACAAGACGTGGATCTCAATGGTGCTTCAAGTATCTCTTCACCATCTTTGCCCACTACTCATTTTTGCCTTATGGCTATGGATTCAAAGGTTTCTCCATCTTTGGAACCCTCTCCATCTTGTGATGATGTGGATGAGGATTCTCATGGAGAACATATGGATGTTGAATCCATAACAAAGAAGGGTGAGATGGTATTGGGTGCTCTCCCTAAAGGTAGCAAAGCTATCCCTCCTCTAAGTGAAATCATTGTTTATGCTATTAAGAGTAGGGAAATCATTGAGGACTTGGAAACTCAATTTCTCGAGAAATGTCAAATTGAGAGAGAGGATGCCGATGAAAAGGCATCCTTAATGAATGCCTTGAGGAAGAGCAAGAGCTTCGAGTGTCTCTTGAGGAGAAACTTGAATCTCTTGATGATTCAAATGATCTTATTATTGCTAAAATCATTAAGGAAATAGATCATGCTATTGCTAAATATAAAGTGCTTAAAAAGGAAAAGGTTGAATTTGGTGTTGGCAATGCTAGACTAATTGAGGATATAGAGAGACTTGACAAAGCACATAAGGCTTTGGAAAGTGAACACTCTCTCCTTAGCAAGTCTCATGATCAACTCCAAACTCAACTATCTAAAAGTGATGAGCTTGCCAAGTTGTCTTCTTCCATTTCTAATGTTAATGATGCTTGTGCTACTAACTCCATTTCTCGTGAAGCATCTATTTTGAAGGAGAATGTTGAGCTAAGGGCTCAACTTGAGTTGCTAACTAGCAAGTATGGGATATTGGAAGAAAGTCATGAAAAGCTCTCTAGCTCTAATGAGGATCTTCTAGCATCCCATGCGAGGCTAAAGTTAGCTCATGAGGCTATTATGTTAAAGGTAACATCTTGTGGGCCTCATGTGGACAATGGCACAACTTCTACTCTTAAGGCTATATTGTCTTGTGCTAGTCCTATAATTCATCCACTCACAATGTTGCTACATCTTGTGATGAATTACTCTCTATGCCTTGTTGCTCTAACAATGAAGCCTCTACTTCCTCTAGTGTTTGTGTTGATACTAACCATGTAGAGGAATTAAATGAGCTCAAGGCCCAAGTCACTTCTTTGAAGAAAGACTTGGAAAAGCGTCATGTTGGGGATTCTACACTTGACAATATGTTGAGTGTTCAAAGACGCCCCAATGACAAGAGTGGACTTGGATTCAACTCCAATATCGAGAACAAGTCCAAGTTCAACAAGAAGAAAAAGGGCCAAGAACAAGTTAAAGATTCGGCCAAGATTGTTTGCTTCAAGTGCAAAGTTGAAGGGCACCATGTTAGATCTTGCCCTTCGAAGAAGAAGGCTCTTAATGAGAAGCAACAAGGGAAGAAGCCTCAAATTCAAACTCAAGTTCCTCAAGTTGAAGAACGACCTCTTCCCAAGAAGAATCAAGCTACCCCTCCTCAAGTCAAGACTCAACTAAGAAGAGAGGGGAAGTAGATGTTGCTACCTATGCCGTGAGAAGGGTCACGTTGCTTCATGCACAAATGGTACCTATCCAACCCCATTATTATTAATGATGATTATTCTCTTCGGAAGGATAAGGTTGGCAATGTGTTTGCCAAATATGTTGGTACTCAAAGTGGTGTCAAGAAAAGAACCATTTGGGTTGCCAAACCTATTGTGACTAACCTCTTAGGACCCAACTTGGTTGGGGACCAACAAGCTAAAACTTGATTAATAGGTGTTGTTGGAGGGCATTGGAGACTTGCCTACATCATGAAGAATTAAGGGATCTTCATCAATTATATTATCTCAAGCCAAGTCATTTGGATTATATTGTTCTATCTCATATCCAATGTTCCTCTTGCGGTAACTTTTATTCAAATCATATGTACATTGAAAGTTGCTTGCACCCTTGCATGTGTTAGGTTTTGTACCTTGCTAGTGTTGGTATGTGTTGTGCTCTCTACTTACTTATCTTGAGTAATCAAGAATGTGTATGTTGGTTTGCACACCATGTATTTGTGTTGAGCCTTATTGCTTTTATTTGATATCTTATCTTGTTGGCTCTCTCTCTGAGAGATTAATGGACTATCCCATTTTGGGAGAGTGATATGCTTTGTGCAATTCACAATCCTAACAATGTGTGTACATGAGGAATACCACTTAGTGTCGATATATCAATATTATATATTCTCTATGTGGTATGTCATGCTCATGAGAAATTCAAATTCTATAATGTTCATTAATTTCTCGAGTTGGTTTTGTTTGCCTCTTGCTTTATAGAAAATTTGGACTATCACATTATGGGGGAGTAATAAGCTATGTGCATATTACAAACCTAGAAAATGTGAACATGTAAGGTATTGATTGCGTGGATCACACGTTCGCTGGGAGACTGAAAGGATCGGTATGACACCTAGAGGGGGGGGGGTGAATAGGTGCTACTCCAAATTTAGTCTTTTTCAATTTAGGCTTGACACAAAAGGTAAATTCTCTAGATATGCAACTACGGTGAATTTACCTATATGACAAGCTAGCAACTAAGCACGATATAATAAGACGGTAAACAAGGATAGAGGTAACCGAAGTCAAAGCACGCGGAGACACGGATGTAATCCCGAGTTCCTCCTTTTTAGGGGAGTACATCTCGTTGGAGAGGTGTGAACCAACACAATGGTTCAACGGCCACAAAGGCCTCACCCTCTTCTCCGGTGAACCGCACCACAAAGGTTTGGTTCACTTCAACTATCGGAAACCTTCGAGGCGGAGTCCGGAGCCTTTACAACAACGATTTGGGGCACAACCCACAAAGGATTGGGGGCTCCCAAACAGCTACAATCTGTCACAAAGACAATCAAGTGAGTACAATGGGGGCTAGGTTTTCCTAGTGGAAACCCTAGCAAATGGTCCCTCAAGTGAATGAGGGGGAAATGACAAACGGCTCGGTGAAGATGTAGATCGGGGCCTTCTCCTTCAATCCTCCAAAGATCAACAAGTTTGGGTGGAGGGATTGGGAGATCTAGTGATTCTTGAGTTTGCAACAATGGGGATCTTGAATTCTGGGCGAGCTATTTAGCTGGAGGAAGGTGGAGGGGTATTTATACCCCTTCAGAAATTCTAGCCGTTGCCCTCAGTTTGACCCAGTTTTCACTTAGGCCGGAAGTTCCGGTTGGGCCGGAAGTTCCGGCTGCCGGAACTTCCGGGCAAACCTCCGGCCAACCACAGAACACTTTTGCTTCGAAAAAAGTCGGCCGGAAGTTTTAGGCCGGAACTTCCACCCTTGGGCCGGAACTTCCGGTCCAAACCGGAACTTCCGGCCAGTATAAAACCTGAGCATTTCCACAAGCATCAATCTTCTTTGATTGTGAACTTTGAACCTGTCACAAGCTAAACATACTGTTAAAACGGCTTGTGTTGTCATAATCACCAAAACAAGATTACGGGCAAGTTTGCCCTTTCAATCTCCCCCTTTTTGGTGGATGATGACAACACAAGAAAAAGATTTGCAACATATAGACGGGCTCCCCCTAAGCATGTGCATAACTTGATAAGATGCATTTGAATACAATATGCACATAACTTAGGATCAACACTCCCCCTATATTTTACAAGTCAAGCAAGTAAACAAGTAGACATAGAAACACAACATAGTCTTTACATAAAAGTTCACAAAAGGTTCCACATGTCTTACCCCATGCATAAGATAACCGGAGCACAAATAACCGGAGCATAAAACATAACGGAAACACATAAAAGACGAGACTTTGTGCTCCACCCATGCAAATCCCGCAACCTAGGAGATAGACTTCTCCCCCTTTGGCATCAAGACACCAAAAAGGGAAAAGAAAGCGAAACTAACGTCCCTCACTCATCATCCGACGAGTCCGTCGCAAGCTCCGCATCATCCGGCACATGAGAAGTCCACTGAACTGTCGCGTTGTTCCAATGCTTGTATGGAAGGTGTGGAGGAGGAGGAGGAGGACAGTTGGGGACCTTGAGATGCTGCATCATCTTGTAATCATTCATAAGACCCTGGTGCCTCTCCACTGACGCGTGAAAGTTCTCTTTGTGAAGGCAAATATTCATCCTTAATATCTTGTCAAGTGCACGCTGAGCCCAGGTGCGTTGCTTGGGATGACCGGGCTTCTTCACTCTTGGATCACTTGGGATATGAGACCCACTAGCTCCATCATCGGTGGCCATAGGACCTTTATCCTTGTTGAGATTGAGATGAGCAACCTTCTTGTGCATCAAAACAGGCTTATGAATAATGTCGCAGCCGAGGGCTGCATCGGGGTTAAGCACATCATGATCTCCAAAAGGGAACTTGGACTTGATGAGCCTCATAATGTAAGGAGCATATGGAGGCACTTTCCTTCCTATCACAGCATCATATATCTCATTAAAAATGAAGTCCATCACATCAATAGGAAAGGCATTCGCTTCGGGATCATCTTCCATGAAAACATAATGAGCATAGACCATGAGATTGACAAGACCACCACGGATTTCATTGTTGTTGCCTCCACTTGGAGCAATAGTGTGGCGGAACATGCGAAGCAAGATGTCATAAACGGGAAGGAGTCCCGTTGTGCTGCCAATCACTCCATCATCAGCATATAGATCACTCATCTCATTCTTATCATAAGCAGCCCCTTGAATGTGCATGCGTTTACCGGAAGCCCTGGTGCAGCTAGCAAACCCATACCGGTGTCCATCATGCTCAAGAGCATCAGCAAAGTCATGAAAGTTGGCGGAGAGCTTGTGATTGCCGCACATCCAAGTCATACCACGGGCAGGAGTCTTGTCAAACACCACAGTGGAATAGAACTGATGAATCATGTGGATGTTGTAGTCGGACTGAATCTCCATCAGAGGACGCAAACCAAGAGCCTCCACCACAGCTACAGCCCCACCAAAGTATGCTTGTTGCTTCTCCAAGTGTTCAAAATCAATGGGCTGCATAGGGCACACCTTGTGCTTGCCAAGCTTGCAATATACCTCCTTGTACAGCACCTCTTGCTCAACATGATAGAAGCAAGAGTCCAAATCAGGGTCACGCTCGCCTTCATTGGTGAAGGCTAAGCGCCAAGGAATGAAATCCCTTTGATGCTTAGGAACAACAGGCACGGGTGCTTTTTTCTTCTTCTTTGACATAGGTTTCTTCGACACAGGGGCAGCAGCAGTCTCACCACGAACAAGATCATCCTCTCCTCCACTAGTGGGACGGGACCGGGAAGCGGTACGCTTGGCAACAGCTCGACGGACACGAGAGCCACTAGGTGCTGAGAACAGATAGAAGATAGCATAAGATAAGTGCTCAAGTCAGATGATAAAAGAAACAAGAAACAAGTGGATTGAATGTTAGCATTTTTCCTGTTTCAGGGCGGAAGTTCCGGTCGCAGCGGAAGTTCCGGCCAACCGGAAGTTCCGGCCAAGCCGGAAGTTCCGGTTTGCACGGCTGCGAGAGGAACAAGAACCTCAAACAAAAAATTGCTAACAAAAATCAAATCGTTTCTAGTATATGTTAGGGCAAGCCTAGAGGATTGTTTTCACCAAAGGAATTCAAGTAAAAGGCTCTATTTCTACTAGGTTAAACGAAAAGTGCATCTCGTCCTAGATGTGAAATAGAGGAAAGTACCGGCATCCATGGTGAAAACCGCTTGGAGGAACGGGATCCCCTCGTCGAGGAGATGCAGATCCGACCGGAAGCCGGAGGAATCCGCGGCGCGAAGGCCGCGGTGGAGATGGGGTGGTGGGGAGTTCCTGGGCGAGGAGAGAGAGAGCACGGGCGCGGGGGTGGAAGAACTGCTCGAGGAAACAGCCCACCCCGCGGCCTGGCATAAAAGCGCCCAGAAACTTAACCCGGAAGTTCCGTCTTAGCCGGAAGTTCCGGTGGCCGGAAGTTCCGGTAAAGTTCCGGCAAAACCTCCGGGCAAAAACAGAACAGTTTTAGCCCGGGGACTTAGCCGAAATTTTGACTGAAACTTTCGGGCGCCGGAGGTTCCGAACCAGATACAAAATTCCGAGGTACCCCCACTACCACAAACTCCGGAAAGGCAACAAATGACTTGAGCAAGAGTTTTAGCATGTTTTTAAGGAAGGAGCAAAGCATGGCTTGGGATAGAAATAGTCACTGAAAAGGTACTTCACACTCAAGCTTTATAAGAAGCAACAAAAAAACCATAACAACCAAGATTTGAGTGTGTTTTCCATGAAAACCTCGAAAAAGTAAAGAAATCCAAATAAACTCCATAAAGATCAAATCTTTACAAAGAAGATGGCGGTGGCCTAAGCCACCATGTATGAGTGTATGTGGTGTGACACCGCGAAGATATATCTTGGTTCACCGCCACTACTCGTCATTTAAGCTCACAATTCATAAAATGAACAATATAGAGACAAAATGAGTTCTTACTATCGGCATAATGGGGGGAGGGATAGTCCAATGGATTAGGACCGCACTCCCCCTATGTCCATGCCTACACCTAAACCAAACATATAGCTAAGATATAGGTGTGTATGCAAGATATTCAAGCGACGCTCCCCGAATCGATGATATTTAGCTCATGCCTCAAATAAGTGAACCTTGCTTCATCAAGTGGCTTCGTGAACATATCGGCAAGTTGGATCTTCGTGGGAATATAACCAAGCTCAATATCACCCCGGATGATGTGATCACGGATGAAGTGATAGCGAATCTCAATATGCTTCGTTCTTGAGTGCTCCACCGGGTTGTGGCCAATCTTGATAGCACTTTCATTGTCACATAAAAGAGGCACTTTGTCACAATGGACACCGTATTCCTTTAAAGTTTGCCTCATCCACAACAATTGAGTGCAACAACTAGCGGCCGCCACATACTCGGCTTCGGTGGTGGAGAGAGATATGCAATTTTGCTTCTTAGAAGACCAACTCACCAAGGACCTACCAAGGAATTGGCAAGCCCCGGAAGTTGATTTCCTATCATCCTTGCAACCGGCCCAATCCGAATCCGTGTAACCGGCAAGAGAGAAAGTTGAGCCTTTAGGATACCACAAACCAAACCTTGGGGTATGAACCAAATATCGAAAGATTCGAAGAACCGCCGTTTGGTGGCTTTCTTTGGGAGCCGCTTGGTACCTTGCACACACTCCTACACTCAACACAATATCGGGTCTAGATGCACAAAGATAAAGCAAAGAACCAATCATAGAACGATAGAGCTTTTGATCAACATCCTTATCTTTACCCTTTGGATTAAGTTCAAGATGACACTTGGTGTCCATAGGAAACTTCTTCTCTTTAGCATTTTGCATCTTGAACCTCTTGAGCATGTCTTGGATATATTTGGCTTGAGAGATGAAGGTCCCTCCACTCAATTGCTTGATCTCAAAACCAAGGAAGTACTTCAACTCTCCCATCATGGACATCTCGAACCTATCGGTCATAAGCTTTGAAAATTCATCATTAAAAGCTTTGTTAGAAGAGCCAAAATGATATCATCAACATAAAGTTGGCATATGAAAAGCTCCCCTTTAACCCTCTTGGTAAAAAGAGTGGGATCGATTTGCCCCACTTCAAAGCCACGGTCTACCAATAGCTCTCTTAGGTGCTCATACCAAGCACGAGGTGCTTGTTTGAGACCATAGAGCGCCTTATCAAGTTTGTAGACATGGTTAGGGAAGTGTGGATCCTCAAATCCCGGAGGTTGCTTAACATATACCAACTCCTTTAAAGGACCATTAAGAAAGGCACTTTTCACATCCATTTGTTGCAACTTGAAATTATGATGTGATGCATATGCAAGAAGGATACGGATGGACTCAAGGCGAGCCACGGGAGCATAGGTCTCTCCAAAATCAATGCCTTCAACTTGAGAGAACCCTTGAGCTACCAATCTTGCCTTGTTCCTCACAACCATTCCATGCTCATCTTGCTTGTTCTTGAATATCCACTTGGTGCCTATAACATTGAGGCAATCTTTTGGCTTCTCCACTAGATTCCACACTTTGTTGCGCTTGAAGTTATTGAGCTCTTCATGCATGGCTTCCAACCAATCCGGATCTTCAAGAGCTTCAAAGACTTTCTTTGGTTCCACCATAGAGATGTGGCTTGATGTTCATTGAAATTTGCCAATTGTTTTCTTGTGGTGACCTTGTTCTTGACATTAACAATGATATTTCTAGATGAAGACTCTTTCTTCTCCAATCCTTTTTGACTCTTGCTATACGACGGGTTTCGATATCCTCATTGATGCGAGGAATTTCCGCTTGATCATTTGAGTCCCCGTCTTGACCGGAGTGTTGACCTTGATCATCTTGAAGCTCATCTTCAACAAAGGAAGGAGAGGGTTGATCTTGGTCTTGACCTTGGCTAGTGTTGACAATAGGAGAACTTGGTTCTTGAATAGCCTCTTGGTCAACTTGAGGAGGGCCTTGAACTTGTTCTTGGTAGGTGCATCATTTGCTTCCATAGAAGGTGCAACTTCAACTTGTGATGATGGATCTCCACATGAGTGGAGCTAGGACTTGCTTGAGGAGGCTCATGATGGATTTCAATGGGGCGATGGAAACCAACCCCCATTCTTCTTATTGCTTCTTGAGGTTCCTCATTATCTACATCACAAACATGAAATTGCGCCACTTGGGAGCCGTCATTCTCATCGAACCTCACATCACAAGATTCTATGACTTTCCCAACGGTCTTGTCATAGACTCTATAGGTGTGAGATTCGGCACCGTAACCAACAAAAACACCCTCTAAAGCTTTAGATTCAAATTTAGACAAACGAACACTTTTGTTCTTATAGAAACACTTACAACCAAAAACTCGGTAGTAGGAGACATTGGGCTTGTTGCCGGTGAGCATCTCATAAGATGTAAACTTCTTGCCAACACGAAAGAATAACCGGTTAGATGAGTGACACGCCGTGGAGATAGCCTCGGCCCATAAGAATAGCGGAGACTTAAACTCCGCCAACATAGACCTTGCCATATCCATGAGAGTCCGGTTCTTCCTTTCGGCTACACCATTTTGTTGAGGGGTATATGCAGCGGAATATTGATGACGAATCCCCTCTTCACTAAGAAACTCATTTAAGGTGTAGTTCTTGAACTCGGAGCCATTATCACTCCTAATGACCAAAATAGGGACATTGTATTGGCGTTGAACAATATTGGAAAAGTCGATGATGGTTTGTTGGGTTTCATCCTTCGTCTTGAAGAAATAAACCCAAGTAAATCTTGAATAGTCATCAACAATCACCAAACAATATTTCTTCCCACCAAGACTAGGTTGAGGCACGGCACCAAAGAGATCAACATGAAGAAGTTCCAAAATCCTCGTTGATGAAATAATGGTCTTGCCCGGATGGGGAGAATCATGCATCTTTCCTTCAACACAAGCCCTACAAAGACGATCTCTAGAAAAAGAAACATCCTCTTTTAGTCCAAGAATGTGGCCACCCTTGTGAAGACTTTGCAAAGTTCTCATGTTGACATGGGACAAGCGGCGATGCCACAACCACCCCACGTCGGCCTTTCCGAATAGGCATATTGCTTGAGTGTTGGTAGACCCCGAAAAGTCTACCACAAACAACTCATTTTCAACATACCCAACGAACATGACCTTTAGAGTCTTGCTCCTCAAGAGTACCACCATATCAATAGTAAAATGGACATCAAAGTTCATCTTATTAAGAGCACGAACGGACATAAGATTGTAACCTAGAGACTCAACAAGCATGACATTTACAAGGGTGATATCCTTGCAACTACCACCTTGCCGAGACTCTTTACCTCAGCTTTTGAATTATCACCATAAGAGACGGTTATTGTATAATCTAGATTTGGTCTCAAGTCCGTCATAATCTCCTTGCTTCCGGTCATATGACTAGTGCATCCACTATCAACCACCCATTTAGATCCACCGGAAGCATAGTCCTACAAGAAATCATTGCTTGGATTTAGGTACCCATTTCTCAATGGGTCCTCTTTGGTTAGCAACAAGGGTCTTAGGACCCAAATAGAGTAATCAATGTAACCATCATATGGACCAACATATTGAGCATAAACATCCCCATAATAATCAACATAAAGAATATAGTTGGGGTTGTTATGCCCCGCAAAGTCACTACGAGTGGTCTTGCCCCTTGTGGCACTACCACCCGCAATGGAAGTCTCGGCTTGTGCGGGCTTGGTCTTGATCTTCTTGTTGTTGCCCACTTTCTTCTTGGGCTCGGCTACATAACCAAGACCCTCCTTCCCTTTGTGTGGTTTTTGCTCAAATAAGTAAGCAATACCCTTATCTTTACCTTTGGGAATAGAGGTCTTGGCACTAACATTTTCTTCAATAACATTTTCATGAACACGAGGAAGAATAGATATGCTAGTTGAGCTAGATTTAGAAAGTTGAGTTTGAAGTTGCTCATGAGACTTGACTAAAAGGGAGTGAGTTGTTTCCAAGGCCTTGTGAGCCTTGTCAAGCTTCTCCATATCCTCAAGAAGTCTAGCATTAGCAACCCCAAGTTCAACTTTCTCCTTTTTAAGCACTTTATATTTAGCAACGACATGATCTCTATCCTTAATGATTTTATTAATGATATCATCATTTTTAGCATCAAGAGACTCAAGTCTTTCCTCAAGAGAACATCTTTCTTCACTCTCTTCATCAAGAGAGGCATTCAAGGATGCTACGGAAGCATTCAAAGAGGCAATGGTGAGAGAATCCTCTCTCTCAATCTTACTCTTTTCTTGAAGAAGTTCTTCGGCCGCACATAGTTGTCTCATGAGAGACTCAACATGTTCCTTAGCTTCACCTTGCAAGTTAGTCATGAAAGTATCGAAAGCAACAAGTTCTTTCTTAATCACAAGACTAGATTGATCACTCATTTCATGCATAGTCTTGGGAGAAGGAGATGATACCTCGGTGACATTAGCCATGAGGCAACGAGCGTTGTTGGTGGAGAAGTTCTCATTGGGGGATTCAAAGAGAGAAGATGATGAAGTTGATACAATAGCCAATGCGGCTACCTCTTTAGTAGGTGCATCTTCATCTTCGGAATCACTTGTGGCATATTCTTCTTGTGCCACCAACACAATTCTTGGTGCCTTCTTGAAGAAAGGCTTCCTTGGTCTTGCGGGCTTCTTTTGGATCAACTTTGAATGGTCCTTGGGGATGAGCTTCCCACCATTTTGCTCTCGGTTCTCATAAGGACACTCTCTTATGTAGTGGTTCTTGTCATGACAATTGTAGCACGTCTTCCACTTTGAGGCTAGCTCTTTCTTCCCACTTGAGTTGTTCTCTTTATCAACCTTGGCTTTAGCTTTTGCCGGGTCTTGCCAAAACTCTCTTGTGGCAAGAGCTATATGACCATTTAGAGCCGGTTCAAGATCATTTGGAGCAATGTTGCTTGGGCACGCTTCAACCTCATCAAGACATACCACCTTGGCCTTCAAAGCAAGTGAGGGGCCTTGTTTCATCCCCATGGCCCTAGCACGGCTATCTTCGGCATTCTTGGTGGCAACCTTGGAGGCTTGCACTTCTTGCATAACTTCATTGGATGTCATTTCGTTGTAGTTGTGTCTTCCTTGAATGGCCTTCACCTCGATGGGCTCGGAAGGCAAGAGAGCATTCACATACTTCCTCTTGACATAAGCATCATCCACATAGGTTGCCCCCACATCAAAGAAGGCCTTTGCAAGAGTCTTGAGTCTTCCATACATGTCTTCATGAGTCTCATTGTCAAACATGTAGAAGCCTTCGGCATCATTGCTCAAAGACTCATATCGGTTTCTCTTCATGCTTTCATTCCCAAGAAATGCAACCTCAAGACAATTCCAAGCTTCTTTGGCGGTGGTGGCATTGAGAACATAATGCTTGTCACTTTCACCACTGAAAGTTCAATCATATGGAGTGCGGAGGCATTGAGTTGCTTTTCGGCAAATTCTCTTCTTGTCACATTGCTTGGATCCGCAACCTTGTACCCATCTTCAATGATCCTCCAAAGCTCGATAGAGGCACTGTTAATATGAGATTTCATTGAGCGTTGCCAACTAGCAAAGGCTAATGCATTAAGCTTAGGTGGAGGACCAATGGGGTTTATGCGGGTGGTGATAGGTGGGTCGATAGGGTACCATCCCGGAACGTTATGGTACTCTTCCTTCCCATCTTCATGCTTGGTAGGAGGAGGAGGAGATGGTTTAGATCCGGAGGTGGTTTCCACCCCTTCTCATTTTTCTTTTTACCCTCCTCGGAATCACCTTCATCGGAGTTAGAGATACCCTCTAGTGGGATGGTTTCCGAAACCTTGGCATTTGTGAGTTTCATGAGCATGTCACGCAACTCATCAAATTTGACATTCATGTCATTCATGGACGATGTCAATGTTGTTTCCAACGATTTGATATCGGCCATGGATGCCATGGTCTCTTGGCCTTGGCAAGATCGGCCTCATCCTCACTTTGTGTCATACTTCTCTTAGGCGGTTAAACCCAAAACAAGAGAGCCTAGCTCTGATACCAATTGAAAGGATCGGTATGACACCTAGAGGGGGGGGGTGAATAGGTGCTACTCCAATTTTAGTCTTTTTCAATTTAGGCTTGACACAAAAGGTAAATTCTCTAGATATGCAACTACGGTGAATTTACCTATATGACAAGCTAGCAACTAAGCACGATATAATAAGGCGGTAAACAAGGATAGAGGTAACCGAAGTCAAAGCACGCGGAGACACGGATGTAATCCCGAGTTCCTCCTTTTTAGGGGAGTACGTCTCGTTGGAGAGGTGTGAACCAACACAATGGTTCAACGGCCACAAAGGCCTCACCCTCTTCTCCGGTGAACCGCACCACAAAGGTTTGGTTCACTTCAACTATCGGAAACCTTCGAGGCGGAGTCCGGAGCCTTTACAACAACGATTTGGGGCACAACCCACAAAGGATTGGGGGCTCCCAAACAGCTACAATCTGTCACAAAGACAATCAAGTGAGTACAATAGGGGGCTAGGTTTTCCTAGTGGAAACCCTAGCAAATGGTCCCTCAAGTGAATGAGGGGGAAATGACAAACGGCTCGGTGAAGATGTAGATCGGGGCCTTCTCCTTCAATCCTCCAAAGATCAACAAGTTTGGGTGGAGGGATTGGGAGATCTAGTGATTCTTGAGCTTGCAACAATGGGGATCTTGAATTCTGGGCGAGCTATTTAGCTGGAGGAAGGTGGAGGGGTATTTATACCCCTCCAGAAATTCTAGCCGTTGCCCTCAGTTTGACCCAGTTTTCACTTAGGCCGGAAGTTCCGGTTGGGCCGGAAGTTCCGGCTGCCGGAACTTCCGGGCAAACCTCCGGCCAACCACAGAACAATTTTGCTTCGAAAAAAGTCGGCCGGAAGTTTTAGGCCGGAACTTCCCCCTTGGGCCGGAACTTCCGGTCCAAACCGGAACTTCCGGCCAGTATAAAACCTGAGCATTTCCACAAGCATCAATCTTCTTTGATTGTGAACTTTGAACCTGTCACAAGCTAAACATACTGTTAAAACCGGCTTGTGTTGTCATAATCACCAAAACAAGATTACGGGCAAGTTTGCCCTTTCAGAGACCCCAAGAGGAAGGTATGATGCAGTACAGAAGCAGTTTTCCCTCAGTATGAAACCAAGGTTTAATCGAACCAGTAGGAGCAAGAAATCACTTTGGAAGGTTGTTAGTGGCGCGCTGACGTGGAATCTGCACATAACACAATCAAACTAATTTGCCCCAATGAAACAGTGAAGTTGTCAATCTCACCGGCTTGCTGAAAACAAAGGATTAAACGTATGGTGTGGAAAATAGTAGTAAATTGCAGAGAATGAAAAGGAACAGTGTTTGCAGTTGGTTATATTATCAGTGTAAAAGAATGGACCGTGGTCCACAGTTCACTAGTGGTGTCTCTCCATAACAGATAACTAACATGCTGGGTGAACAAATTACAGCTGGGCAATTGATAAAATATTGAGCGCATAACAATACATATATATGACATGATGATTACTATGATATTCATGTGGGCATTACGACAAAATACATAGACCGTTATCCAATAGCGTCTATGACTAATAATCCACCGCCAGGTTGTCATACCGAGTTCCCCGTTGGTATTAAGTTGCAAGCAACGGATAATTGCATTAAGTAATGTGCGTAAAGTAAACAAATGCATTAGACCTAACGGCGTACCCTTAAGCTAAGCATCGGTTATTTTATCCCTAGTGGCAACAGCACATCCACAATCTTAGAAGTTATTGTCACTCTCCCAGATTACCGGAGGCATGAACCCACTATCTAGCATAAATACTCACTCTTGGAGTTACAAGCATCTACTTGGCCAAAGCATTCACTAGTAACGGAAAGCATGCAAGATCATAAATAACATATAAGATAGATTGATAATCAACTTGACATAGTATTCAATATTCATCGGATCCCAGCAAACACAACATGTAGCATTACAATAAGATGATCTTGATCATGATAGGCAGCTCACAAGATCTAAACATGATAGCATAAAGTGGAGAGACAACCATCTAGCTACTGCCATGGACCCGTAGTCCAAGGATGAACTACTCACGCATCACTCCGGAGGCAACCATGGTGATGTAGAGCCCTCCGGTGATGATTCCCCTCTCCGGCAGGGTGCCGGGAAGAGCTTCTGAACCCTCCCGAGCTAGGGTTGACGGCGGCGGTGTCTCTGGAACTTTTCGTGGATAATGGCTCGGGTATTTAGGGTTTTCGCGTCGGGAGGAATAAATAGGCGAAAGGGCGGCGGCTGCGGAGCCACGAGGGCCCCACACCACCCCACGGCGCGGCAGGGGGCCCGCGCGGCCCCATGGTGTGGGCGCCAGGTGGCTCCCCTCCGTGTCTCCTCTGGACTCCGTCTTCGTGTTGGAAAAATAGGAGGTCTGTCCAAGTTTCGTCCAATTCCGAGAATATTTCCAGACTAGCTTTTCTGGAATACAAAAACAGCAGAAAACAGGAACTGGCACTGTGGCATCTTGTTAATAGGTTAGTCCCAGAAAATGCATAAAAATGCTATGAAGTGTATATAAAACATGTAACAATTGGTATAATATCAACATGGAACATCAGAAATTATAGATACGTTTGAGACGTATCAAGCATCCCCAAGCTTAGTTCTACTCGTCCTCGAGTAGGTAAAACGATAAAAACAAAATAATTTCTGAGGTGACATGCTACAATCATAATCTTGATCAAATAATATTGTAAAGCACATGTTATGAATGAAGTGATCCAGGTCAATGGTCTATAGTTTGCTAGCAAGTAGATAATGAGCAAACAACTGAATCATATAAGCAAAAACTTTTCATGAATAGTACTTTCGAGACAAGCATCAAGAGTTTTGCATAAGAGTTAACTCATAAAGCAATAGATTCTAAGCAAAAGGTATTTAACCAACACAAAGGAAGATTTAAGTTTCAGCAATTGCTTTCAACTTTCAACATATATATCTCATGGATATTTGTCAACACAAAGCATATAATAAGTGCAATATACGAGCATATAAAAATTGTTGCACCAAAGTTGACACTAGTGTTTGCTTCTAAGATAGAAAGAAGTAGGTAAACTGACTCAACATAAAAGTAAAAGAAAGGCCCTTCGCAGAGGGAAGCAGGGATTAAATCATGTGCTAGAGCTTTTTAAGTTTTTGAAATCATATAGAGAGTAAAAATAAGTTTTGAGAGGTGTTTGTTAATTGTCAACGAATCAGAAAATGGAAAGTACAATATGACCCCTGCCAACCAGACTTTTAAGAGCGGCTCCCATGAAGGACGTTATTTCTACCAGCAAGGCAGATCATCCCTCTTTCTCTTTTGTTTACACATGCAGATATTTCACTGTTTGTCATTGCTTGACTGATAAATCAGGGCAAAAATGTGAAGAGAATTAAGCGGTTAAAGTTGTAATTAATTGGGACTGGGCACCCCATTTGCCAGCTCTTTTTGCAAAATTAATGGATAAGCGGATGTATATGCCGCTAGTCCGGTGGTAAAGTCTGTTTGACAGTTGACATAAAGACATCCACCCCGTCCTCATGAGCTTGGTAAACATTGACACAAAATAGGAGTAATAAAGTTTGAATAGTTTAAAGGTAGCACATGAAAAATTTACTTGGAATGGCAAAAAATACCACATATAGGTAGTTATGGTGGACACAGATGGCATGGATTTGGCTCAAGGTTTTGGATGCACGAGAAGCATTCCCTCTCAGTACAGAGTTTAGGCTAGCAAGGTTATTTGAAGCAAACACAGGATATCAACCGACACAGCAAGGCTTATATGAAAACATATTGCAAGCATTATAAGACTCTACACTGTCTTCCTTGTTAACCAAACCCTTTTACTAGAAAATATCTAGACCTTAGAGATACCAAACATGCAAACCAAATTTCAACGAGCTTTACGGTAGTTCTTCATTAATAGGTTTTAACTACATGATACAAAAGCTTAAACATGAACTACTTGATAACTCAAAACAATTGACAAGTATCAAATTATCCAATACAATGATCTACAAGAATATGTAAGCTTTTTCCATTATACCATCTACCACATGCAACATTTTCTGTTCCAACCAAACACCAATCAATTTATTTCAACATAAACTCTCCAAACAATTATAAGTGAAGCAAGAGAGTACTTTCTTTAAAAGAACTAACAGCTCTGAATAAGAGATGCATGAAAAACAGGAGCTAAAAGCATAGCAATAGCTAGACAAGAATACTCAACAAGTATAAGTGAAGAATAGGAGTATTCATATGAAAAAGCGGAGCGTGTCTCTCTCCCAATCAAGAATGCTGGGGTCCAATCAAGTTGACCATAAGAAAAATAAAATACTGAAAATAAAAGCACACAGACGCTCCAAGTAAAGCACATATGATGTGAAAGAATTAAAATATAGTTTCACTAGAGATGACCTGATAAGTTGCTGATGAAGAAGGGGATGCCTTGGGCATCCCCAAGCTTAGACGCTTGAGTCTTCTTGAAATATGCTGGGGTGATCCATGGGAGCATCCCCAAGCTTAAGCTCTTCACTCTTCTTGATCACATTATATCATCCTTCTCTCTTGACCCTTGAAAACTTCCGCCACACCAAACTCAAAGTAATTCTCATTAGAGGGTTAGTGCACAATCAAAAACTCACATGTTCTATAAGGACACAAACATGACCGTTACTTTTAACATTAGCTACTGCCACTGATGTTATGTGAAGCTCTTCACCCTAAAAAAAATTCCACTCAACACTAGTAAAAGAGAGAATGCGAAAAATAAAAGACAGAATCTGTCTAAACAGAACAGTCCGCAAAGACGAATTTTTTCGAGGCACTTACGTTGCTCAGATCGAAAAACTTTAAACTAACGAAAGATGCGTACATATCTGAGGATCACGCACAAAAAATTTCAGATTTAAATAATTTTTCTGTGATTTTACAGAATTAAAACGGTGAACAGCAGAAATCTGTTCCTGCGCAGAAATCCAAATCTAGCATCATCTTCCTATTAGAGGCAATACTTGGCACAACAATGCGATAAAATAAAGATACAAAGGAATTGTTACAGAAGTAAACAACTCCTTGACTCAAAAAAAAATTGCAGAAATAAAATAATGGGTTGTCTCCCATAAGCGCTTTTCTTTAACGCCTTTCAGCTAGGCGCAGAAAGTAAGAATCAAGTGTTTCCAAGTGATGAAGCATCAACAGAAAGGTTGGAAGTTTTCTCAACAATGCATTGTATCTTATCTATATAAGTTTCAGAAACTCCTTTTCATTACTTTTAGGCACACTATCCTCATCAAATAAATTTTCAGGAACAATCCAATCAAAATTCTTTTCTAGTGCCTCATGCATGCCTACAAACTTAAAAGGTATTGGTATCTTAACTTCCCCCTCATAATTAGTTTCTTTAGTGTATTTAAGCCTCTCTTTTTCCAGTTTCTCAAGTGTATTGCAACATCAATATAATAGCCAAGCATCTTATATCGAATAAAAACTTTTCTAGCTTCTCTAGCAACATCACCAAATTCTTTAAGCAAGGTTTCTAGAACAAAATCTTTCTTTTCACCATCTTCCATATCATGAAGTTTAAGGAACATATGCTGCATTATAGGATTCAGATTGACAAACCTAGCTTCCAACATGTGAACTAGAGAAGCTGTAGCAATTTCATAATTTGGAGCAAGTTCTACCAAGGGTCTATCTTCAAAATCTTTAAGCCTACTAATGTGACCCAAGAATTCCTCAATGTTATCTCTTCCAATGATAGACCCACTACCCACAGATATGTCTTTTAAAGTATACTTAGGGAGAAGCATGATGAAATAACAGAAACTAAACAGAAAATAAACTAAATGCAAGTAACTAATTTTTTGTGTTTTTGATAAATAAAGCAAACAAGACTAAATAAAAATAAACTAAGCAAGACAATAACAAAGTAAAGAGATTGGAAGCGTGAAACTCCCCTTGCAGAAATCCTCTTGCTTCCCAATATGGCGTCAGAAAATATGGCGTGTGGAAGGAAGGCAAGGAGATTGCTGAACCGAAGTGCTTCTGCTCCCCGGCAACGGCGCCAGAAAATATGCTTGATTGCGTGGATCACACGTTGCTGGGAGACCCCAAGAGGAAGGTATGATGCAGTATAGAAGCAGTTTTCCCTCAGTATGAAACCAAGGTTTAATCGAACCAGTAGGAGCAAGAAATCACTTCGGAAGGTTGTCAGTGGCGCGCTGACGTGGAATCTGCACACAACACAATCAAACTACTTTGCCCCAACGAAACAGTGAGGTTGTCAATCTCACCGGCTTGCTGAAAACAAAGGATTAAACGTATGGTGTGGAAAACAGTAGTAAATTGCAGAGAATGAAAAGGAACAGTGTTTGCAGTTGGTTGTATTATCAGTGTAAAAGAATGGACCGGGTCCACAGTTCACTAGTGGTGTCTCTCCATAAAGATAACTAACATGCTGGGTGAACAAATTACAGCTGGGCAATTGACAAAATATTGAGCGCATAACAATGCATATATATGACATGATGATTACTATGATATTCATGTGGGCATTACGACAAAATACATAGACCGTTATCCAACAGCGTCTATGACTAATAATCCACCGCCAGGTTGTCATACCGAGTTCCCCGTTGGTATTAAGTTGCAAGCAACGGATAATTGCATTAAGTAATGTGCGTAAAGTAAACAAATGCATTAGACCTAACGGCGTACCCTTAAGCTAAGCATCGGTTATTTTATCCCTAGTGGCAACAGCACATCCACAATCTTAGAAGTTATTGTCACTCTCCCAGATTACCGGAGGCATGAACCCACTATCTAGCATAAATACTCACTCTTGGAGTTACAAGCATCTACTTGGCCAAAGCATCTACTAGTAACGGAAAGCATGCAAGATCATAAATAACATATAAGATAGATTGATAATCAACTTGACATAGTATTCAATATTCATCGGATCCCAGCAAACACAACATGTAGCATTACAATAAGATGATCTTGATCATGATAGGCAGCTCACAAGATCTAAACATGATAGCATAAAGTGGAGAGACAACCATCTAGCTACTGCCATGGACCCGTAGTCCAAGGATGAACTACTCACGCATCACTCCGGAGGCAGGCATGGTGATGTAGAGCCCTCCGGTGATGATTCCCCTCTCCGGCAGGGTGTCGGGAAGAGCTTCTGAACCCTCCCGAGCTAGGGTTGACGGCGGCGGCGTCTCTGGAACTTTTCGTGGATAATGGCTCGGTATTTAGGGTTTTCGCGTCGGGAGGAATAAATAGGCGAAAGGGCGGCGGCTGCGGAGCCACGAGGGCCCCACACCACCCCACGACGCGGCAGGGGGGCCCGCGGGCCCCATGGTGTGGGCGCCACGTGGCTCCCCTCCGTCTCCTCTGGACTCCGTCTTCGTGTTGGAAAAATAGGAGGTTCTGTCCAAGTTTCGTCCAATTCCGAGAATATTTCCAGACTAGCTTTTCTGGAATACAAAAACAGCAGAAAACAGGAACTGGCACTGTGGCATCTTGTTAATAGGTTAGTCCCAGAAAATGCATAAAAATGCTATGAAGTGTATATAAAACATGTAACAATTGGTATAATATCAACATGGAACATCAAAAATTATAGATACGTTTGAGACGTATCAGGTATTGCCACCTAGAATTGATTTGTTATTAATCTTATTCCTATGTGGCATGTTGCTCAAACAAGTTCCATCTTTGGTAAAATGTTTTTGTTTATTCACTCTTTTTTGGATCTTGTTTGTGATGGACGTTCTTGGTATGGTTTTCCCAAATATGTTCGCATATATCTTTTTGGGAAACCAATTGCTTCAAGCTACTCTTTGGAGTTGCTTTGCATTATTGCGTGATTTTTGAAGCTATCAAGAATATCTATCTATCTAAGCATGGCTTTTAATTCCTATCCTTTGCCATATGCTTATGTTTTGTGAATATGATCTTGAATATGTCTTTGCAATCCACCACCGAGAAATATCTCCATACATTACTTGTCTTGACAAGTGATAATCATATTTGTGGTAAATATATTGATCATATTCACTTTGGCTCTTGCTTTGAATTGCCTTATTTGATTGCCAAGGATTTGTTTTGATCTAACTCTCATTTGTCTTCCTTGTATCTTTTGGATCCTTTATTGCTCTACTTGAAATTTGTTTTGTACTTTCTTGAGTTGGGAAAAGCAATGAACCAATTCTTGTGCATTGCCATTCAAAAGTCATACTTCTTGATAATGCACTATTCTTTGGGAAGCTATCCTACTTTGAGTAAAACACCGTTCTTTAAATTGGTATTGCAATTTCTTGCCTTTCTGGAACATGACTAGTGTTTGAATTATATATATATATATATATGGAGAGTGATGATCTCATTTGTGTGCATTTGGTAATGACATGCAAAATCATAAATAATGCACACATCTTGGGGGAGCAATCCTATATGCTTTTTGAACATTAGTTGTCTTCGTTTGATATTTGATCCTGATGACGTGTCTCCTTGGAAGACAAACGTTTTTCGTCTTGGTACTTTCTGCCATCATGAAAAGTGTAGAGGGTCTGGTATATTCATTGATGGTATTTTCTTCAATTGGTTTCTTGCTTTCATTTGGTATATTTTCAAAGTGGTATCTTCAATCATGTGTTGATTTGGGTCTTTGATATAACTCGGACAATTCTTTTTTCTTGTCACACTTGTGTGTGCTTTCTTGGTTTATTTAGTGTCTTGTCCAAATTGTATCTCGTTTGGTTCTAGAAAGTTTTGAGCATGCATATTTATTATATGTATATCTTATGGCATGCTTACTTTCGTTGATCCAATATATAGGATAAACTCCATCAAATCCTAAATGGCTAAGATGTGCATGAAATTCAATTTCATATCAATATGCACATATTTATGTGGAGTTTGTCCTATGTATTGTAGTTGCTCTAACTACTTTAGACCCAATGAGTTTGGGTACCATTTTGTACTTGAATTTGTTTTAGGTACATTGGAGATGCATTGGAAGCTTGTCTCATTTACAAGGAAGGTGTTATCACCATGTGCTTATTGGAGCCAAGCTCGGATGATCGTGAACTCTTATCTTCTACATCACCAATGCTATCTCGGTAACAAGTATCTACCTCATGCATGCTTTCTAGCTTTCAACCTTGTGTAGGTTGTTTCGTGGCATGAATCTCCTTTGTTGCATTTGATGTGTTCTTGAAAAGCCTTTATCAAAACATCTTTATTGTAAATGTGAGCAAGCCGGGATGATTTCATATCAAGGGGAATATATATAATCATTTTATTGATTCACCAATCCCAAATATGTTAATCTAGCATTTCTTCTCAAAGTCTCTCATTTGCAATATTGATGTTTCTTCAAAATCATTTGCCTCTTGCGATACTTGTTATCTCTCTCGGAGCATCCCTTTTATCTTCTTATCCCTTGTGGATATTGTTTGATGCTATGATGAGTATGTGTTGGAAGTTCATCTATATCCCTTCAAGATAAAATTGAGCTTTGTGCTATGCTTTTAAGCAAAGATCTTATTGGTGTATTTATGACTTCTTCTTGGATATCATGTTCTTTACCTTTGTACCTATTATGTGTGTACATGTTTATTTGTGGACTTATATCTTCGTGATTGGTGTCTATTTAGAAACTTATACGCATGAGAATAGTTTACATCTTTAATTGGTATTCCAATTCTTTAGTGACCACCTCTTATTGCTTTTGATTCTTTGGTGGTTTCTAAAAGCCACAAGCTTTGCCTTTCATTTGGTTTACTTTTTCATCTTAATAAGCTTGTGGACCTATTTGCCTCATCTTTTTGGTTTGTGCTCTACATTATCTAGGAGGGAGTGAGGATTCCATGTTGTGCACACTATATTGAAATACAAATCCTTATTGTGCACGTACTTTGGGGAGTTCCCTCTTGATTTTTAGAACACTTGGTTGGTCTTATCATAATATCTTCTCATGTTCATTTGGTTTTTCAGATCCTTTGATTGGTTTCTTCTTTTGTCGAAGTATCTTTCAATTTGTTTCTCTTTTGCAATCTTTGGAACCTCAATATAGTTTGATCTCCCTTCATCTATTCGTCATTGGATATGTGCATTTGATTTCACTCATATTATGAGAAATTCACACATTATGGGGGAGCTCTTACTATATTGGCCTTCTAAATTTTTCCTCCCATTTCGGCAATCGATGCCAATGGGGGAGAAGTTTAGAGGGTTTAAGGGAATTTGGTGTTATGCTTTAGTTTCGTTCTTAAGCATTTGACTTTCATGCTCTTGCATCCTTGCTCTTTGTGTTGCATGGTTGCTTAATTCATTATATAAACCCTCGTAAAAAGGATTGTCATCAATTACCAAAATGGGGGAGATTGAAAGTGCATGTGTTGCCCCATGCGTGGTTTTGGTAATTAATGACAATCCCTATGGACTAATGGTTGCATTGAGATATACTTGTAGATCTTGTCCATAGGAAAAAATTGGAGTTCATGTGTTGGACTCTTGAAGATTATATGTTGATCAAGGTTCTATCCAATGGGTTCATATGAAGAATGGTCATCTAGAGTTGAGCTTATTGCAAGCATGGCTTGGAAAAGAAGATTGAGTGAAAATTCATGTTTATCTCCAAGTCATCATCTATATCAAGAGAAGAATATGAAGCGCAAGAGACAGAGCTAAGAGAGGCTCTCCCATAATGGTGTATGGGGGAGTATTTGGAGAAGTAGTCATCAAGCATGTGCTAGCAAGCGCAATCAAGAAAGGTGGTCCACTTGAAGAGATCAAGATCGTCGCCATCTAGCTCAAGTGGAATGCGCAAGGCAAAGGTATGATCTTTATAGGGTTTCTATTTTACCGGTCTCATGTTGTTAGTTTGGAGACCGGGTTATAGGATAGCCGGCGTACTATCAAGAGGGGCTCTCAAGTGAGTAACTTGATCACATCTTTATGGAGAGCTCAAACATTTGCATATTTTGGCTTATCATCTTTCTTGGTTCTTATTGGGCTTTTATCCATGTGAGATATTAGAGCTTGTGTTCATCTCCATACCAAGCTCTAGTTCATCAAAAACGGATTTCATTTGGATATCTTGTGGTGTTTTTGATGTTGAAGGTTTTACCGGTTCGTCTCTTATAGAGAGGTCAAACTCTCCTCTTGTGTTATCCTCCTCACATGATGGACTATGATGTGTATATGCATAATTTTATTGTGCTTGTGAGTATCTTCGAAATAAGCCCAAGATCATAGAAAACGGAGTCCGGATGAAAAACATATTGTGGTTTTTGTTTGGAGGTTTTATCGGTTGTTGTTTTATCGAGAGGTCTAACCTTTCCCCATTTGGTTTTATCCTCCATTGTTGAACTATGATGTTTGTTTGCATGATCTTGTAAAGCTCTTCGTTGCGATTCCAACGAGCCTAAGATCATCAAAAACGGAGTTCGTATGCGAAAGTTTTGCTCGTTTTAGTGTCGGTGTTTTTCTGCTTTTTACACGCGCGGTAGTACCGCCCCTACTACCGCGTCTACAACCGGATCTCGTGTTTGGTACTGGTTTTGAGCGGTTTTTAACCCGGTAGTGGCTCGGTAGTGATCCGGTAGTACCGCCCCGGGGCCGAAAAAACAGCCCAACAGGCAGATTTTCGGGCACCTTTTTAAGGACCCTTCTTCCCCAATGTTTCCTAAGAACTTGAGCACGTTTTTCCTCTCTCCTCCATTGTTGAAAGATCATTTCTTCGATTACTCCCAATCCCTCCACCCAAACTCGTTGATCTTTGGAGAATTGAAGGAGGAGACCTAGATCTACATTTCCACCGATCCATTTCTCCTCTAAGTGAGTGGAACCCTTTCGATCTAGTTCTTGAAGCTCCATTTGTTGTGTTCTTCGTTGTTCTTCCTCTCTTCTCCCCCCATAAGTATTAGTTGCTTGTGGTGGGATTCAAGAGTGAAGGATTTGAGCCTTGTGCTCTTGCCATTGTTTCGTTGCATCGGTTTGTGCTCTCCACGTGGATTCGTGGAAGTTGAAAGCTTGTGAACTTGTTACTCTTGGGTCTTTGGACCCTAGACGCCCGTGTGATGGTTGAGACCCTTGGTGGTCACTTGTAGCTGTTCGGGAGCCCCAATCCCGTTGTGGGTTGTGCCCCGGATCATTGTTGAAAGGCTCCGGATTCCGCCTCGAAGGAAATCCGATAGTGGAAGGTGAACCAAACCTTTGTGGTGCGGTTCATCGGAGAAGAAGGTGAAACATTTATGGTTGTTGAACCATTGTGTTGGTTCACACCTCTCCAACGAGACGTACTCCCCTAAAAAGGAGGAACTCGGGAATACATCCTCGTCTCCGCGTGCCTCGGTTATTTCTATACCCGAGCTCTTTACTTATGCACTTTACATTGTGATAGCCTTCGTGCTTGAAGTATTCTATATTGCTATCACCTTGTTGCTTGTCTTGCTTAGCATAAGTTGTTGGTGCACATAGGTGAGCCTAGTTTATTTAGGTTGTTCGCTTGTTAATTTAAACACCTAATTTTATTCCGCAATTATCAAGCCTAAACCGGAAAAGTTCTAATCGCTTATTCACCACCACCACCCCCCTCCTCTAGGCGACAACATTGTCCTTTCAGGTTCGAGGAGAGGTTCCTAGCCTTCGTGCTCCGCGAGACGTTGAGATGTTTTTTTTTCATTGAGATGTTTTGAGTGCCTGCACGCCAAAGCTTAAAGGCCAAATACACAAGGATGTCAAGGTAATGTGTACATGCATCTCTCTTAACTCTTGATACTGAATTTCATATTCTACGTTCTTGTCAGAATCTCAAAAAAAAAAAAAAAAAAAAAAGAATCGTGTTTGTTTAAACTTTAAACGCTTTCATGTTTGGCACATAAACAAAGGATGGAAATATACTGCTTGAGTATAGTATATTTTGGAATTAGTGCTAGTGTTTACGACTGCCCGATCAATAGGAACGGCAATAGACACATGCTTGTCGAAACTGCAAACAGGCGCAACACATTCTGTAGATACTGTCTGCCACCCATCGCCAACCATCATGACCAGCCAGGCAGCCCAAGCTGCAAGCCTGCAAGCAGGCGCAACACACTCTGGAGGGCAAAAAGGGCAGGTACCATATTTGGCAAGAAACGGAAATGAAACTGACGAACAAATAAGGCCAGACATCCCAGTAGCTTCCACAAAGTTGGAAATTTTGTCATCAGCAAATGCACCTGCGGGCTACAAGGCACAAATCTGGCAACACCCTCGTTCGAATTAAAGACAAAGAAGTTGGCATGGTATATTCTGCAAGCACGAATGGATATCAGCACAGCAACTGGATATACCTGAATCTGGAATCATGATCAGACCAGTGAACTTAGCACGTCTTACTGATTACTGCTACTCCATGTATCAGGGAGTATTACCATTGCCCATCTGTAGCCAAACTCAGGTAATGCGGGGTGTAACTAGCAAACGGAGGCATGGCTTCCAGTATCAAAGCTGAAAACTGAAACATGAGTTATGCTTCTTCGGATGCCTGGGTATAATCTCTTGAGAGTCGGAGTGGAACAAAGGCACCACCCATTCAGCATACAGCTTAGATATAACCGTGCGCGCAAGTCACTAAACAGAGCGAACATACAAAGATTCGGTAATGCACCAATCAAATGAATCTATTCATTTGCTCAATAACAATAACAATGGCAATTCCGCAGCAAATTTAACTGGGAATGAAGTTAAACGCTAATTTTTTCCCTCAAATACCTTTTAGCTACATGATCTAACAAACAGAAAATAAACCAATTTCTGAATCCCTATGTTCACAGTCCAAAAACAAATATGATTTGGAAATCAAATGTGTAGTGGAAGTGTGAAATCCTTTAGTCCAACTCTATCTGCAGCAACTCTGAATGTGTACGACTATCAAAACCACTGGTGCACAAGAACGCCGTTCACCTATCCTGAAGCAATGCAGACAGAAATGTCCAGCCCCAGCCATCTAGATGCTGAGTGCTTTGCTGTCTGCTACCCATGGCCAACAATCATAGCCACGGCCGCAAACAGGAAAAACACGTTCTGAAGGCCAAAAGGAGAGGTGCCATCTTTGGCAAGAAAAGGAAATAAAAGTATAAAACCACCCCAAGTGTGATGAACAAATAAGGCCAGACATCCCAGTAGCTTCCACAAAGTTGGAATAATTGCCATCAGCAAATGCACCTGCGGGATGCAGGGCACAAATTTGGTAACACCCTATTTGAACTGAAGACAAAAATTGTGTGGTACATTCTGCCGGCACGCATGGATATACTTGAATCTGGCATCCTGATCAGATCAGTAAACTTATAGCACACCTTACTGATTACTGTTCTTACAATTGCCCAGATGTAGCCAAACACAGGTACTGCAGGCAATAACTAGCAAACAGAGGCATGGCTTCGAGTAACAAGACTGGATACTGAAACACAAGTTCTTCAGATGAAAGGGAATTAGCTACAGATAACCTGTTGAGAGTCATTGTAGAACAAAGGCACCACCAGTTCTAGTAAACAGTAGCTGGTACAGATTAGATACAATCGTGTGTGTAAGTCACTGGACAGAGCGAATATACAAAATGAGATTTGAGGACAACAACAAATGATTTTTGGTTCTCCCAATGATTCAGTAGTGCACCAAAAAATGAATCTATTACTTTGCTCAATATTCAATAACAATGGCAATCCGCAGCAAATTTTACTGGGAATGCAGTTAAACGCTATTTTTCTTTTCCTCGAGTACCTTTTAACTACATGATCTAACAAACAGAAAATAAACCAATTTTTGAGTACCTATGTTCACAGTAGTAATAAACAACCATGCTTTGGAAATCAAATGTGTAGTGGAAGTATGAAACCCTTTAGTCGTCTGTAGTTGAGCTCTATCTGCAGCAACTCTGAATGTGTACGATAGTGATCAAAACCACTGATGTACAAGAACGCCGTTCTCCCGGAGCGAGCTAAACAGCTCCAAGCACTCCTCGTAAGTGTTCTGGTACTTGGGCGACCGCTCGCCGGGGCAGCACTTTTGCCACCGGTTGTAATGGCACTCGAGGAATACCTCGTCGACCAAGCAAATTGCACCTGTGTCGAAAAGCCTTGGGATCAAGTCGAACTCGGTGCCCTCCACATCCATCTTCATCACCACGTAGTCCTGTTCCGACACGGTCTGCTTCAGCCACTCTGCAAAATCAAATGCCGGCACACTCCGCACCTTGCCGGACATCTTCTTACCGGCCGTGGGGCGGATGCGCCCCATGCCATGGCCATTGCCTTAGCCTCATCCTCCTTCCCAGGATCACCATTGATCTCGAAGTTGAGCGTCTCATTCTTGACCCAGGCGGCATACGGAAGCAATGTGACTCCCTTCCTCGTGGCGTACTCAGGGTGGAACGCCGGGTCGGCCTCAATGGCAAACACCTCGAAGGTGTGGTTCTGCTTGGGGTACTGCTTCCGGAACCAGCTGCCGATACTGGATCCATAGCTACGTGCGCCGACATCGACGTACACATACCGGCGCTTGAAGCTGATGTCGGCAAGCTCTGGAAGGTACTTGATGTTCTGGATGTTCCGCTTCAGCGTGAGCCATGGCTTCAGTGGCTCTTCCTGGATCAGTGGCTCGGCACGCATCAGGAGCTGGAGCTTGTGATCCCCAATTGTGCAGTTGTTCACTGGACCGTCCTCAGCGGAGGTGGACGCCGGAGCAGCACGAAGCTTCTGGAAGACCAGTTCCCGGAGCGTGGACGCGTCAGGGCCGTTGATCTCGCGAGATCGGACCAACCGCAAGGACGGGAAGAGCGCTTGGAGCGAGCGGTGGCTGTAGGCGTCGCCGGCACTGGAGGTGAGCACGACGAGATGGGCCTCCGGCTTTAAGATCCGCGCGGCCTCGCCGGCGAGGTCGGACGGGCGCTTGGACGAGTCGAGGGCGCGGCCGGCGAAGACGAAGTCCACGGAGGAGGGCTGGAACGGCAAGCGGCGGTCGTCTCCGGCGACGGCGAGTGGCGGAGAGCGCTTCTTCGCCACGGCGACGGCGCCGGACACGCCGAGCTCCCGCAGCGCGAGCGCCTCCCGCGCGCCACCGAGGCAGACGGCGCGCGAGGACGGGTCGAGGAGGCCGTCGGCGAGGTGCCGGCCGAGGACCTCGGCGTGGAACTCCACCGCGCTGCGCCACTCGTGGGTGCGCCACGCCTCGGGCGACCCGGCGGCCGCCGCGGACTGGACGTAGGTCCTCCTCCCGACGACGGCGGGCACGGCCGGGTAGAGCGCCCAGCCGCCGCCGACGGCGACGAAGGCCCCGTAGAGCAGGCGGAGCGCGAGGGCGGCGACGCCGAGGAGGAGCGCGCGCGTGAGGACCCCCTGCCCCGGCCACTTCCGCGCCGCCGGCTCCATGCCGATCGAGACCCCCTCAGCGGCGAATCTGGCGGTCGGGGCCACGGACGGCTGATCTGGTGATCTGGCGGGGAATCCGGCGCGCGCGCGTGGACTAGCGGGCGCAGAAGCGGGCGGAGGTGTGGTTGGCGCCGACGAGGGAGGGGCCGGGAGGCGTGGATTGGAAGAAGAGGGGCGCGGGCGGGGGGTAATTGGTGGGAGGCTCCATGGAAGGATTATTCGTGGCGGGCTGCTGCTGCTCCCATCGAGAATTCGACGGAGACGGCGAAGGTGGGAGAAGGTATACGAGTTAGATGAGGAAGCCGCTTTCACGGCCGGTATGGTGGGTCGGACCTGCTCGGCGGAGCTTGGGCCTGGATTTCCTTGGAATTACCGTTATGCCACTGCCACTTCTCGGTTTGCATATTTTGAGTTTGAAAAATACGATGGACATTTGACCATGGCAGCTGACGGTGGATATTTTGCAACCTCTGTTCACTGCTTCCAGTTTATCCATGCAAATTCACTCAGTTCGATGAAGCATTTTACTTCGATTGGATCACGCATAACCTTGCTTGATTGCCAAGCAATCAAGTAGTAGTGTTTTGCAAGTTGAAAAGGAAATACACTCGGGTGAGAGGAGCAAACGCATGGACGACAGACGCGCAATCATCCACGGCGTGCTTCGTGCACGTGATCCCCGACCGTTAAGCTAGCCCAGGCCAGTAGACTAAAACGGCTTGCCGTGGCAGTAGGCGTAATTCTTGGGCAAGGCGCCGGCTGGTTTGGTAGAAGCTGGTGGGAAATCAAAAGGAAGGATCCGTCCTGTCTTGTCAGTGCCAGGTTGGGTCGGCTGGGCCTGGGACTCTGCTTGCTTCGTCACGCGGTTTCGGATCCGTGCCCTCTGGATGGATCTGGTCGAGCCTCTGTTTGCCAGACTCTTCCCGGGCCCATGGGCCTACAACGCTTTACCCGTATCGGTGTGGGCTCACTTGAGAGTTTGACCATAAATGGCCGCGTACCCGCAAAATTCCATCTGTAAAATTCAGTGTCCTACACCAAATTCGTGTCCGGCACCCTCCAATGGGGGCCTCCATTGGGTGCCAGACATGTGTCCGCCCATGTTTTTGACCGCGTCCACAGCGGTGCACCCCAAACGTCCGCCCCTCAAACGCGAGCAAATCATCGAACACCTTGCGGGCGGTGGATTTTATTAAACGAGATTTAAGGATGACTCCAATGGGCCGACCCAAACGGACGCGCGTTTGGTCCGCGTTTTGTCCGTTTGGGTCGGGGAACGGACACGCGTCCGGCCCATGTCCGTCCCTTTCTGGCCAGTGCCCCCAACGGGGCCGACGCATTGAGTCCGCTTGCCATTTTTTTTAATACTAGGATTACATTTTTAAAACTAAAATTACATAGTAAATTTAGGACTTCCTCCTAACATTAAACCCTAAAACCTAAATCTAAACTTGAAGGAAATTAATAACCGACCACCGGCCGGCAAGGGGGAAGATCAAAGAGGGGCTGCGGCCTTGAGGAACGTCACGCAGCATGCCCGTTCTGCAACGGACTTGCTGGCTCTTCCTTCATCGCGCCCATGGCCAGCCAGTGCTGGCTGACTCAATCTTCTTTGATCATTTTGTAGCTACGAAACACATAGCGGACGCCGGTATTAGTGGAAAATGAACCGCACATATGCGGCCACGGCCTCGGCTCGTTTCGCGGTGGAGCTGACATCAGGTGGAGCTGCCTGCTCCTTTCGCGGCCTCGGCCGCCGCCAAGGCCTCCCGGTGCCGTTTCCGCCTCGCCGCGCGCTTCTTGGACTCTTCGGCGCGGCGCATTTGCTTCATCTCCTCCTCCACCGCAGCGTCGGCACAGCGCGCGCGGCGGAGATGAACGCGGCCGCCCTCTGCGCGTTCAGCTGCATGTGGGCTGCATCCACCGCCTCCTCCTCGGTGATGTGAGCAAGGCCGCCCACGCCAATGGGAGGCTCCGGCGGCGCGCCATCCCCCGCGACACCGGCCGCCGCGACAGCAACCGCCGCGACACCGGCGGCGTACTCTTCTTCGTCGCTGTCGGCGCAGTCCGCGAACGCCGCCTCCACCGCACTCCTCCGGGCGTCCGTCAGGCGCGGACGCGGCGGCTGGGGAATCATGCCGGCCCATGCCGGGCTGGTCGCCATCCGACGCGAGAAGCTGCCGCGATAGCGCCCGCACGCGCTCATACGAGGTCGCTCGACCTCGTCCACCAGATGCTGCGGCGGCGGCGGCGGATCCATTCCGGCGCGTGGATCTGAGCTTGGAGATGGTGGCCGCCGTGGCTAGGGTTTGGCCGGCCGGCGCGATTGGGGAGGAGTGCTAGGGTTTGTGCCCTAGGGTTTGGCCGGCCGGGGCGATTTATACAGCTCCACCGCCCACAGTTATTACGGGTAGGTGGCCGTTGGGGTCGATGACACGCGGGGCCAGGGCGGACACGGGGAGGATGCAGGAACGGTCCGCTCGCGTCCGGGCCCGACGCATCGGTGACCCAAATTTGGGCCAGGAATGCGTCGCGGCGGACCAAAAAACGGACCGCGGTCCGTTTGCGTCGCCCCGTTGGGCCGTGTTTTTGGCTCCCGCGGACAGGGACGGACGCGCGCGGACTCGATGGGTCGCTCCGTTGGAGTCATCCTAACAAGCTTATAATTTAAAATCTAAACGAGATTTAACAAACTAAACTTAAACTACGCCGGTACCGGCTACACGCTACAACGTCTAGCCAACCACTACACGTGCTGGCAGCGAGGAGAGATGCCGCTCCATGGCCTAGCGAAGGGGAAGATGCGAACCAAGCGCCGGAATAATCAACAGACTTGCATGTCTCGATGATCCGGCGTAGGAAGTTTCATCTGCTATTCCCATCGGCTACGGCCTTTAGAAACGAAGCCTCGCCGTGGCTGAGGCTTCTGGTTTCGCGGCCGGCGCGTGGTGGGATTTCATCTACCGCCAGGCCGCCTAATCGGAAGCCTCGCCGGCTTCACCTTGCGCCCCCTTCTCCGGTGGCAGCGGCGCTGCTGACCAAGATGCGCCTACCGTTTTTATAGGTAGATCGGGCAGCTCGGGGTCGCCGTCGTCGTCCTCGGCTGCGTCGTCGTCGTCCGATGCAGACAACTCCGGCATTGGTTCCCGCGCGCCGGTAGGGAGGAAGTCGCCGGCATAGCGCGCCTCGTACTCCGCGTCCACCACGGCGTGCCAGTAGGGCGCCGAGATGGAGTACTTGGGGTCGATCTTCTGCTCGTACGACATCGCCTGCCACTTCCGCATGATGAAGCCGACGCGTTCCTTGCCGCTGAGCCGCGGCGCCACCGGCACGTTGACGGCGTTCCTCGTCCACCCTTCGGGTAGGGACGCGTCCCCCTCCACCGGCACGCTGTGGCGGCTGCACAGCTGCGCCGTCTCCAGCGACACGACGTACGGACGCGCGTTGGCTGCCTCCTCGAGCCACCGCTCGTGTTCATACGCCCTGGCCATCTCCGCCTCCTCGTTGCGGCGACGGCGTTCCTCCATCTGCGTGCGGCGTCGCTGGCCGCGGCGCTCGCTTTCCGCCGAGAGGAAGTCGCGATGACGCCGGAGCTCGCGTTCCTCCGGCGTCTCGCGGTTGGCCGCCTTGCTTGGCGGCCGATCTGCTGGTGGCGAGTTGGGAGATGGGAGAAGGGAGAAGCGGTGGTGTGGGGAGAGGAGGGCTGCGACGCGCCGGGTTTTAAAGGCGACTGGAGGAGCGGGGTTGGGTGGCCTGCATTAACCCGGCCACCTGTTCGACTGGCCATGCATTGACGCCGACGACGCGTGCGCAGGGCGCCGCCGCGGGCAGCCGCTACGACTGCAGCACGCGTCGCTTCGGTCTGAGCCATGTGAACGGGCGCGACGTTATTGCGAGGCGTCGCTTCGCTATTGCGAGGCGTGATGACAGACGAGCCGCCGTCTCGTCGCCTCGCCATTAAACGCGGCGCAACGAACTCCTACCAAGACCAAGTTAATACGGGGCGGGGCGCTGTGCATATGACGGGCGGGCCAGCCCTGTCAGAAGCATGTCCGCACCCATGTCCGGCACCCCCGAGTGATCCTCCAAATTTGGAGGCCTCTTCGAGGGTGCCGGACACGATTTTTCTCGGGGCGATCCTTTGAGGGGTGCCGCTGGTGACGTTTTTAGGCGTCCGGACCCCCAATGGGCCTTTGGGGGTCATTTGGAGGACCCCGGTGGAGATGCTCTAAAAGGACTAGCTCAATGCCCTGTGCGTTGCCACGCATTAAAAAAAAATATCGCTGTACATGTATGCAATCTCGCGATCTTAAGGGCACACTGAATCACTTAGTGTTAGGCCACGCACGACAATAGATACATCTCTGTAGACCATTTCAAAAGGAATTGCAGATTTGAAATTTAGAACTCCCACTATTGGCTAATCAACTGGATCCTAGGGTAATACCAAAATGTTTATACCCATTAATACGTATCATTAACTCCGGTGAGAATACAAGCATAAGATAAATATTTTGTTCAAAAGATAGATATTCTCAAACTACATATACTGCTCCCCAATCCAAAGGAAAAAATAATATGTAGAATAGGTATATTTAATACAAAATCAAGAGGCATAATAATTTTTAAACTTTGGGCCATGCCTCATAGAAAGCTATTTCTGCATAAGACAAATATACAAATGACAATTTAGAGCTAAGATGTACGTAAATTTTGCTCCCATCATTTCAAGTACCTCTGCAAGTTTCACAATCACCTTGCAATATTAAGCATCATCAGGGAGAATGACAGCATAAGAAGGGCCACTCGCAGTACTGTAGACTCTAGTTATATAGATTCATAAATGAATGTGCACTTATGTCATATTGTACTAAAAGTATGCTTCACCAAAGGGTAAACACGGATAGTAGAATTCTGTTTGTGATTCAGAGGATTCCAATTAATCATGTTGGCTAACTATTTTTATATAAATAATAAGTATCCAACAATACGTACATATTGTTTTGGACATCGATATGAATATATGTTGGTAAAAATATCTACTGCGTTATTACCATTCCTAGGCAGACATAGTGATATTGGGCTAATGAAATCGACCATTAGGAAGCACTGATTCACTTTCGTGTAGGTTATATTAGCAGCTGCTGCAGATGCTTCTCTCGCCGGCTCCTAGTCTCTGAATAATTCAAGCCGCAAGTATCGCCGGTGCCTGGTTTCTGAATCGTCATCAAGGCTCAAAGTTGCAAGTATCTGAACAGCTCCTCTACTAATCAATTCAGTCGTCTGCTAGAGTTTATGCTCGCATACCCTGTCCACGAACTCGTGTGTGGCCTCCTCCTGGATTCTGGAGCCACGCCCACACGTATCGACCTCTGATGCTTTTGCCAAATTTCTTGACTTGTGGGACCCTTTGTGTTGCATCCGTGCTATTCGCCAAGGCCCGTAGCGCGGGGAAAACTACCTCATCCTCTGCGGGACGTCGCGAGCGCGTGGAGATGGCAAAGGAGCGCGTCGTCGTCCTCGCTCATGATTTTTTTTTTGAACAAAGGAGAGGCCACAAAGGGCCTGGATGCCATTAACCAGCAGTGGGGCTACAATTTACAGCAAGGACCCAGGAAAAAAGGAAAAATTACAGCATAGTCCTTACACTTTACAAAACAGACCCTACACATAAAATGGAAAAAGCAATTGGGTCCTCCACCACCGACGACGAACAGCAGGCAACAGCCATGGCCTTCCGCTCCAGCTCCGGGGACAAGACCACTTGGAACTGCAGGGAAGCAAAGCGCCATCGCGAGCTTGCAAGAGGGCCTCCACATGGAGGTTGTAAAGACGCTGGCCGAGAAGGCCAGCCGAAGTGACCACCAGATGGTCTCCAGGGACGGCTGCCAGCTAGGGCGCCGTGAGTGAACTCCAGAGCATGGCATCACAACTCCAGCGCAGCTGAGGGACAGCCTGCAAAGGCCAAATCTCCATCCCCCACCGTCGCCACCATGGCGCTCTGGAAACTGGGGAATGGCACAACACCTTCTGGAACCCCAACTACAGCACGAGGTCTTCAGCCACCGCACCATATAATCCGATTCGTCGTCAAACTCCGAAACTCTGCCACGAGACGGAGGAGGCAGATCTAGAGAGAGATAGCAGCAGAAGAACCTCCAAGGACGAACCTTATTGAAGAAGCCGCGTCTCAAATCCTCTCCCGCAGCCTTTGGCTCCAACCATCGGAGCACCACCACAGAGAGAAAACCCGAGATGCGAAGCCCAGGCTGGCTCGAGAAACCCGGCTTCAAAGCTTCGATGCAGGCCTTATTAGGAGAGATGCACGACTCCCTCAGCCTCGCCTGCACCACCGCTTGCCACCGGCGGTGAGCAGCTCGACTGAGACAAACCATGACGCAGCAGATCTGGCTGCAGAGACCCGCTGACCTACCCTCCAACTCTACGGCATAAAGCCAAGGAACGGCATATAGCCAAAGCAGTAACCTACAACTACTATGTACAAGCCAGGTGTCGTCTCCATGTCCACGCCGAGCGGCCGCGCCGCCGGAGAGAAGCAAGGAGCAAGCCGGCGGGGTGGAAGAGAAGTGAGAGACGACTCTCAAAACACTGTTCGGGAGGATGAGGGGGACGCTCCCCTGTACGTGGGTCTTATGGCTTGCATCCGGAGGTGATCCTCGCTCATGATTCATTTGCGGCTTCCGCTAAACTAGCGATTAGTATTTGCGGACGGACACGGCCCGTCCGCCTACATCCTGACTGATGAACGTGGCTGGCTGGTCCCGACGAGGCGACGTACCTACGGTCGCATCCCCGCATTATATATATATAACTAGCAACGTACCCGTGCGTTGCAACGGGCTTAAAATAAACTGATACGCGATCACAAACCTAGAAGACAATATATAAGGAGTACAACTCAAGCATCTTTAGTTAAACTTTGATCCTCTTTTATGCTCCTCTGATTCATAAAAAGTGTCGAGACATGTGCATTTAGTTGTATGTGGGCTGATCGTTTCCTCCGACAATTATATCGGATCAAGGGAGTATAATTTGAGATATGGTACAGTTTTGCTTTAGATTTTTTTCAAGTGCTACAATTCTCTCGGAAGAAAAGAAAAAAAGAGCACTTAGCATCCAATTTTTGTATCCAGCATGATTATCCAAAAGTACGAAACATCATACTCATGAAAACATAATTTACAATGAAATCATTACACGATATTTTTTGTTAAATTACCCGGAAAGATCAGAAATAAAATAATCTTCTCAAACTTTAGTAACAATTAGACTCGCATGTTGTAGCTCACAAGCTAAAACAGTTTTGCAAATAGCAAACAACACTGAATTTTTTTTTGCGGGAGAAGAAGAAGCATTACATCGGAAATCTTACAGAAAAGACCCCAACAAACACAAAATTACAGCACCGTCCTTCTGCAAGTTGACCACGTAGTCGACCCGCCGTTGCCGTCGGTGGCGCGCCGCCGCCGCTGCCTCCCTTGATGCCTTGGATCGGAGACAGTCCCCAGGCGAGCAGGAAGTCGCCGAGCGCCAGTCCCAGAGGACCTACACCGTCGAGCGCCGCCGTGGACGATCTGATGTGCCGCCTCTTCATCTTCATGATCTCGATCTGGAAGCTCCGCCGCCCTCGGAGCCAACCCTGGGGAAGACGCCCACGGCACCTCCGTGGAGATGCGAGGACGCAGGTGGTGGTGGATCGAAGCCGGAGCTCCACGGAGCGCCAACGCCGGAGAGGAGATCCACCGCCCGCAAACACCGACCGCCGCGCCTCCACCTCCAGAACGCCGATGGCCAGAGACCAACAAGCTCCTACACTATGTACAGGACACGAGACGGGGATCCCCCGGCCTCCCGCCGCCGAAGCGGCCGGCGGAGGCCGAGGGATCCGGCGAAATCGCGCCGGCGAGGTGGAGTTCACTGGGGGGCTTCACAAATCGCTCACGGGGCTCTCCTACCGTAGCATTTAGTCTTATACACCCTTGTCTAGGCCTACCAGTGTTGTTTTCTCCTTGCTCATAATCTGGTCATGCCACTCAAAGCTTGTCTGGTTATCTGATTTCATTCAGTATCATCGTCATCCAGAGTACTGCCACTCAAATGCTTGCACAGAGGCACAAAGCTGTCCAATTCCGGTCTCAAACTATTAAATCATCGTACTGGAGCACGGAGAAGGCCACTACCGGGCTGCTTGATCTCGATGACCTCGTGGTCATCGTGCAGGCACCGCCGGCCCCTCGCGACGGAGCGCTTCACTCAGACATGGTGGGCGGTGGCTCTATCTAGGTGGCGGAGAAGATTGGAATGGGAGCAGGAAGCGCAGAGGTGTAGAGATCGGCCGGTCGCCGCGCACGGCAACGTCAGACCTAGACATCAGCATTGATGTGTTCAGTTTCTGCTTGGATCTTGACGGAGTATGGCTCGAAATCACAACACCATCGCGGCTGTGGATATTGATTCATCTGTGGGTGTTGTGCTCGGGACTTGGGGATCGATGGTCACCGGGACGTCCGGCTGCAGCGGCGGCACAGACGGCCGAGGAAACAGAGGAGTTGCGCAATAGGTGTGGGACCGGATATCCGAGCTCCTCCATCCCGCATCATGCCCGCCTCCCAGCTCTAGGACCGAGCTCGCCCGGGCAGGTCTGGAGCGACGACGTTTCTCCTGGCCTCGTACTCCGTCGCTCGCCGCCCTCACATGGTAGGATAGCGAGGGGATCCGTCGCTGCTCCCCGCATGGCTCGCCGGCCCAGCGTCCGCGGCCGCGGCCGCGGCGGCTGATGTCGCGCGTCGTCCGCCGGCGCCGTCTCCTCGGAAGCTGCCGTCGTTGCTCCTGCATGGCTCGCCGGCCAAGCCTCCGCGGACGCCGCCCTCTCGCGCAGACAAGAAAGAAGGACACCGCCAGACTTTTCCTGCGAATCGTTATTATCACTTTGCGGTGGCAGTAGTGTAATATATCCCAAATCGCAAGGGCAGAATCGGAAATCGAAAAAATATACCCACACCTCCTCAAGCAATATTATATAGTAGAGACTAGTAGAGATAGAGATAGAGATAGAGATAGAGAAGAGATAAAGATTTTGCCGTATGACACATTTTTTATAAACAGGCCCGCACATCCCGTGCTGGAAAACATGAAAACATATGCTTTATCTTGGTCTCACAATGCATAATCAAATTGAATATAAGTGAACTCTCATTGTATGGAGGTGATCGACATCATGAAAACTGGTGGGGCCCGACTGCAGCGATTTATGAGGAGTGCACTTTTTTTTGTTGTAATTTCGCGGTGATTTCGTTTTCTCATTATCCTAGGAAAGCCAATATGAAGAAGTGAGCCCAACTCACTTGGTTAGAGAAGTGTATGTACGACCCAGCCACCCAGATTCAACTTCTCACGGACGCGGATTTGGGTTCTTATTATTTAAATAACTAAATCAGCTGTAGGGGTTTCCCCTACCGCATTCCTTTCAAAAAAAAGGGAAGCCAATATGGTGCCACATGTTTTATCTAGTCATTCTGAGGGGTTTATGTCAATTGTCTAGTAAGAGTAACCTCCTGATTTTATTGGTGTTGTACTAGCGGATGATGTATCTTTAATTCCGAAGCAATAAGGTAAGGTACGAGTCATGGTGGTTTTCTCTCAAAAAGTTATTATCTAATTTCGCACAGGTCATTTTCCTAGCTGAATATTAGACATTATTTTGATAAACATTCAAATTTTAAAAATGATCAAAGTTGTTGATTAAAAAGTATAGGGAATCATAGATAGTGAATTTTTGGATCCCGGGCCACACGAGACCGGATTTCAAAATTTGAAAATGACATTTTAAAGTTTCAGAAAATTCTAAAAATATCATAGAAGTAAATGATGATGTATTCTAACAATGTGCAAAAATCCAATTCGAAAAACTCTGTTTTTTGGGCTGTGAAAAATTGACAACATCGTGGATCTGAAAAGGTGAACAGTGCAGATTTTGAAACCTCTAACATTTGTCAGATTTTGTCATTTTTGTGTAGCCAAAAATACATTGTATTTCACCTTGAGATTTTCCTCGTAGGTAGAATGCATCATTGACCACGTCTAGAATTTTTTTCATAATTTTTTGAAACTTCAAAATGTCGATTTTGAATTTAAAAAAATATCAGGAGCCATGTAGCTCGGGCTCCAATGTAGATTTCCGGGCATCATAGAGAAAATAGTAATCAACCAAAAAAAAAATGATCTCCTGCCTTAGGATCAATTGTTCTTCATGATAAATCAAGCGACATCGTCGTTGCCATCTCCTCCATCGCCTCCCCCGTTGATGTCATCTCCTCATTTGCCTCCACTACTAGCCGAAGTCGTCCCCGCGGAGACCAGAGGCATAGCGGGTGCAGTGGAGGACATGCGTTGCGTGGGTGGAGTGGGAGGGGTCGATTGTCACCGCGTAATCGAATGGTGCTGATTCCAGGGTGACTCTTGGGTGGAGAGGGGAGGTCGGATGGAGCAGTGGAGTTGTTGACAGTGGTGGCGGCGCAGAAGCGAGAAAAAAAATCAGGAGTTGGAAATGTCCCTCCAACCAAGCATAACTGAGATGTGGGGAATCTAAAAATCTCACTCGTGTTGGGTCTGTCCAGAATCAGAAGCTTGTTTTCTAGTTTCCCGCAAAAAAAATGTGGTACGAAGTCTTTGCAGGATCTGATCGATGCCGTTTTTCGGTCGAAAACCGTAAGCTTGTGATAATTTTGCGGTTCCCAAATTCTTTGGCTGGCTCTACTAAATTTACTCCAAACAATACAACCGTTCGTGGTAGGATCTGAAAGTATAGAGTGCACCCTCATCTGAAAACTTTTGTCTCCCTCATCTTGCTTGTGGCTTGGGAAATATGGAATGAAGGAATGTCCATGTTTTCTGAAATAAATTCACCCCTCCTTTCATTGTACTCGACAAGATCAAGAAGGAGTTGCGACTTTGTTTGATAGCCGGTGCGAAATGCTCGGCGAAAATTTAGCCGGGAGAGTAGGCTTTTGGAGTGTTGGTGTCCGTGTGATGCTTTTCCACATCTTGTAATGTCCTTTATATCAAACTCTTCTCTTAATTAATCGAATGGAGCAAAGTTTTTGCCCTCGTTTAAAAAAACAAAGCATAGAGTGAACACCGAGCCATTGAGCTCGTTGTCACCATTAAGTGTAATCCACTCCGTTGTTTTCGACTTCTCTCGATTGACAAGGACATGGCAAGGCTCCATTAACCGAATCCACTTCTTTTTTCTCTTCGATTTTCCTCGATCGACTAGGACGCAGTGACCATCCATGGTGAGTCACTTGGTAAGTGAAGTACTAAAGCGTGCCACGCAACTACGCGTTTTAATTGCTACTAGCTGCTGTCCTGAATGATATCGTTTTAATTGCCACATTTCGAATTATTTTCCTCCAGTTCGTCGTTGCTTAAGCAGCTCAACTATCTGGCTAAGCTAGTGCGCGCCATGTCACAACTTAACCGGGCGCGCTCTTTTCCTTTCGCCCCCGGCTTTAGTTCCTCGATCGGTCGCCCATCTTTCTGCAAAGCGCGAGCAACAATTAAGCTCCGATATCTCTAGGCACCTCCATTGTTCGTTCCCTTACGTGCTAAGGCATGGCTATGCAGCTCGCGTCCCCCGACGGCCACTACGTCCCCAAAACCCCGCCGCCACCGCCTCAGTCCCCGTCGCCGGCCGCCGTGAAAACGCAGAAGTCGCCTACAGCGTACACACAGACACAGGGCGGCGCCACGCATGCCGTGACGTTGAGGTCGGATTCGGCGCCACCTAGCAGCGGAGACAGGTTTCACCACGACGGCGATGGGGGCGGCCAGGCGCTGGACGGGAGCATCCTCGTGCTGCGCGCCGGGGCGGCGCTCTCGGCCTTCGTGGCCATGGTGCTCGTCGCCTCCTGCCGCCACGGGGACTGGATGGACTTCCTCCGCTACCAAGAGTACAGGTGCGTCTTCGTCATCTAGCTCGATCGATCGTGTTAGTAGCATTGAGAGTGTGTGCGCGCACGGTGTGTTGATCATCAGCTGGTTGGTGGTTTTGGTAGGTATCTTCTCGGGGCCTCTGTCGTAGCGTTCTTGTACTCCGGCGCGCAGGCGCTGCGGAAATTCCGCCGGATGCGCCGCGGCGCCGCCCACGCGAGCTTTCTTGATTTCGCCGGCGATCAGGTGAAGTCATCCACCGCTTAAGATTGACGATTATATTGCACAGCATTGCGTTTGCGCCTTTGCACAGATTTTTTGTGCCAGGTGTCACACTCACCTGACATTTTTAGATGTTCTAGCCTCTATGTATCCAAATTACAGAATAGCAAAAAAAGTTCTTCCCGGCGTGAGGGCTAACTACCTTAAGGATTAAGTTTACTTAGCCGAGTATTTTAATTCATTTGAATCATGTTCTGTCGTACTGACAAGCCTGTGATCTGAATGAATGTAGGCGGTGGCGTATTTGCTGGTCACGGCGTCGGCGGCGGCTCTCCCGATCACGATCCGCATGAGGTCGGCGGTGGTCAACGTCTTCACGGACGCCATCGCCGCGTCCATCGTCCTGGGCTTCCTCGCCTTCGCCGTGCTCGCCTTCTCCGCCATGCTCTCCGGGTGCAAGCTCTCCAGACAAGCACGCTATTAGCTCTAGCTAGCTAAGCTCTGCATGCATGCAGTTAGTGGAAAGATTGATGGTTCTACAAGAAGTCAGCTAAATCTATGCATGTTCTTCCCGGGAAAGTATTGTGCAATGCCACATGTGGATTCCTTGCGAACGTGTGATGCTAGTAATTTTGGCTTTTGAGGACCCCGTAGAGCCTTTATTTTTTCCGGAAGAATAGAATGCGCACAAGAAGGACACAATTTATATGTAAATTACGACTGCATCACTAGTCCTCACTCAGATTTGGTTGTCCCGCATTCTCCTCCGACAAATTCACCGAAATGGCTATGTATCGAGCGCGCGAGCGCTCGCGCGATTCGACCGTGGCGTCCGACGCGCCTAGCGACTCGTCCACGTTTCTATTCCCTTTGTTTTCCTTTCACACCACCCGTCCCGCACTGCCCCTCCCCCTTTCTCGCTTCCCTTGATTTTCGCTCGCCGGCCCGGCACCGCGTCGGTTTCTCCTCCGATTTTCTGCCGCCGCGGCGCCGTTCCGCGCTATAGCGTGACTCCCGATTCGGTCGCTGACGTCTCTCCGCGCGATCTCGTTGCTCCTCCACTCCCCCACAGTCATTCCCAGCTTCGAAACCAAATCCAGGCGCCGCCGCCACCGGCCAGCGTGCAGCTGGGCTCCTCAAAGCAGCGGATCATGATTCAAGCGGAGATGGCGGAGGAGCGTGTGCCGATTCCATAAAGCGACCGGTGCCCTCAACTCCTCATCCCCTGGAAGCGTGAGCCATGTCTATGAGAAGTGCGAGTACGAGCTCGTCATGGAGCTTATGCTCAAGATGCAGAAGATTCGCGAGGCGCAGGCTGCCGCGAAGGTCAAGAGCGCCACTACCGTCAGCGTGCCTCTCATCCCTTCCACAGCCAAGCTCGCCTGATCCGGTCCTGCTCATCGATCTAGTCGATTCAGGTGCCGCCTGCTCCATTTTCATCTTTTTCCGTACCAGATCGATTGCGTAGCGTTCTGGTACTAGAGATAGTTGAGCGATGACTATGGTTTGCGGTATTTGGCCCTACAGCTGATTGGGAGACACTGTATTGAGTCTGCTACAAAATATTTTGGGGCCTGACTGTACGTTAACAACCTAGATTTGTAAACGGGGATTTGGGATCAGTTTTCAATGTCATATTCCTGCATGTTACTGATACACAGATGGTTTGAAGTATGCAAAATTTTGAGTCGTCGTTTGCAAAGATTTGTGCTCATGATGGTTTGAAGTATGCAAAATTTGTTTTACATAGATGAAATGCTAATGCGAATTCATGATATTTGGCTTGATGCTTTGTTAGCTCATCAAGTCTAACTCCTGATCTAAAATTCGCTTCAGGGTAGCTATTGTTGATATATGTGACATTAGAAAAGTAAACTCCTTCTTAGTTTCATTGATGAACTTCCAGCTTCTCTTTTCAGTTTCTGCCAACTATACAGTACCTGTTTTGTTTTGATTTTGTGACCACTCTTGCTCTTTACCAATTATTTGTTTTTCTGGTGACTGAGCAAATAATGTATCCTGCTTATTAGTGTGGGTCCATGGTTATTTTTGTTTAACCGGGTCAAGAGTGTGCATGAAGTATACCTTAATTTTCTCAGCTATTTGAGTTCGTAAATCATGTTGCAACTGAACCAACCAGTTTTCTTTAGAATCGGCACATGTATCTATTGTTTCTGGTTAGATTTGGTGAGCCAAATTTTTGTAATTGTTTTGTCTGTCTGAAACTCACGATAAAATTATCTTGTGCACCTTGCTCTAGTGTAGTATCAAATACTATGTGATAGGACTAATCTTTATACTCATATATGCCGTCGTATGCAATTTGAAATGTTTTAATTGGATGAACAAAAAGTTCTATGTTCAATTTTGTTAACGGTAATTTCAGAACATATATTTTGTGAGGTTTTGTAGATACATTCCATTATAATCATGTTCTAGTGTAGTATCAATTTTGTTAACGGTAATTTTGCTCAAATCATGCATGCCTGATAACATGACTGTTATGCTTTTGGTAATTAGTACTGTTTTTAATACCACATCGGTAAATTCTGTGATATAACATCGATAAATGTGTGTGATATAACATAGACGAATAATAATATTTTTTATTTGTTTTGGTAATTAGTACTCTTTAATACGACATCGATAATTTGTGTGATATAGTATTTTGGTAATATTTTTTTGTTATGTGGACCCTTATTTCATTTTGATAAGTTTTTTACGACTTGTTCTTTTATAATATATCGCTAATGTGACAAGGTCGATAACTTGCTTTATTCTGATATGGTAATATCTTAGTAGATTTTTTTAATCATTGGTAACTTGTATGTTAGACTGTCGGTAACAATGCGCATAGTTTTTTGTACACGGCTTTTCTTAGTCGTTGGCGATCTCTTCGGTAATTTTTACGCTAGAGTGTTGGTAACAATGCTCAAAAGCATGTATGCTTGATAACACATTTGTTATTTGTTTGGTATTAAGTAATTTTATTAATACCACATTGATAACTTGTGTGATATAGTATTGGTAATATTTTGACTTTGTATGTGGACCTTTAATTCATTTTTGATAAGTTTTTTATGACTTTTCTTTTTTGATATATTGCTAGTGTGAACAAGTTCGATATTTTCTTAGTACATTTTTCCATCATTGGTAACTTGTATGTTAGAGTGTCGGTAACAATGCGGATACTTCTTTGAACACGTCTTCTTTTGTAGTTGTTGGCGATCTCATCGGTAATTTTTAAGCTAGAGTGTTGGTAACAATGCTTAAAAGCATGTGTGCCTGATAACACGTATGTTTTTTGTTTGGTAATTAGTAGTATTCACTATTCAATACCATATCGATAACTTGTGTGATATAAGTTTTGGTAATATTCTTTGTTTTAAGCTAGTGTTGTAACAATGCGCATAGTTTTTTTTGTACACGGCTTTTTTTTAGTTGTTGGCGATCTCATCGGTAATTTTTATGCTAGACTGTTGGTAACAATGCTCAAAAGCATGCGTGCCTGATAGCACGTATGTTTTTTGATTGGTAATTAGTAATTTTTTAATACCACATCGATAACTTGTGGGATATAGTATTGGTAATTTTTTTGTTTTTGTTTTGTGGACACTTTGTTCATTTTTGATAAGTTTTTCTCACTTTATTCTATCGGTAGTGTGACAATGTTGATAACTTGCTTAATTTTGATATGGTAATATCTTAATAGATATTTTTATCATTGGTAAATTGTATGTTAAAATGTCGGTAACAATGTCCATAGTTCTTTGTACACGGCTTTTTTTATTTGTTGGCGATCTCATTGGTTATTTTTACGCTAGAGTGTTGGTAACAATCCTCAAAAGCATGTGTATTGTTAGCACGTATGTTTATTTTGTTTGGTAATTAATAATTTTTTAGTACCACATCCATAACTTGTGTGATATAATATTGGTAATTTTTTGTTTTTGTATGTGGACCCTTAGTTCATTTTGATATAGTTTTTTTATTGTGACAAGGTTGATAATTGCTTGATACTGATATGGTAATATCTTATTAGATTTTTTATCATTGGTAACTTGTATGTTAGAGTGGTGGTAGCAATGCGCATACTTCTTTGAAGACGTCTCTTTTTTAGTTGTTGGCGATCTCATTGGTAATTTTTATGCTAGAGTGTCGGTAACAATGATCAAAAGCATGCATAATAATTTTTAATACCACATCGATAACTTGTGTGATGTGGTATTGGTAATTTTTGGTTTTGTTATTTTGGCCGCTAATTCATTTGATAAGTTTTTTTTGACCTGTTATTTGTAATATATCGTTAGTATGACGTAACTTGCTTGATACCGATATGGTAATATCTTATTAGATTTTTTATCATTGGTAATTTGTATGTTAGAGTGTTGGTAACAATGCGCATACTTCTTTGAACACTTCTTTTTTCTTAGTTGTTGGTGATCTCATCGGTAATTTTTATGGTAGAGTGTTGGTAACAATGCTTAAAAGCATGCGTGCCTGATAACACGTACGTTATGTGTTTGGTTATTAGTAATTTTTTAATACTACATCGATAACTTGTGTGATATAGTATTGGTGATATTGTTTTTGTTATGTGGGCTGTCAATTCATTTTGATAAGTTTTTTTTTATTTTTTTTGTAATATATCGTTAGCACGACAAGGTTGATAACTTGCTTAATAATTATATGGTACTATCTTAGTAGATTTTTTATCACCGGTAATTTTTATGCTAGAGTGTCGGTAACAATGATCAAAAGCACGCGTAGTAATTTTTAATACCACATCAATAACTTGTGTGATATGGTATTGGTAATTTTTGGTTTTTTTATTTTGGTCGCTAATTCATTTGATAAGTTGTTTTTGACTTGTTATTTTATAATATGACAGGTCGGTAACTTGCTTATACTGATATGGTAATATCTTATTAGATTTTTTATCATTGGTAACTTGTATGTTAGATTGTTGGTAACAATGCGCATACTTCTTTGAACACGTCTTTTTTCTTAGTTGTTGGTGATCTCATCGGTAATTTTTATGTTAGAGTGTTGGTAACAATGCTTAAAAGTATGCGTGCCTGATAACACGTATGTTATGTGTTTGGTTATTAGTAAATTTTAATACTACATCGATAACTTGTGTGATATAGTATTGGTGATATTGTTTTGTTATGTGGGCTATTAATTCATTTTGATAATTTTTTGACTTTTTTTGTAATATATCGTTAGCACGACAAGTTTTTATGGTGATTTTGAATAAGTTTTTATGGTGATTTTGAATAAGTTTTTATGGTTAAGTTTTGGATCCTTTTTTGAGTGCATGATAGCTGTAAGTTTATCAAGTAATCCATAGTTTGCTACTTGTTATTCATGTTGTTTTTATACGTGTCTTGTGTCATGGTAGTAATTTATAGCAGCAACTTATATCTGTATGGTGCCATGGTAGTAATTTATAGTGATGTGATTAGTCTACTTGTTGGTACCCAGCAACAAACCAAAAACATCAACTAGTCGTGATTGGATGCGACTATTCACGATTAGTCGTGCAATTTGTCTCCTTGTCGTTACCACAACTACAACTTGCGACTATTTTTGTGGACTAATTTTTATGCGGTTTCACATGTCCCCAATAGTTTTCTGTTAACTGATGTCCTCTATTTTATATCTCCATGCCATGTACATTATTTTTTTAAAGGCGTTATTCAAGTTAGAACATGAAAATCCAGGGAAATTATCAAAACAGTAGTTGAATGGCATGCTGGGTTTCATGCTTGACACTATGGATTTGGTAAGCTTGTGTCCTTGACGCTTATTCAAATCTTGCATATTTTTTTGTCCATTACAAAACAATGTTAAGTCATTTGCTTGGCCATAGTTAACTTTATATTTTGCATCCTTTTTTTATATAGATACATTTGCCACTGTTCACATCTGGGGTTCCATTATCTGCTTGTGGTCAATCTGAAGCAAAAAGTATTGGAAGTCTTGATGCCAAATAGGAAGATGCATCTCATTAAAGATGAAGCAGAGGTTGCAATAAAGAATTTCAAGATGTCATTTTCTTTGGCATATAGACACTCTCTCATTAGTATGGATGGCATGGAAACAGTTTACCGATCTGTATGTTGTACCGAACGAGAGTAAGTATGCACATCTCATTTGGTCTTTTTCATATCAGTCGGTGTTTTCTATCATTTACTTATTACTCTTTTTTTCTTGTATCATAAAATCACTGCGGTGGTGATAGTGGCGTGTTTGTGATGAAACTGATATGCGACTATGATGGAGGCAAAACAATCATGTTTGAACCAGTAAGTTATACGACAATATTTTTGGCGTTGTTCTTATATCATTCCTGATCATATTCTCTATCCTCTCTTATTTTTTGAAATGCTATTCACTTTTTTTTTCTAATAGGAGCATGCAAAGCCGATCCGTGAGAGCTTAACATATTACATGGTCGCTCATCCATTTAACGAGAAAATGCCTCTAGAGACTAGAAAGATACTCGACAAACATGTTAGTTCTTGTTCATCTCATGTATATAATCTGTTTTTCTATAGAATGTATTTGTTTTATATTACTAAAACAGTTCACAGTAAGTTGTTCCTAATTCTAATTTCTTTTTTCATTCCTTTTCGTGCATGGTTAAACTTTGTGAAGAACACCTCCCACGATTTCTCGGTAATTTTTTCACATCTTGAAGATATATATGTATTTGTTTTTTATCATTCACTCTTACTGATTTTTATATGTTGTAGATCTTTAAATAATGTATAGTTATTATTTTTCATTTTTACAGCATGCATGTGTTTGAATGTTTTTTAACCATGTTTTGTGTTACTTCTTTTTCTTTAAAGAAACCAGGTTACACCCCATGGATGCATGAACAGAATGAATCAGGTGCCGAACATCCATACGAGTCAATGGTTGTCTTCTGAAAAACAAGAGAGAAACTGAAGAGTATTGTTAACTCAAGGCTCAGTAACATGAAGCTCGGACTATTCTTGTTTTCTTTTTTTAATTTATGCAAACCTAATTATCTGTTGTTTATTTTGTACGTACAACTCTGTAACTAGTTGAGTTTCTTTTGTCTGAGAACTGAAGTACTTTTTAATATCTTTTTGCTGAGTTGATGTTGTCGCAAGTTTTTCAGAAATTTCATTTGCTTTTTCTTCGCCGTTACCTTTCTTGAATGTCGGAATGATGTTCCCTTGGTATATCCTTTTAAGAAGATTTTTTTTACATAATAATGTGAAACATATTGATTCATCCCAACAGCTACAGTGAATAAGACGGATATTTCTTTTTAACAATCAAATGTTGGATAAAAAGTATGGCCACAAGTATGTTTTCTACAGAGAGTGAACCGTTCAGTCTGAAGTCTCACTCTTTAATTTCGGTACAGTCTGAATTACCAAAATTATAATTACTTTATTCATGGGCGTTGTTTTTGCCTCTCAGTTATCTTATCTAATGGGCTTTTTATCCACTTTTCATATCCCTCTCACTACATTTTTAAAACACAAACATAATAGTTTTTATGCTGGCAGTATTTGGATTCTAGTTCATTCTAATTTTTTTCTTCTTCGAACTCTTGTATTAGTTGACACGGCAGCTCTTAATTTTGAACAAATTATTTTTTGAAATAGCTGGAAGTGGAATTTTCAATCTCCCTCCCATTTTCCCCCTAAAATATCACTTGCCCAAAAAGAGAATTGTTTTTTTACATACAATTTTTAAAATTTAAATGATAGTTTCATTCTCTTTTTTATGCAACACGTGGAATTTTAATTATTTTTAAAAAAATACTTTCAAAGGTAATAATTTTTAAAAACATTACTAGTTGGAAGTGCAACTCTTTAATTTACCACATTTTTTGAACTAGTTGGAAGTGGAATTTTTATCTCCCTCCCATTTTATTTACCCTAAAATATCACTTGCCCAAAAAGGGAATTGATTTTTTGCCTACATTTTTCTATTTCAATTTTTAAAAGTAGTTCATTTTCTATCATTTTGCGTCAAAAGGGAATAGGAAAACGAGAGCGGATGAAAAAAAAGGGAATAGAAACCCAGCCCATTTGTTTAGACGGGCTCCCAAGCGATGACAGCTAGCCAGCTAGCCTGGCAGCGCACGAAAAGGGAATAGGAGGCCCGACGTGCACGTACATAGAAAATTCAGCGTACCAAATCAGGTAGTCTTCGGTGCATTCAACCTTACCCGAATTAGAAATAACACCGGTCGGAAACCGATCGACAGGTTCGATCCTGTCGAGCGCGCGCAAGCTAGCCTTGCCCCATATTCACATAGGATGTAGTAGCAGAAACCAAATGCAAATTAAAACTACACAACTGAAAACCGAAAAAAATAAGCAAAATCATCCAGCTCGGGACACATTCGGAGAGGAGGCGGAAATTTCACCTATTCGACGTTTCGTCGAACACATGGTAGTCACCGTCTTCATTGACGGTCGGTGTGGGCAGCCCGGACGGCCGAATATTGGTGGAGAAGGTGACGGTCCTCGAGCCGCTTATTTCTTCATCTTCTTAGGGATGGAAGACGTCGCTTTTGGCCATTCCCTGAGACGCCAGCGTGGCGGCGACGGAGCTCAACACCAACACCACGGGAACGGTAACTGGAGAACGCGCCCGTTGGGGCACCGGCTCCCTAAACGATTCGGTTGCTCTGTCGCTTCTGTCGAAGGATGAAGCAAAGGGGAGCACGACGGCAGGAGGCGCGGGAGCGACATGAGGCGGCGATTCGGGCCGCACTATTTTAGAACCGACATGCGGAGTCCCAAGGAGCTCCATGGCAGCATTCGTCCGAAGCGGCGAGGACGAATTTTGCGGTGGCGACGGGATCGGCGGCGGCGTGGGAATAGGAAAGGCGGGGTTGAAAATACGGACGTCAATCCCGAGTATATGAGGTTTTTAGCGTCTTATTACTGTCTCTACTTAAAATACATTTTGAGGATTGGACAGTTCTATGGGATCTGGATAGGTCATTCTTTTTTCAAAATCGTAAAGTAGTGGTTGTTTTACGGGCCGACTAATTTTAAGTGATCTGCTAGAGATGCTCTAATTTGGTTCCCAACTACTGTATGTACTGAGATGGTATTTTTTTTTAAATTAGAATAAGTTCAACCACTTTGTTTTAGAGCTTGAGGAGTCAACTTACCAATGTCACTTGGTTGGTTTAAGCGGCTAATGCGACTTAGCAATATCACTTGATTGGTTTAAACTTAGCAATATCACTTGATTTGTTTAGAGCTAGAGATGCTCTAGGATAGACACCACGTCGAAGTCATCGCCCAGGCTTTACGGAGCCTTTTTTCTAGCCTAAGCCAGCATGTTCAGTGCAAGAGAATGTTTCATTGGAGATGACGAAGTCGGCTCATCAAAACCCATGTTTTGACACTTTGGTGTCCTATTATTGCGGATTACAATTTTAATGGCAGGTGACAACTAGACACTTAGGGCTCATTCGATCCAAAGGAAATGTATAAGATTTTTGAAGGATTGTATCCTATAAGATATTTTCCTATCTTCGTTGTTTAATTTGTAGGATTAGGTAAGAAATTTTCTAAGAAATCATTTATACTACTTCAAATTGGAAATTTAGCATTCACTCCAACCTCGTTTTGGAATTCTTTTGATGGAATCTAACAAACTTTGGTGCATATCAAACAAACTTTTATGCATACAAAATCATAAATGATTGGAGTGGACATGCCATTGCAATCCTATGCTGTTCATATTTCTATGTTTTTCTATTTCTACGAATCAAAGAGGCCCTTATTGTGATATCATTCAACGCTGAAGCGTCACAACTCCAATCTTCCGTAGACTTGTGTGAGTGCTCGGCTCTACTATGTTTTACTATTCGGTAGTATACCTCTATTCTTCAAAAAGGTATTACATTTTTTTCTAAAAAATCAATCAATGTTAACTTTGACTAACGGGAAAACTCTTGATAATTCTTAAAACTATGTAGTAGATATAATATGAAAACACATTTTATTATATATTTATTGATATCAATTGATATTTTATATGTTAAGATTTTTTAAATAAATTTAGTCGACTTTTTTACTTTTTTTAGGGAAGCAACATGACTCTGTCCTGTTGTGCAGCTTTATTAATTATCACACAGAATTACATCGTTTAACAGTTTATCTAAAAGAAAAGCAGGGGGTTCATGACCCAATTACAAGAAATTTTATTCAATTGTTTTTTACTTTGTTTGAATAAAATTTTGGTTAAAGATCAAACAAAGAGTGATTTGAGTAGACATACGGAGCTGGTAGTACCCCTTTAAACCAAATTAAGTGCCAGCCCACGTCATTTTGCTTCACCCGAAGAGTTGGTTCAAACTTAAATGATCGTCGCTTCCTTTTATGACCGATATGCACTGGGTTCGCGACGCTTCCTCAACTTCACATCCCCTCTTCCGAAATCTAAAATCACCCCCTCCAAGGGGATAATTGATGATAACCCCCCCCCCCCCCCCCAGGTCCCTTTATGTTTGCCCACATGCCCCTTTTCGCTGTCACTGACATGTGGGGTTTAAGTGACCTGGGGGGGTTATCATCAAATCCCCCGCCGACGAGGTGGAAGTAGATCCGCCGCGTCTACTGCACGCTGCGGAGACCGGCGCAGGGGAGACGGTGGTGCCTTGTTGTCTTCGAACAACGAGGCGGCCGGCTCAGACGGCGGAGAAAGGGCGATGACGTGGATGAGGATGAAGATGACGACGGCGGCGATGATAACGGCACGGAGGTTGGGGAGGAAGAGGAGGACACAGACTACATCTCCGACTACTCGCCCGAGTTCTACGAGGAGCAGCTTGCCGCTGACCTGGAGGAGGTTGATAGAGTTCTGGAGAACATGGAGGAGAATCCACCGGTGGCCAGTTGCTGCGTCTGCATGGAGCCCTGGACATCTGACGGTGCACATCGTATCTGGTATAAACATTTTTTTAGGATTCGATCCAGATTTCAACTCAACTTAGTATATACTACTGTAGTAGAGTGCGCGTGCGATGCGACGAGATTGAAAGACTTTGGGCAAAGTACACCTGCCAAACAAACTATCCCAATTTTCTAAGGAAGAAATGTTACATTTCCTCTTCTTGCCACTTGATTGGTTTCTTTAAGTAAGCTTCTAAAAATGATCAAAGATGGAAAGGAGAACAAAAGAAAAAATATAATAAAATAGTGAAGATCAAATACAAGGGCAAGAGTATAGGCATATAACATTAAACCATATACAAGGTAACAAGGACATGATTTTCTGAAGAAAACTGAAGATTCTTTTCCTGGTGCTTTTCTGTAGTTACCTAGACCTTACTGACTTACCTCGTTTCAAAAAAAAAAAAACCTTACTGACTTAAGTATGAAATATATAGGACACACGATAGAATTTCAATCAGCATATCAACCATACTATCTTTAAGATCACAAAGAGGTGGCATTCTGGAAACATAAGAAATGTAACCGATCTGTGGATGATTAATTGTAGCTCAGTAAAGGGCATGCGCTCATTCTCATGATTGGCATGTGTGCAAACTACAAACTACCCTAGTTCAACAATGTTTGTGTAGATCATAGAAATATTACTTAAGTGCTATTTTTATCATATATGGATAGTATCTTAATAACTCTGCTATACTAATAACTTTTTTATTGGATTACTACCAACCTTTGGCAAGCAAAATTTTCTATAGCAGCTTTAACTCGAACTTGTTCCGGTATGGTTGAACAAAAAAAGTTCTTCTATATTGATGATACCCAATTTCAACTCCCTTGCCCTGCCGGTGTTGTGGCTGTAATCTTGCCTCCACGTTGCTGACTTGTTTATTGTTCTTTTCTTTTTCCCCTGAACTCTTCCTTTTTGTTATCAACTTTGCCCTGCAGAAAAATGACCGAGTTATGCGCACTGAACTTTGGGGCTGTAATTTTATAGCTTATTGCAACTGAACTTCATAAATTTTTAACACGAATATGTAAATGAAAACTAAAAGCGACTCCATTGGGCAAGAGCACAAGAGAAATGAAGATAAAGGGCTATTACAAAAACAAAACAATGTAGCGAAATTCAGTTTGACAACGCTAGAAGACAGACTATGCTTTATTTAACTATTTTTTTCGTATTTACCTCCGTTCCAATGAATAAGGCATATAAATTTAGTCAAAAGTCAAACTTTACTAAGTTGCAATGAACGAAGGGGGTATAACGTGAATGAAACTAAGTAAAGTCATTATTTGGCTGAGTAGGAGTTATATTCCTGAAGTACAACGAACCTTAGGAGATGAGTGCGTGGTGAACTCTAAGCTTACAGGATCATTCAATTAGTGGAGGCCGCAAGGAACATGGTAATGTCAGACAGGAGGAGACAGGAAGGCAACCACAACCTGAAAATTTTGAACTCTATATCACCAAAGAAATGTGTGTGCAAAATCACTACTAACAAAGCAGTGTACTAGCTCACCTAGTCACCTGCTTCAGACAGGGTCTACCGGCTCCCACTTCTCGTCAAACATGGGGCAATATAATGGTTCACCTGCCTCAGTCACAGCCCGCGAGCTCATCTGAGCCGGAGATCAATCAGGACGCACGCCATGGAAAAGAGGCAGCCAAGAAATTATGTCATTATACGCCGGTTGGTCTGATTTGCATGCCCTGCCAATATAAGATGCCTTCTTGCTTTCTGAACTATCCCAAACCTGCATTCTGGCCATGATTCCTTCACTGTGCCATATCATCGACAGTTCAAGGAACTACCATACAATTATTCCAAACATGTTAAGACTGAATGGAAGAACACAACAGTTTTATATGAACTCTGCATTTGGTGACCTGGTTTTCTAAGCATAAAGAATAATGCAGGTAGTCACTACTTTCCCCACCTCTCCCCACCTCTCTCGTTTCTTCCACCTTTTCCCTTGAGAGTCGCCGCCAGATCCCTGGCTTGCTCGGCTCGCCTCTCCGGCGGCGCTGCCGTCCGGCGTGGTGGAGAGACTAGAGCGCGGGTTGTACAGAGTAGATTAGGTAGTTTAGTAGTTGTAGCTTTGTGTGCCTATATGGTGTTGTTCGCCTCTATGGCGTCTTTCCCCCTCCTCGGCTGGCCTCCGGTGGCTCGCAGCGGCGCTGGAGCCAGTTCTTCTTTCCTTTGCAGGTTGAATCCGTGGCGGATTGATTGCAGGGTGGAGGAAGATCAAGGTCGATTCAATAAAGCCGCTTGCCGTATCTCCTGCTTCGCGAATCGGGAGTTCTTCCATGTTCCTCTGGCCGGCCGTGGCGGCAAGGGGAGGAACTAGTGCTTCTACTTAGCAGGGTGGTTCTTGCTGCATCATGGAGCTCCACACGCGGTGGTCTTCCTCACTGCCGCGATCCATGGCCAAGAAGATGGCCGAAGTTCAACCTCCACTGCGGAGGCCTTCTCAATCCAGCGCCAGTGCTCGGCGGCTCGCCGCTGCCAAGTGGTTCGTCCCCGGCGGCGTCAAGTCTGCTGGCGGCTGCGATTGCTCGCCGGAAGGGAGAGTCCGAGCGTCCTGAGCTCTGATGATCTCGGCGTCGCCGCCTGGAGATCGCCGGCGAGTTGTGGCAGAGGCACTCAAGGGCTTGATTGCTTTTTATTTTTTAGCTCTAGGGTGTTTTATGTAAAAGCGAAGGCCCTTTCTTTGAATAGTAGGTCTTTCTAGGCAATAGACGAAAATGGCCTTTTTGTAAATTGTTCCTGCCACGTGGATTTATAAAATGCAGCGCTGGGTCTTCTGACCCCACCCCTTGTACAAAAAAAAATGCAGGTAACTACTTCCTAGACCCTATCCATGCAAAAGATGCAACCTAAAATTCCCAACCTTGCACCATGTCAGAATTGATATGTCATTCCTTTGATTTGGGCAAAGTCAAGTGGAAGAAACTGCTAACATGATCTCCCATATCACAATAACTCTACTGATCCCATATATGATAACCAAATCAAACAAGGATCTCACCAGAGGCAGAGCAGACTTCCAAACACCTTGGAGTCGCGGAGTGTCGGGATGTGGCGAGGTGGCCTAGGCCGATGAGCATAACGGCGTGGTTGCCGCAGCAGCACAACTTTGTACATGCACAGAGCCAGGGTGCGGTTTTTCAGTGCCGCGTCACCTCGCCATACAGACCCTTACCCCATAGTGCCTCGCTGCCTACCGGCACCGCTGCTGGGAAGGTGGATGTTACGTTTAGGAGCGCATTGCTAAAGAGCTTTCGGTGCAGGAGTTATCTTGATAGGATATGTGTGTTTGCTCCGCTTAGAGCATCTCCACTCGCGGCGCCCAAACGGCCGCCCAAACGCCTTTGGGGCGTGCCGGACACAAAATCGCCCCCACTCGCGGCGCCCAAACGCGAATTGGGTCCAGCGCGGCCCAGTTTTGTGTCCGGCACGCCCAGCCCACGCTCTCAACTTGGGGAGGCTTGGGGCGGCCCCGGACGGAAGGAAACACGACGCCACGTCGGCCTCCGACGCGCGGGCCACGCCTGGCAGTGAGACGGCGATCGCAATAAGTGCCGACTTCCCCCAATTAGTCCCCAAAAATCGCATTCCCCCGCCATCTCTCCCGCCAAAAGAAAAATCCTCGTGCCGCGCCTGCTCCATGGAGCCGCCGGCACCCAAGAGGAAGGCAGCGAAGGTGGCGGGGAAGACGCTGGGCGTCAAGCGCAAGGCCCCCTGCCCAGGGAGAGGCCGGAGGTGATGAGGCAGGAGGATTGGGACCTCGACGTACTCCGGCGCCGATTGGACACGCAGAACCGTGCCGGGCGCCGCGTGAAGCAGAATGAGAGGAAACGGCTCGGCACGGCGGCGCCATTGACGGCAAGGAAGATCGCCGCCATGAACAAGACCATCGTGGGGTCTTTTGTGATAGCACGCACATTTCTAGTGGTGATTAGCTTCCTTATGAGGAGGTTGAAGGAGATATGCCCTAGAGGCAAATAAATATTAAGTATTTATTGCATTATCTCATTGAGTTTATAATAAGTTTTATACCATGCTATAACTGTATTAATCGGAATTGTTAATACACGTGTGGTATGTGAACAAACCAGAGTCCCTAGTAAGCCTCTATACAAACTAGTTCATTGGTCAACAGATGATCGAAATTTCCCGATCATGGATATTTATGTCGGTTGACAATGAGGTCATTTTATTAGTGGAATAAGATGATGGACATACCCAACAAAGTATTGCAATAGGATCGTGTCACAAAGTTCATTATTGCAATATGCAAATAATATGGTAGCCTATTCCTCAGACCGTGAGATCGTATTTAATCACTACCACCGGAGGGTACTTTGAGTGCATCAATCGTCAGACCATAAATGAGTGACTAAAAAGGTGTACCTCAGGTATTCCAAAAGGGTACGTTGAGGCATATGGATCGAGAGCGGGATTTGTTCATTCGTGTGATGAAAGATACTCTGGGCCCACTCGGTGAGATTACATTTGTAAAGCTGCGCAGCGTATGACTAGGTCATGAGGATGTAATATCACGGAACGAGTTAAGTAGCCCTTGTCGGTAACGAGATAAAACAAAGCAAAGGATGTTAACGATCGTATCTCGGACAAGGGTAGTATCGAAGGAAACAAAAGGAATGGATATTCATGTTAATGGTTCAACGGCGATTATTCGTGGAATGCACAGAGACCGTCATAGGCATCCAGGCCCTCCTGATGGTCATTGGCGAGCGAGGGGTCTCGACCATGTCTGGAGCATTCTCGAACCGTAGGGTAACACACTTAAGGTCTTGACGACGCTTGGAGATCATTTTGGAAACATTGGAATCACAGAAGTGGATAGAAGAGAAACCGGAAGGGTTTCGGAGAGACCGAAGAAAGCTCGGAGTGGTCCGAAAGTTGTTACGGAGCCACGGGAGATTAAATAATATGTAAATATATTAATTAATGAATTATATATATTTAAATATTAATTTAATATTAAATAAAAGAGGAAACATGGTGCAGCCCACCTAAATGGGCCAAACCCTGGAGGGTTGGCCCATGTGGGGGCCGAACCCCCAAAGGGGATGGTGCGGCTGGGCCACATGGGGCCATGGCCACCACGGCAGCCCTAAGCTGGCCGCACCACCCCTTCCTCCTCTTTTGTTTAGTCCCACATGGGGGAGCTAAGGAGAAGGCCACACCCCCCTTCTCCATGTATAAAGGGAGGCATATTAATTGTTTTAATACACAATAAATCCTCTTGTTCGAGGCTGCCCCTCCACCCCCTTCTCCCTCTTCATCTCCCGTAGAGTGCAGTCCCTTGTAAGGACTGCGCGCACGTGAGACCACTATACCGCAGTGCGTCGTCGTACTGCGGAATTCCACCCAAAAGTTCTACTTCCGCAATCCCGGCTGGATCGGGAGACCGGGAGTCGTCGTCAAGCTCCGCACGTGTGTGAGTACTCTGAGGTGCTGCACTTGCGGCGCCGAGGGCGTCACCATCGCGCCGTCTTCATCTTCGTCGCGCCAGGATCTTCGCGACCTTGAGGTCGGCTACGTCGTCTACTTCGACAACGCTTGTGCGGGAGCATAATTCCCGCTTTTCGGTCTACAAGGGTATGTTACCGACATCTTCTTCGTTATCGCATTACTAATAGATAGATCCTTGACTTAGTTTTGGCGTACGCTAGTTAGAAAAATTATTGTTTTATGCTACGAACCCCTTCAGTAGTATCAGAGCCGATCTATGCGTAGTATTGCTGGTACGGTTAGAACACATGTTGAATGTGGATATCAATCTTATAATTGTTACCCTCTAGCGTGCACTTGTTTATGCCGACGGCATTGAGTTGATGAAGCGGCCCGGACCGATCTTACGCGTACGCTTACGCGAGACTGGTTTCGCAACACATATGGCTTGTACCATATATGCGGCAGGCGGGTGTCTGTCTCTCTCTCAATAGACGGCATAGCATTTTCAATGGAGGGCCCGAAAGGGATATAAAACAGACAATTGTTTGATCGGTGTTGTGGTTGAAATTCGTAGGTAAGAAATGGTTCTCTTGCGAAAGCCATAGCAGCCACGTAAAATTTGCAAAAGGATAAACGTAGAAATGTCTAACTTTGTTTTGCAGAGGCTTATTTAATGTGGTATGGTCACGGTAAGTTTTACGAATTGTTCAAACTGTCGGCACGAGGAGGCGCCGTGGACTTTGGCGCCATGCCAGGACGCACGATGAGATCAAGGCGCAAGACCATATCACATTGCACTTTATTATTTTGATGATATTTGTGTTGTGTGCATCCTATTGTTTGCTAGTATTAGATATACGATGGTAGCACTAATTGGATGATCCCTTAATAAAATGCCAAAATTGTGTTCTCCCTTAGTGTGCACCACCAAGAAAGTTCTCTGTTATGAGGCAGGCCGTGACGATCGGGTGTCAGACATATCGGCGTTCGCATACAGTGAGTGTAAGCCACGTTGCACTGCAGATACACTAAATTTAGATTGGCGAGCCTAGTATGTATAGACATAGTCTCGAAACACGTGAGATCGAAAGATCGAGCATGAGTCGCATGAATGATGTGATCGACATTTCGATGTCTAACTTTGCAGTTGCGCCGCTGGCCATGACGGTCGGGGTGGTATAGTGAATTGGGGTCGTGTAATCGCTAAGATATTTTAGAGATGATAATCTTAGTGGAGTTCATTCGATAATTTTGATTATAAACTGAACTCATCATTATAAACTTTGTCTTAAAAGTTCTTGCGAATATCTCTGTAGATTAAGGCTTACTACAACGACGCTTTCGAGTTCGGCCCATTCCTTCGTGGTCCGTTACTTAAATCTGATGGGTCCAACTTCATCGACTGGTACCAAGAGCTGAGGGACACCCTCAACTACAATGGCATACTCTACGTGATAGAAGAACCTTTAGGAGATCCACCAGGAGACTCTGCGGGCGAGGAGGATGATGATGATTATCGCAAACGCCGTGATATCTCCATTTCTGTCCAGTGCACTATGTATTGTAACATGGAGCCTTACTTGAACAATCGTTTCAAGAATACCCAGCCATTTGAGATGGTTGATGAGCTTAAGACAATGTTCATGCAGCAAATAAGGCTGATGAAATTTGAGCACCTGGACTTGTTTCTTTCAATCAAGATGGAAGAAAATACCTGTTTTGAAAGTCATTTGAGGAAGATGCACGACGTGCATAGGCGCCTCACAGTTGATTTGGATTACTGGATGACAGACGAGTTTGCGATAGATGGGGTGTTCCATTCACTTCCCCCCAGCTACAAAGACTACGTCCACACCTATGTTATGACAAGGAGTGAATCAGTCACTTTTCACCAGTTCATGAGCCAGATAAGGAATCTGAAGGTGGAGCCCATAGCAGGGGAGATCGTAGACTGAAAAGGTATATATTTGATATACATGTTGTAAATGTTTTATCTTGCAAACACTTGTTACAGTTATTAAAGTATTTGATGCTTATTCTGTTTTATGAAAACAGGACCCACTGTTGAGTGATTTGGAGGAGATGAGGAGATCATGCACAGCATGCAAGACAGTTGATGGCCAACCACGATCTTCTTCCATAGTTATCATTTTGATTAGTAGTTTTGAATAAAGCTTTGTAATCGGATTGAGTATGATCTTTTAGTGTGTCTTGTATCTTGCAAGGCAGTTATTCATATGTGTAAGGAAACAAGCCAGTTGTTCTATGATTATGAATAAAATCTTCTTATGGTCATATTTTCGATTGCAAATAAGTTATTCTCGTCTCAATGATAACGCATTAAACATTTACAAATAAATAAAATGCTGAAAAATATCCGAAGTTAGTGATGACATCGTTTCGACAAACAACACTACATTTTAGTCATACCGGCGTTGTAATACATCTCTAGATACTTTGATCTATTGAAAAACACAAGCCGTGTCCAATGAGACAAGATGATTAAAATGTACACATATTGACAAGTCAATGTGTAAGGAAAATTGATTGAATAATCATACGTGATGATTAGTAAAATCAATAAGTAGTGGATATCATTATTATCGAAAACTTCATGATGATTCTAAAGTGAATAAATGTATTTACTGAGTGAAACATTGAATCTGAAATTATTTGATAGGATCAAAAGTTTTAGAGAAAAGGTGGATATTAAATTAACAAGAAAATTGGGTCTATATGGTTTGATCAATAGGACATGGATTTGAGTTATGGTTTTAGCATAAGGACTTGTGGAAACCTGTTCTACAAATTATAATACTTGTATATTTATCAAACATGTTGATATATATGTAGCGTTATAATCGTGATGTATTTTTGATAAAGCGTGGTCTTAAATTATCTCTTGAATGGTTAAACGTTATTTAGAGTAAAACATTGAATTAATAAAACATCCGCTTTAGAAAAGGTTATCGCCTAAAAGTTCGTATAAACGATAATAGTTTTAATGTCGTGGTTTCTAGAGTTATACGATAATCTGAAACTATAAACAAATAGTTCTTTGTAAAATATTCATAATAGTTGTGGATATGTCTTCCATGACCAAACATCAATAAAAGCAAAACTTGTATTGTTGTGTTGGTGATTTACGAAAAATTAGTTTTTCATAGAAAGTGTTAGTGGAAGAAAATGAAAGCTTGAATAAGGTAATTGACCTTATGTCCATAAAGTATTGAGTAGCGCAACGGAAAATGTTCTGAAAACAAAACTCTACTAATGGAAATGAAATTGATGATAAAGATCATAGTATTTCAATAAAGAGTTTTCTTAGAATTGTAGGCATCAAGAATAATTACTGTCAAGTTACAGATTAATATTCATGATTTTCTAGCCATGTTATTAGAACAAAAGGGCACCTACGAACTACGAAGAAAATGGGTGATCACAAGTGTGAAATATGACTAAGATTCCTAAATCCCAAGTTGCATTCGAAATTATGAAATAAAAGTTATTTGAATTTCATTGAGTAAAATAGGATTACTCAATTTCTTGCATAAAAGGTTATATGTGAAGAATGAAGCTTTGAGAAGGACATAAAGCTAATTTTGTCATGAGAATGTCTTGGACAAAATCAAATTGTTGACTACATAAATGTAGACATGCTTATGCCTGTTGGATTCGTATTAGTAGGGTACTGATACATCGTAGCTTGAATTTTCGAATTGATAAATGATCAATGATTTTGGAATTAACCAAAATATCGAAAGGAATTATATTTGTATATAATTTGAGTGGGAGTTGAATGGCTTGCCTGATCTAATATGTAGATGACATATTTTGAGTGGGAGCTTGATGAGTTTCCTAGCATTAAATGTAACTGCCATTTTGAGTGGGAGCTTGATCATATCCTTATATGTAAATGATATATTATGGATGGTACTAGTAGAAATTAATTAGGAACAATTACGGAATTGTGGTGAAGTTGAAAATGATTTAAAAATGTTGGTATCTATTTATATAGATAAGGAGTTTAAAATAAAAGTTAAGATGTTTTTCCTAGATTAGATTATGATAGTCAGAATAGAACAAGCCAAGAAAGGTTCCTGGAAATCTGGATAAAACATTTAGTAGATTCCTACACGATAACAGTGGTTAGAAGATGTGTTGCATTCCTATGCCATTGCAATAGGCAACAACATATAAAACTATGTTATGTGCTCGACATAAAATGATCCATGTTCTTATGAGAAGAACAAGTACATAGGCAAATTTGTTGAAATCTGCTGATAGGATTATTCTCGATATTTTTAGAAAAATTGAGAATATACATTTCAAGTCTGTAAAGGTTGGTGAACTAAATTGTAAATGTTACATCAGAAAGATTAGACACCAACCTAAATGACTGAAAAGATCGAAAGCGTTGGTAGGACATAGAATTGATTGGCAAATTCGTCATTAGATCTACATAGGTATAAAAGTATATAGATATTGCAAAAGAGCTATACACATGAAGATTGGTAGAGAAAATCCGTTTTCCGACAAAGTGTGTTTCTAATGTACTTAGCTGATTAAATAATCAGAGTAAGCGCAGGGAAACGAAAGTCTCACTTAGTCACCAATGGTGTAGTTGAATGTTATTGTGATAACAGGAATGATGTCAAATTAGGTGACATCAATGATTCGGAAAGAACATACGGATCTGTGTGGTACAGACCGTTGATGAAAAATTCTTCCACAAGCAAGGCATGATCAGATGCGCTTATAAAGATAAGGCATAATGATTAGATAAGTAAAATGCAGCCAGTTTATTTGTACTCTAGTGCAAGTGGGAGACCGAAGGAGATATACCCTAGAGGCAAATAAATATTAAGTATTTATTGCATTATCTCATTGAGTTTATAATAAGTTTTATACCATGTTATAATTGTATTAATCAGAATTGTTAATACACGTGTGGTATGTGAACAAACCAGAGTCCCTAGTAAGCCTCTATACAAACTAGTTCATTGGTCAACAGATGATCGAGATTTCTCGATCATGGATATTTATGTCGGTTGACAATGAGGTCATTTTATTAGTGCAATAAGATGATGGACATACCCAACAAAGTATTGCAATAGGATCGTGTCACAAAGTTCATTATTGCAATAGGCAAATAATATGGTTGCCTATTCCTCAGACCGTGAGATCGTATTTAATCACTACCACTGGAGGGTACTTTGAGTGCATCAATCGTCAGACCATAAATGGGTGACTAAAATGGTGTACCTCGGGTATTCCAAAAGGGTACATTGAGGCATATGGATCAAGAGCGGGATTTGTTCATCCGTGTGACAGAAAGATACTCTGGGCCCACTCGGTGAGATTACATCTGTAAAGCTGCGCAGCGTATGACTAGGTCATGAGGATGTAATTTCACGGAACGAGTTAAGTAGCCCTTGTCTGTAACGAGATAAAACAAAGCATAGGATGTTAACGATCGTATCTCGGACAAGGGTAGTATCGAAGGAAACAAAAGGAATGGATATTCATGTTAATGGTTCAAAGACGATTATTCGTGGAATGCACAGGGACCATCATATCCATCCAGGCCCTCCTGATGGTCATTGGCGAGCGAGGGGTCTCGACCATGTCTGGAGCATTCTCGAACTATAGGGTAACACACTTAAGGTCTTTACGACTGATACGTCCATTTTGCATCACCATTTTATATCATAATTTACTGCTATTCATTGATATATTTCATATTTGGATGATATACTTTGTTATTTTATCTTGTTTTGCATGTTTGATGATTATTGGAGAATTAACTGCCGGAGTCAGGATTCAGCTGGAAAAAGCATCGTCAAGACACCCTATTTCTGAAGATCTACAATTCACGGAAAACATACAGATGTTCCTATTTTATCAGATGCCGGAGCCAGCCAAAAGGGGAGGCTGAGATGGGCCACGAGGGGCCCACACCACCCCACGGCGCGGGCCACCTCTGCCGTGCCGGGGCATGGTGTGGCCGCCCTGGCCCACCTCTGGCGCTCCCCCTTCGCGTACTTAATCCCCCAGAAACCTAAGACGAGGAAGGCCATCGAGGAAATATTCCGCCGCCTCCACGAGGCGGAAACCACAGAGAGAGAAAAAGCTCTCCGGCAGGGAGAAATCTGCCGGGGAAATTCCTTCCCGGAGGGGGGAAATCATCGCCATCGTCATCGTCATCACGCTGGACTTCATCGGGATCATCATCATCATCTCCACCGCCGTCACCATCATCTCCACCGCTCCACTTCGTTCCGCTGTAACATCTAGGGTTATACTTTGTGTAGTTCATAGGGGAAACTTTCCCGGTGTTGATTACTACTTGTGGTTGATGCTATTAAGTTTTATCGGTGAATTGAAGTATATGTCCAGATTGTTATTCATCATTATATCACCTCTGATCATGATCCATATGATGTCTTGTGAGTAGTTCGTTCAGTTCTTGAGGACATGGGAGAAGTCATGCTGTTAGTAGTGGAACTATGTTGAGTAATATTTAATGGTTTGATATTTAAGTTGTGGTGTTATTCTTCTAGTGGTGTCGTGTGAACGTCGACTACATGACACTTCACCTTTATGGGCCTAGGGAATGCATTGTGTATTCGGCTACTAATTGTGGGGTTGCCGGAGTGACAGAAACCTAAACCCCCGTTAGTAAACCGGTGCATGAGGGAGTGTAGGATCTCAGAGTTTAAGGCTGTGGTTAGATTTATCTTAATTACTTCCTTGTAACGCGGATGCTTGCAAGGGGTTTAATCACAAGTATGTATTAGTCCAAGTTAGGGCAGTGCATTAGCATAGGTTCACCCACACAACACTTATCAAAACAATAAAGATTAATCGCTGTAGGAAGCGAAAGCACTTGACGAAATTCCCGTGTGTCCTCAAGAACATTTTGCCATCATAAGTAAACCAACCGGCTTATCCTTTGCTCTAAAAAGGATTGGGCCACTTGCTGCAATTATTATTACTGTCTTTTATTTACACGTATTTTATTTATCTGCAATATCAAAAACCCCTAAAAACTTGTCTGCTAGTATTTACAGTGATTCCTTGATCAAAACTACTTGTCAACACCTTCTGCTCCTCGTTCGACACTCTTATTTATCGAAAGTACTACGATACACCCCCTATACTTGTGGGTCATCAAGACTATTTTCTGGCGCCGTTGCCGGGGAGTGAAGTGCTATTGGTAAGTGGAATTGGTAAGGGAAACCTTTACTGTAAGTGTGTTTTTATTTCTGCTTGCTGCTTTATTTTATTATGGAGAGATCTCCATTCGAATCCCTATTTGGGAATACTACTGCCACTGCTAAGGTAGTAGATGAACCGCCGCCTGCTGAATTAGATCCATTTAAAATACCTATGAAAATTGTTGAACGTGTTATGGATAACCGCTATGTTGGAGATGGAACCATCCATCCTGGTGATCATTTACTATTTATACATGAATTATGCGAGTTGTTCAAGTGTGCAGGTATTTCAATGGAAAAAGTCAAGAGGAAGTTATTCTCTATATCACTGAAGGGCCGAGCTGCGGAATGGTATAAGATGCTGAAGAATGGCCGATCTATTGGCTGGGAGGAAATTGTACCTCTCTTTTATTCTAAATTCTATCCTCCTAGTGAGATTCATCAAGATCGAAATCGCATATATAATTTTTGGCCTCATGATGGAGAGAGTATTGCCCAAGCGTGGGGGAGATTGAAGTCACTAATGCTCAAATGTCCCATTCATGAGCTCCCAAGTAATATTGTTATCAATAATTTTTATGCAAGGCTTTCTCTTCATGATAAGGATTTATTGGATGCCTCTTGTTCTGGATCATTTACACGTACTGAAGAAGAAGTTAAATGGGACCTTCTTGACCGTATTCAGGAAAATACTGAAGGATGGGAGAACGACAAAGGTAGAAAGTCAGGTATAAATTATGATTACGAATGCATTAAATCTTTTATGGAGACTGATGATTTCCGTAATGTTAGTGCTGTTTATTGTCTTGATTCTCAAGTTGTTGCAAATTATTACAAAGCTTTTGCCTCTTATCTTGATGTGCCTAAGAAGGATTTGAATAAATATCATGAACCTTATAAAGATAAAACCAATTCGGCCATTGGCAAAAGTATTGAAGTTCATACTGTTGATCACATTTTGCCAGAACCTTATATTGAAAAAATACCTTTTCCTGTTAAAGTCAAGGAACATTCTCTGATAGCTAGTGTGGTTAATAAAAGTGCCAAGAAACCTTTAGAGCCTGATGAACAAATAACTGTTGAACCTGAAGTAGCAATAGTAAAGGATTTGGTAACTGAAAATGTAGATGGAGAACATATTATCTTTTGTGAAGATGCTTCTAATATTGTTTCGCATCCTGGTAAATCTAGGAAAACAAGTGTTCCTGTGCTTTCAGTGAAGATAGGAGAACATTGCTATTATGGTTTATGTGATATTGGTGCAAGTTCCAGTGCTATTCCTTTTGAACTTTATAAAGAAATTATGCATGAAATTAGTCCCTGTGAACTTGAGGATATTGATGTGGTTATTCAACTTGCCAATAGGGAAACTATCTCTCCCATTGGTATTGTGAGAGATGTCGAGGTTTTATGCGGTAAAACTAAATATCCTACTGATTTTCTAGTACTTGGTTCTAAAGCTAGTAAAACTTGTCCTATTATTTTCGGTAGACCTTTCTTGAATACATGTGGTGCTATTATAGATTGTAAGAAAGAGAAATTTACACTAAATTTAATGGAGAATCTTATGAGTTTAATTTCTCTAAGTTTGGTAAGAAACTTTATGAAACTGATTTGCCTAATGAGGACTCGAAAATTGAACAACTGCTGCTATTGCTATTGCTCCTAACAATGCCTTGCAGCAATTTATGGAGGAACACGAAAGTGAGGTCTTTATGGAGGAAAGGAATGAAATTGACAATATCTTTCTTCATCAACCACCATTACTTAAGCATAATTTGCCGGTGGAAGATTTGGGTACCCCTGCACCTCCTAAAGAAGATCCTGTTTTTGATTTAAAACCTTTGCCTGATAATCTTAAATATGCTCACATTGATGATAAGAAAACATATCCTGTTATTATTAGTTCTAAACTTTCAGGTACTGAAGAGGCAAGGTTATTGGAAGTATTGAGGAAACACCGAGGGCTATCGGATATACTCTGGATGATTTAAAAGGGATTTCTCCTACTGTATGTCAACACGCCATCAACATGGAAGATGATGCAAAACCTGTTGTGGAGCACCAGCGTCGTTAATCCCTAAAATGAAGTGGTAAGAAATGAGGTATTAAAACTCCTCGATGCTGGTATAATTTATCCTATTGCTGATAGTAAATGGGTAAGTCCTGTGCATTGTGTTCCTAAGAAAGGAGGAGTTACTGTTGTGCCAAATGAAAATGATGAACTTATTCCTCAAAGAGTAGTTGTTGGATATAGGATGTGCATTGATTTTCGAAAGGTTAATAAAGTTACTAAGAAAGATCACTATCCTTTACCTTTTATTGATCAAATGTTAGAAAGGTTGTCTAAGAAAACTCATTTTTGCTTTCTTGATGGTTATTCTGGATTTTCACAAATTGCTGTTAGAGCGAAAGATCAAGAGAAAACTACTTTTACTTGTCCTTATGGAACTTATGCTTATAGGCGTATGCCTTTTGGTTTGTGTAATGCTCCTGCTACGTTTCAAAGATGCATGTCTGCTATTTTTCATGGTTTTTGTGAAAAAATTGTGGAAGTATTCATGGACGATTTTTCCGTCTATGGAACTTCTTTTGATAACTGCTTGCAAAACCTTGATAAAGTTTTGCAGAGATGTGAGGAAACTAATCTTGTTCTTAATTGGGAGAAATGTCACTTTATGGTTAATGAAGGGATTGTTCTTGGACATAAAATTTCTGAAAGAGGTATTGAAGTGGACAGAGCTAAAGTTGAAGCAATTGAGAAAATGCCCTGTCCCAGGGATGTTAAAGGTATTCGTAGTATTCTCGGTCATGCCGGTTTCTATAGAAGGTTTATTAAAGATTTCTCTAAAATTTCAAAACCTCTTACTAATCTTCTCCAAAAAGATGTACCTTTTGTTTTTGATGATGATTGTAAAGAAGCTTTTGAGGCTCTAAAAAAGGCTTTAACCACTGCTCCTGTTGTTCAACCTCCTGATTGGACTTTACCTTTCGAAATTATGTGTGATGCTAGTGATTTTGCTGTAGGTGCTGTTCTTGGACAGCGAGTAGATAAGAAGTTGAATGTTATTCATTATGCTAGTAAGACTCTTGATGCTGCTCAAAAGAATTATGCCACTACTGAAAAAGAGTTTTTAGCAGTAGTTTTTGCTTGTGATAAGTTTAGACCCTATATTGTTGATTCGAAAGTTATTATCCATACCGATCATGCTGCTATTAGATACCTTATGGAAAAGAAAGATGCTAAGCCTAGACTTATAAGATGGGTGCTTTTATTACAAGAGTTTGATTTGCATATTGTAGATAGGAAAGGTGCTGAAAATCCTGTCGCTGATAATTTGTCTAGATTGGAAAACATTTCTTATGATCCTGTTCCTGTTAACGATAGTTTTCCAAATGAACAATTGGCTGTGATAAAGGTAAGCTCGCGAGAAAGTCCTTGGTATGCTGACTATGCTAACTTTATTGTTGCCAAGTATTTGCCTCCAACCTTTACAGCTCAGCAAAGAAGGAAATTCTTTTATGACTTGAGGCATTATTTTTGGGATGACCCACACTTATATAAAGAAGGAGTGGATGGTATAATGCGAAGATGTGTTCCAGAATTTGAAAAAAGAAATATTGAGAAAATGCCATGGAAGTGCTTATGGAGGACATCATGCTGGAGATAGAACTGCACAAAAGGTTTTACAATCAGGTTTTTATTGGCCTACTCTTTTTAAAGATGCAAGAAAATTTATTTTATCATGCGATGAATGTCAAAGAGTTGGTAATATAACTAGACGCAATGAAATGCCTATGAATTATTCTCTTGTTATTGAACCTTTTGACTGTTGGGGATTTGACTTTATGGGTCCTTTTCCTCCTTCTGATGGTTATACTCATATACTTGTTGCTGTTGATTATGTTACTAAATGGGTAGAAGCTATACCAACATCTAGTGCTGATGGTGAGACATCATTAAAAATGCTTAAAGATATTATTTTTCCAAGGTTTGGTGTGCCTAGATATCTCATGACTGATGGTGGTTCTCATTTTATCCATGGTGCTTTTAGAAAAACCCTTGCTAAATATGATGTTAATCATAGAATTTCTTCACCTTATCATCCTCAAACAAGTGGACAAGTAGAATTATCAAATAGAGAGATTAAATCTATTTTGCAGAAGACTGTTAATAAATCTAGAAAGAATTGGGCTAGGAAGCTTAATGATGCTTTGTGGGCTTATAGAACTGCTTATAAAAATCCTATGGGTATGTCTCCTTATAAAATGGTTTACGGAAAAGCTTGTCATTTACCTCTAGAATTAGAACATAAAGCTTATTGGGCCGTAAAAGAACTTAATAGAGATTTTAAACTTGCCGGTAAAAAAAGGTTACTTGACTTGAGTTCCTTAGATGAATGGAGAAGTGAAGCTTATGAAAATGCTAGACTTTTTAAAGAGAAAGTGAAACAATGGCATGATAGGAGAATCCTAAAGAGAGAGTTTAATGTTGGTGAGAAAGTTCTATTGTATAGGTCTCGTCTCAGATTTTTTGCAGGTAAATTACTTTCGAAATGGGAAGGACCTTATGTTGTTTCAGAGGTTTACCGTTCAGGTGCAATCAAAATTACTTCGCTTGATGGTGACAAATCTCAAGTGGTTAATGGTCAAAGACTCAAGCATTATATTTCTGGGGATTCTTATAACGAAGACGTTGATATTATTCAAGTAGTGACTCCGGAAGATTTTATTAAAAGTCAAATTCAGAAAACTGCAGAGTCTGTTTTCGAATAGGTAACAGTTTTGGTAAGAAAAAGTTCGCGTTTAACTTCCAACTTATGTTTTTGTTGTTTTTATTAAATATGGAAAATTATGAGCCAAAAACGGGGAGGAAACGGTGCCCGAGGGCACCACACCACCCCACGGCGCGGGCCCACCCTTGGCCGCGCCGGGTGATGCATGTAAAATGCATACATGAACTTTACATTTTATTACATGTTATTCCATGTTATTTGCATCATATAAGGGTTATATTCATGATTTATATTAAGTTTTGGGGATAATTAACAACTCCCCCATTTTTCTGGAATTAACCCTGCGCTGTCAGAAAACCCCTTTTTCTATATTTTGATGTTTCAGGGACGACGTCCAAATGACCTGAAACTTTACGGGGATCACTTTTTTGGAAGGAACGAAACGTAGGCGCAAAGGAATCGAAGAAACGGAGACCAGAAGGCAGAAAGGGTGGGCCCACGTGGCCAGATTCCCTGACCGCGTGGGTCCCCCATCCTGGCCCTCGGGCCTCCGCTGCCGTCGATCTTTCTTCCCGAAGCTTCGTCTTGACCTAAAAACGACTATATATAGACCCCCCAGGGCTTTCGCGAAAGAGAGCGCCGCCAAAACAGAGACCTGGAGCTGAAGATTGGAGGGGGAAAACTCCGGCGGGGCGCTGCCGGTGTGGTCTCCTTCCCCTCCAACAACATCTCCACCGACACCATGATGAAGAGGGAGTAGTCCACCCCTGGACTATGGGTTTGTGGAAGTAACTTATGTATCTCTCCTCTCTATGAGCTTCACTAATTAGTACCGTATGAGCTTGAACATGATTACGGTCATCTATGTAATTCCTTTGTGGTGGATCTTTATTATGAGTTAATACATGTTTGAGATTGCAATGGTTTTGTTTCAGTTATGAAAGTAGATGCATATTATGTACCCCGTTCTTATTTACTTGTCATGATCAAGCATGTTTATGAGAGCATGTGAGGGGAACGTGTGCATTAGTTGGAGTAACGGGGGGTGGCTAGTGCAGTGAACGTGACAGAAAGTTCTGCGATCCACTTGGGTTTTCTACCTTACTTTGTTGCCTCACTAGGGATAAACAAAAATACCATGCTACCGGAGAGTGGATGTGACCTTGGCCACTATCTCCATGACTAGATCTAGCATGTTCTTATTTTAACTTCATGTCATTGAACTTATTGCTATGCTCTGATTTATCTTAATTACTAAGGTGTTATGATTTAGTTCGCATCTTGGTGGAGCATAAGAAGAGAACAACTTATACTTGAGATCTCTATGTTAGGACGTGATGCCCATATTATTAATAACTTGTCAAACCATGTCTTGCCATCTTTCATGTTAATTTTAGTGTTCCATTGTCTACCACGTTATCAAGAGAGAGTGCATTTGTGAAACCATGAACCCCGGTCCATTTTTAATCATAAGAAACACCTTTCCAACACTTTTATCACCACTTTTGTTTGCTGCCATTATTAAATCCGAAAATACAAAAACACTTTTACATCTTGCATTCATCATAAAAAACCCAAAAATATCATTTATCATTACTACCATCATCCTTGCATATTTATTTTACCATCATTGCATATTTACTACTGTTTGCATATTTATTTTATTATCATTCTCACACCTTGTGCTTGACAACCACTTGGTGAGGTTGAGGGCACAAAACAATTTATTTTGTTGCAGGTTCTCAAGAGAAGGATAAGGAGATAACACCTGAAATACTGGTTCCCCGAGAGTTCGATATTAAACCCTCGAGTCACCCCTCGTGGGGAAAACTGTCTTCCACTACTACATACACTCTGCACTTGGAGTCTCAACCTAACCCATTTACTTTTCACGCAGGTACACGCAAGGGGCTAGCAACTGTTTTCTGGCGCCGTTGTGGGGTAACTACGTGAAGGGCCATCAAGACGTTTTCTGGCGCCGTTGCCGGGGAACCATAGCTGAAAGGTTTATCCAAGGATCACTCACATCAAGTCAACTTCATCACCAACTTGTGTAACAACCTAAGCTTGGGGAAGTTGCACCTACGTGAGCATCATCTTATCCATCTTTACCTACAATCATTTTATTTTGTTTTGTTCTTGTCTTGCATATCATCTTTATATTTCGGTTTGCATTTTTATATTCAGTTTTGCATTTTGTGTTGCATTTGTTATTTCGAGTTGCATTAGTGTCATTTTACTTTCAGTTTTGCATAAAAAATTAAAAACACATAAAAACTTGTTAAAATGGGAGATAGAACTAAATTGTGTGACTACACAAACACTCCTAATGATCAATTTATTGCTAAGCCTATCACCACACCTGAGATTACTGCTGAGAGCTATGAAGTTAGTCCTAGTTTGTTAAACTTGATAACTAGGGAACAATTTGGTGGTAGTGCTGTTGAGGATGCCTCTATGCATCTTCATGATTTTATTGAAATCTGTGACATGCAAAAGTTTAAAAATGTTGAAAGTAATGTCTTAAAACTGAAGTTATTTCCTTTCTCACTTAGAGGAAAAGCTAAAGAGTGGCTACATTCATTACCTACTGGTAGTATTAATTCTTGGGATGATTTAAAAGAAGCTTTCATTAAGAAATATTATCCCCCTGTTAAAATACTGCAAAATAGAAACAATATCCTCTCTTTTAGGCAAAATGAAAATGAACATGTTGCCATGGCTTGGGATAGGATTAAACTCATGCTTAGAACTTGTCCATCACATGGGGTTAATGAATGGACCATTTTACACTCTTTTTACAATGGTCTAAATTACATGTCTAGAAATATACTTGATTCAGCTGCTGGAGGTGCTTTCATGGGAAAAACTATATTAGAAGCTAAGAACATTTTGGAAAGTATCTTGCAAAATTATAGTCAATGGCATACTGATAGAGCACCTAGTTCATCTAAGAAAGTGAACTCTATAGAAGAAACAAATGATTTGTCATCTAAAATGGACACCATTCTTGCTTTTATTAATAAACAAAATTTTGAAAATATGCCTTTGCAAGAACTAGTTGGTAATAATCCTGAAAATGTTGATGTCAACTTCATTAGGAACTATGGTAACAACAATTATAACTCTTATAATAAGCCCCCATATGTTCCAAACAAATATACCACTAGTAGTAATGTTTCTAGTGATTTGGAAAACACCATTAGATCATTTATATCTACTCAAAAGGAGCTCAATAAGGAGTTCATATCCAAATTCGAAAAACATGATATTTTGTTTGAAAGAGTAGATCAACTCACTAAGGAAGTTTCCTCATTAAAGAACATCATTATATCTCAAAAAGAGAAAAAGTTGAGGAAGTTAAAATGCTTAGTGAAGTTAAGGAACCATTTGTTGATTTAGAGAAGTGTAGCTTGCATGAATTAATTTCTATCTTACAAAAATTTGCAAGTGATCCTTCTGTTAATATTAACCAGGCTGGTTTTGGTTCCTATATTGCTAATCATGTCTTAAAAGAAAAGATTGCTAGGTACAATCAAGAAGCTATGATACCACCTAAGCTTGGGGATATCTGGATCCCTAAGTACTAGTAACCATTGGAAAAGAGACACACCATGCCATTTTAGATCTAGGATCTAGTGTCTCTATATTATCTAAAGAACTATATGAAGTCCTTGAACTTAAAAATATTGAGAAATGCTCTATTGAACTTGCACTTGCTGATGATTCCATTAGACATGCTCTAGGAAAAGTAAGTGATGTTATGGTAGAGTTACACATGACTTTTGTGCCTGTTGATTTTCTAATCATGGACATGGGGAATAAAACCTCTAGTCCTATTATTTTGGGAAGACCTTTTCTTCGTACTACAGGTGCCATTATTGATTCAAAGGAAGGGAATGTGAAGTTTCAGTTTCCACACAAGAAGAGCATGGAACACTTCCCAAGGAAGAGGGACACACCAAGGTTCAAGCTCCCTCATGAGCTACGTCCCCTTTGATTATCAAGTAAGTAAGCCTAGCTATATGGCTATAAAGAAAGCGCTTTACGGGAGGCAACCCGGTTGTTTTTGTTTGAGATTTTCTTTGAGTCCTCTTGCTGTAACAAGAGAGTAGTTTGTTAGTTTTGTTTCTGGGATTTTTAATAAAGAACCAAGTTTTACCTATTTTGGGTTTGAAAAGTTGCTATTCATTTTCGGAGAGTTTTCTGCCTGCACGAAGTCTGTGCACGGTTTGATTTTTCATTTTTTATCTGTAACTCCGATTGAGCTGTAATTTGAACTGTAGCTTCAACTTTTCATCCTGTATACGTGATTTTTGCAGATTTTTCTGACGAGTTTAAGTAGGGTAGAAAAATGCGTTTTGCTGCTGCTGTTTTTCTGGACAGATTCTGTCTTGATATTGTTTGATGCATTCTTTGAGCTTTTTGCTTGAATCTTTTTGATTCAATTGAGTTTATGAGTAGGCATACAACATTATATACTCTCTGGACATTCATATGAATTTTTGCCTAAGGATTTTATGCAGCAAGGAACCTATTTGTTTATCACTACTAATATCACCCCACAGAAAAGAAATGGGAGAAACGGTGTTTTGAAGTTTTTTCACAGGGATTAGAGGAGCTGCACCAAGAGCTATCCAAGGATGGTGAAGACCATAAGCTTGGGGATGTCAAGACAACCCCACTGACCAACACACTCTCGGTTTGCACACGTCTAACTTCTGTTTTTCGATCAAAGCACTTTATCGTATAAACTTGGAGCGTCTGTTTTTTTTTGCTTTTGTTATTTCGGTTTGTTATAAGACCACCACTATCATTTATATATGAGAGAGCTACTGGAAGTTTGGGTTGAATTATGTTGGATGCTATTAAATATATTGGGATAGGGATGTTTGAGTTGATTTTAAAAGATACATATAGTTGCATAATTCATGTGCTTTGAATGAATGTTAATTTGCAAGTGTGTTGTCAAGAGCTATCTTTTACCATGTTTAGATGTTGAATTTTAACTTTACTTGGTTTAACATGGATTGATTAGTTCTATGGACACTTATGCATGCATTTAGATGGTCAACTTTCTCCCTATTGCTAGCCCAAAAATTACAACAAGTAAAAAGCTTGTTTCCCAACACCTTCAACCAAAGTTTTTCCAGTGAGTCCACCATATCTACCTATTAGCTTTATGCTATTCCAAGTATGTTTATCATGTTATATTGTGTTATCTACATTTCTGAATTTAAATGCTTATGTTATTGATTGTCATGGGAAAAATTGGTTAAAAGCTCTCACGAACTTGATGCACAATTTACTTTTATTGCATTTAATAAGCATGAACCATTGTGATTAAAATTATGAAGTTGTGGGCTTGACAATTGTTTTGGTTGGGAGTTAGCCCATATGTGCTGTCACATGGCAAGCTTTCAACATTGCACTTATTTATATTTAGTTGATGTCATGTACTTTTGTTTATGGATGCCTATCATGGGTGAAATGAATGTGGATACTTAGTAAGTTCAAAGAGTTTGTATAAATGGTTAGAGAAATGCCTGGGCCGCTAATCTAAGCCATGCATCATTCATGGTGGAAATTTACAGCATAACCATAATGTTCATTCAGTGATGCACCTCATAATAAAAAGCTATACCCATAGTAAATAAAAGAGTGCTGAGATTGTTCATTGTCTGTTTGTCTTGTTGTTTTGACATGGGCTTGTTCATGTCAAGGGGCAAGAGGTACCCCAGTGCAGTTCTTGATGATACTATTATTACTTGCAATGACCTTTATTTGAATTTACTTTGTGGACCAAAGTGAGTAACACATGGTGTAGGTACTTGTATTCAAGGGACATGAGACATTCAACCAATACATTGTCAAGCACACCACTCATATTTGCTTTCACTTTAAACATTAATCATTCAAGATGCTATGATAGGGGTAATGAGAGCTCCACACCAATGACTACCACATTGCAAGCATTAACTTAAGTAGAAGTGTTTGGAAGTTAGATGAAACTTATTCATGCTTTACCTCTACTTATTTATCTATCCAAAGTGTCCACCTTTTATATTCAGTTTTCATAAGAAGTACTCTATGACCACCATAGGATGTTTTTACTTTTCATTATGCATACATTTGGTCCATAGTACTTTCTTCTATTTACACTTTGTGAATTTATCATTGAACATCTTTACATTGAGTATTTGATATCACTTCATAATTTATCTTGCATATTGTTATTCCTTTGAAGAATGAATCATTTGACTCTATGTAGCAATAGTAATCACCTTTGATATCCATTGATAGTATTAAAATGCAAAGTCCATGTTAGTTTTATCACCTTCATACTCGGGACGAGCATGGGTTAAGCTTGGGGATGTTGATGCATGTAAAATGCATACATGAACTTTACATTTTATTCCATGTTATTTGCATCATATAAGGGTTATATTCATGATTTATATTGAGTTTTGGGGATAATTAACAACTCCCCATTTTTCTGGAATTAACCCTGCGCTGTCAGAAAACCCCTTTTTCTATATTTTGATGTTTCAGGGACCCAAACGACGTCCAAATGACCTGAAACTTTACGGGGATCACTTTTTTGGAAGGAACGAAACGTAGGCGCAAAGGAATCGAAGAAACGGAGACCAGAAGGCAGAAAGGGGTGGGCCCACGCGGCCAGATTCCCTGACCGCGTGGGTCCCCCATCCTGGCCCTCGGGCCTCCGCTGCCGTCGATCTTTCTTCCCGAAGCTTCGTCTTGACCTAAAAACGACTATATATAGACCCCCCAGGGCTTTCGCGAAAGAGAGCGCCGCCGAAACACAGAAACCACGAAACAGAGACCTGGAGCTGAAGATTGGAGGGGGAAAACTCCGGCGGGGCGCTGCCGGTGTGGTCTCCTTCCCCTCCAACAACATCTCCACCGACACCATGATGAAGAGGGAGTAGTCCACCCTGGACTATGGGTTTGTGGAAGTAACTTATGTATCTCTCTCTCTATGAGCTTCACTAATTAGTACCGTATGAGCTGCTGAACATGATTACGGTCATCTATGTAATTCCTTTGTGGTGGATCTTTATTATGAGTTAATACATGTTTGAGATTGCAATGGTTTTGTTTCAGTTATGAAAGTAGATGCATATTATGTACCCCGTTCTTATTTACTTGTCATGATCAAGCATGTTTATGAGAGCATGTGAGGGGGAACGTGTGCATTAGTTGGAGTAACGGGGGGTGGCTAGTGCAGTGAACGTGACAGAAAGTTCTGCGATCCACTTGGGTTTTCTACCTTACTTTGTTGCCTCACTAGGGATAAACAAAAATACCATGCTACCGGAGAGTGGATGTGACCTTGGCCACTATCTCCATGACTAGATCTAGCATGTTCTTATTTTAACTTCATGTCATTGAACTTATTGCTATGCTCTGATTTATCTTAATTACTAAGGTGTTATGATTTAGTTCGCATCTTGGTGGAGCATAAGAGAGAGAACAACTTATACTTGAGATCTCTATGTTAGGACGTGATGCCCATATTATTAATAACTTGTCAAACCATGTCTTGCCATCTTACATGTTAATTTTAGTGTTCCATTGTCTACCACGTTATCAAGAGAGAGTGCATTTGTGAAACCATGAACCCCGGTCCATTTTTAATCATAAGAAACACCTTTCCAACACTTTTATCACCACTTTTGTTTGCTGCCATTATTAAATCCGAAAATACAAAAACACTTTTACATCTTGCATTCATCATAAAAAACCCAAAAATATCATTTATCATTACTACCATCATCCTTGCATATTTATTTTACCATCATTGCATATTTACTACTGTTTGCATATTTATTTTATTATCATTCTCACACCTTGTGCTTGACAACCACTTGGTGAGGTTGAGGGCACAAAACAATTTATTTTGTTGCAGGTTCTCAAGAGAAGGATAAGGAGATAACACCTGAAATACTGGTTCCCCGAGAGTTCGATATTAAACCCTCGAGTCACCCCTCGTGGGGAAAACTGTCTTCCACTACTACATACACTCTGCACTTGGAGTCTCAACCTAACCCATTTACTTTTCACGCAGGTATCACGCGAAGGGGCTAGCCACTGTTTTCTGGCGCCGTTGTGGGGTAACTACGTGAAGGGCCATCACCGGGGCCTGGTGTGGGCGCCTCGGAGCCCGTCTCCGACCCAGTTTTGACCTGGACTTTCCTTTTGTTATGGAACTTTTTGCTATATAACCCACCGGATCCCCCGATGTCCGTATATCGTTTTCTTGTCGTGTTTTCGTTTCGGGTTGTTTCTGTTCAGATGTCGTCCTAGGGTTCATCTTCAGAGAAGTACGTGCTGCGACGTCAACGTGAGCTCCTCCGTTACCTCGATCAGGGGACTTTCATCGGATGGTCAGAAGAAGAAAGGATCACAGCTAGGCGCAAGGATATGGATCAGAGCATCAAGGAGGAAGTAAAGAAGATGTCGTCAAACAAAGAAGGACAGATTGCTGCAAGATCAAGGACAAGCAAACCTACTTTTGTGGGATCAATTAACACTCAACGTGCTTTTCTCATAATATGCAGGGAGCGACACCGCCTGTTCCAGATCTTAGCTCTTTTCCTGCAGTAACTGAGGCTCTTTGAGTCACTGATGAGTTTTGCGATCAATATCGAGTTCTGAGAATGGAGGTGGAGATACTCCAAGAGGAGAACGACAGGCTTCGCCGCATGCTAGAGCGGTTCCTGTCCCCAATCAAGATCGTCCCACCATCACCACCGAAGGAGTAATTCATCATTGGTATTGGCATCCCCTCAGCTTGTCCAAGCTTGGGGGGAGTGCTGCGGTATCATCACCATCATCTTTTACCTTTTACTTTTCAGTCGAGTCATATCATGAGTAGAGAAGTTATCATATAGGATGGTTTGCAGCGTGGACTATCTCTCCTTTAATTGGTTATCTATGTATCCCTTGGTGTGAGTTGCCGTTATTGGAATATTAATGAGAAGTTTTATCATTTACTTTCTGCACACTTTATTTTAATTTGCAAATTTCTGTCATATGAATGATCTTGTTGTTAGTATTGGCATCACTTTGGGAGCGTAAAGTAAATCTATTTGGTTTTGGAAAACTTAGCATTGGTCAGTAGCAACAATACTTTGAGGCTTAAGTAGAAAAGAGGGGATTGCATGTAGATACATTATCTCATTATCTTTCTTTCTTGTTGGCGCATGAGCTTAGTATTCTCAAGTTAAAATTATTTGTGTTTATAAGGAAGATTGCATGATTATTTCTATTACATTTATATTTGTTTGTATCCCTCCACTGTTATGCTTGCTACCCAGCCTTGCTAGCCAAAAACCTGTACTGAGAGGGAATGCTTCTCGTGCATCCAAACCTTGAGCCAAAACCCATGCCATTTGTGTCCACCATAACTACCTATATGTGGTGTTTCCTTGCCACTCCAAGTAAATACTTCATGTGCTATCTTTAAACTATTCAAAAGCTACTACTCCTTATTTGTGTCACTATTTACTAGCTCATGAGGAAGTATGTGGGTTATTCTTTATTTAGCTTGTCAGACAGACTTTCACCACCAGACTAGCGACATATACATCCGCTTATCTATTAAATTTGTAAAACGAGCTGGCAAATGGGGTGCCTAGTCCCAATTAATTACAACTTTAACCGCTTAATTCTCTTCACATTTTTGCCCTGATTTATCAGACAAGCAATGATACCAGTGAATAACTGCATGTGTAAACAAAAGAGAAAAGAGGGATGATCTGCCCTGCTGGTAGAAATAACGTCCTTCATGGGAGCCGCTCTTGAAAGTCTGGTTGACAAGAGAGATATTGTTTTCACCCACTACCATTCGTTGGCAATTCTCATACACCACTCAAAACTTATATTTTTATTCTCTATATGATTTTAAAAACTTAAAAAGCTCTAGCACATGATTTAATCCCTGCTTCCCTCTGCGAAGGGCCTTTCTTTTATTTTTATGTTGAGTCAGTAAACCTATTCCTTTCTTTCTTGAGCAAGCATTTGAGTTGTTGTGATTCAACCATCTATATATTAATATTATCAATCATGTCTGTTATCCTTCCTTGTTTTGCACACGTCTTTTATCTGAAGGAATGTAACTTTGAAAGTTATCAATGACTGTAAAGAAATTGTGATAATTGAGCATGTAAGTTCTGCAATATAGCTCCGATATAAGGACTCTACTCGAAAGATAAGTACAATCTGTTAATTGTTCTCTGACCAAGAACGAAGTTTGCCATCACCAAACTATGATTTTCTTTATGCACCTTTATTGTGATTTCCATTGCTCGTTTCAAGATAAGTTATATGAGGGGAAGTTGCTGTCTAAAATGATTTGTGTATTAATACATGTTGATGCTCGTTGTCCGTATTTTTTATTATCAACGCTTCACTCCATAAACCTGTGGTCTTGTTTACTGAGTTTAGTTTTCGCTTGGGGACAAGCGAGGTCTAAGCTTGGGGGGAGTTGATACGTCCATTTTGCATCACCATTTTATATCATAATTTACTGCTATTCATTGATATATTTCATATTTGGATGATATACTTATGTTATTTTATCTTGTTTTGCATGTTTGATGATTATTGGAGAATTAACTGCCGGAGTCAGGATTCAGCTGGAAAAAGCATCGTCAAGACACCCTATTTCTGAAAATCGACAATTCATGGAAAACATACAGATGTTCCTATTTTATCAGATGCCGGAGCCAGCCAAAAGGGGAGGCTGAGATGGGCCACGAGGGGCCCACACCACCCCATGGCGCGGGGCCCCCCTCTACCGCGCCGGGGCATGTTGTGGCCGCCCTGGCCCACCTCTGGTGCTCCCCCTTCGCGTACTTAATCCCCTAGAAACCCTAAGACGAGGAAGGCCATCGAGGAAATATTCCGCCGCCTCCACGAGGCGGAAACCACAGAGACAGAAAAAGCTCTCCGTCAGGGAGAAATCTGCCGGGGAAATTCCTTCCCGGGGGGGGGAAATCATCGCCATCGTTATCGTCATCACGCTGGACTTCATCGGGATCATCATCATCTCCACCGTCGTCACCATCATCTCCACCGCTCCACTTCGTTCTGCTGTAACATCTAGGGTTATACTTTGTGTAGTTCATAGGGGAAACTTTCCCGATGTTGATTACTACTTGTGGTTGATGCTATTAAGTTTTATCGGTGAATTGAAGTATATGTCCAGATTGTTATTCATCATTATATCACCTCTGATCATGATCCATATGATGTCTTGTGAGTAGTTCGTTCAGTTCTTGAGGACATGGGAGAAGTCATGCTGTTAGTAGTGGAACTATGTTGAGTAATATTTAATGGTTTGATATTTAAGTTGTGGTGTTATTCTTCTAGTGGTGTCGTGTGAACGTCGACTACATGACACTTCACCTTTATGGGCCTAGGGGAATGCATTGTGTATTCGGCTATTAATTTTGGGGTTGCCGGAATGACAGAAACCTAAACCTCCGTTAGTAAACCGGTGCATGAGGGAGTGTAGGATCTCAGAGTTTAAGGCTGTGGTTAGATTTATCTTAATTACTTCCTTGTAACGCGGATGCTTGCAAGGGGTTTAATCACAAGTATGTATTAGTCCAATTTAGGGCAGTGCATTAGCATAGGTTCACCCACACAACACTTATCAAAACAATAAAGATTAATCGGCTGTAGGAAGCGAAAGCACTTGACGAAATTTCCGTGTGTCCTCAAGAACATTTTGCCATCATAAGTAAACCAACCGGCTTATTCTTTGCTCTAAAAAGGATTGGGCCACTTGCTGCAATTATTATTACTGTCTTTTATTTACACGTATTTTATTTATCTGCAATATCAAAAACCCCTAAAAACTTGTCCGCTAATATTTACAGTGATTCCTTGATCAAAACTACTTGTCAACACCTTCTGCTCCTCGTTGGATTCGACACTCTTATTTATCGAAAGTACTACGATACACCCCCTATACTTGTGGGTCATCAACGACGCTTGGAGATCATTTTGGAAACATTGGAATCACAGAGGTGGATAGAAGAGAAACCGGAAGGGTTCCGGAGAGACCGAAGAAAGTTCGGAGTGGTCGAAAAGTTGTTACGGAGCCACGGGAGATTAAATAATACGTAAATATATTAATTAATGAACTATATATATTTAAATATTAATTTAATATTAACTAAAAGAGGAAAAATGGTGCAGCCCACCTAAATGGGGTTGGCCCATGTGGGGGCCGAACCCCAAAGAGGATGGTGCGGCTGGGCCACATGGGGCCCATGGCCACCACGGCCAGCCGTAAGCTGGCCGCACCACCCCCTCCTCCTGTTTTGTTTAGTCCCACATGGGGGAGGTAAGGAGAAGGGCACACCCCCTTCTCCATATATAAAGGGAGGCATATTAATTGTTTTAATACACAATAAATCCTCTTGGTCGAGGCTGCCCCTCCACTCCCTTTCTCCCTCTTTATCTCCCATAGAGTGTGGTCCCTTGTAAGGACTGCGCGCACGTGAGACCACTATACCGCAGTGCGCCGTCGTACTACGGAATTTCACCCAAAAGTTCTCCTTCCGCAATCCCGGCTGGATCAGGGAGACCGGGAGTCGTTGTCAAGCTCCGCACATGTGTGAGTACTCGGAGGTGCTGCACTTGCGGCGCCGGGGCCATCACCGTCGCGCCATCTTCATCTTCGTCGCGCCAGGATCTTCGCGACCTTGAGGTCGGCTACGCCGTCTACTTCAACAACGCTTGTGCGGGAGCGTAATTCCCGCTTTTCGGTCTACAAGGGTATGTTACCGACATCTTCTCCGTTATCGCATTACTAATAGATAGATCCTTGGCTTAGTTTGGCGTACGCTAATTAGAAAAATTATTGTTTTCTGCTGCGAACCCTTCAGAGGTGAACATCGATCTATATATTTTTGTCTCCGCGTGTCTTAGTTATCTCTGTAACCAGGTTTATTTTCTTGCGATAGCATTCATGTTTGTAGTCATATATCTTCTCATATATTGTTTACCACCTGTTCTTATCTTGTTAAGCTCTAGTTGTTGGTTCACTTAGTTGAGCCTAACATGGTTAGTATTTGTGTTTTAAAATTACACGAGTAGTTTATTTTCGTATTTATTCAAGCCAAGCCCGCGATTGTCATAAAATGTCTATTCACCCCTCTCTAGGAGACATCTTGATCTTTCAGTTGTTGTTCCTCTTCCCCTTCATATAAAATAGACAATGTAAGTAGGATTTTGGAAAATGTCTTCACGATATTTGTAAGAATTTAGCTTCCTCTTTCAAGCAAACCACCCTTTTCATATTGTGACAAATATGTGACTAAAACAAAATAAAAATTTAAGATTTAAGGCGGCCAACACGTTTCTTGTTGTTAGGAGTCATCTTGACTCTGATTCAACTAACATTGTAACTAAAACCCACCACACTTAGTAAATTAGTTAGTTCTCACATTGACTTACCATTAATCAACGAAAAGTCATTAGGTGTTCTTGATGATATTTAAACTACAATGATTACTAAGTATCCTTGCGTAGCTACGGGCTGAACAAACTAATATACTTGAAAATTTGTACCAAGCTTAGACTACATGCCACACATATTTGTGGTTAATACTTTATGTTAGTGTCATTATAGGGGCATTTTTGGTGATTATGGTGATAATAAATTTCTTTTCACCTTGATATTTCAGATTGGATTAAAATTAATTGAAGCAAACTTAAGTAAATAGAACTAATCTAACTTATACGAGTTTTAAAAGAAATAGCTGGAAAATAATCTATGATTTATTGAGTTTTGAATTTTTCAGTATAGACTGAGATAATTTTGGTACCCAAATTTTAAACCTATGCCCTCTACCAATCGACATGTTTATATTACCTAATTACCCAATACTAAAGAGAGGAGTGCTTCTTCCTAATACCGCCTCTACACCTGATGTAGATACAAACCATCTAGAAAGCTCGATGTAGCCATGTCCACATGAGAGAATGTGCACATATGATGTGGCGTGATGGCAGGGGAGGTGGCACATGAGCCAAGCAAACAATGAAACAATAATTGTGAGTTAAAAGAGCTAAGAGGTGAGGGAATTGAAGATGGTTTAGAGGAGACCTAAGGTGAACCATGATGGAGTTCAACGAATTAGAAAGTGGCGATGGAGAAGTTGTGCACATTGCAATGATCACCTGACCTAAGTGAAGAAATAGCGGAACAACGACGTAGTTGAATTAGACGAGGTGTATGACTAAGACGATAAGATGATACCAATGCCGCATGAAGGATATTTGTCAGAGTAGTAAAAATTGTGCGACAAACAGAACAATACACATCGGTAAAGAGATGAATAAGGAGAAAGATGACACATTATTTTACTAAGATTTGGGTGGTGAAGATGTACGCCATTGATGAATAGTGTTAGACGAGAAAAATAGCAGGCAACTATTTTTATTTTACATATTGTTTTGTTATTCCATGACAACACTCATACATTTAAAAGCATCTCTAGCAGACCCCTTATCTCGCGGGCCTGTATCAAGCGTTTACAGTTCTTTTTTGCCGCTTTTACAGACTCGAAATGCCTCACGCAGAACATAAACACTAAATAAAACTGTAAATTTGAAATTTTTGCACTTGCGGGAACAAACAGAACATGATCATCGTGTTCATCATCATTCGCGGCAAGAGAAACACCTAATTTTACATAGTGGATTCATGAGTGCCTCGCCACCCTAACCTAATTACAAAATTGGATCACCGGAGCACGTCGGGTGCGGCAGTGCTCACTCGTCGTCGGAGGCGAGGTCGATGCAGACGTTGTCCTGCGCCTCGGCTTCACAATGCCACTCGTTCGCCTTCTCCTGCGCCACGCGCTCACGGTGACCCCCTGTTCTAAGTGGAGGGCGTCGATCTCCTCGTCCTGGTGGCGGCGCTTCCTCTCGTCTTCCTCCTCCCGCTGAGTGCGCGCGAGAGCATGGCGGTGATGGTGTCGATGGAGGAGTCGTTGACAAAGTCCTCTAGCCTGATGGCGGAGGCGAATGCCGCTGTGTCGTAGCCCTCGATCGGGAGCTCCTCCTCTGCCTCCCTCTTTGGTGTGCGCATTCCCGCGCCGGAGGAGCTCCCTGCCTCGTGGCGGAGGAGGGCACGCGGCGGCGTCCGGTTGTAGTTCATGTATCGGGGTGCCGCTCGAATCTGAGCACCGTCGGAAGCGACGTCGTCGGAGTTGTTGTCGTCGCCACGCGAGGTCGGGGAACGGCCAACCTGGCCACCCCCGCGCCCGATTGAGGCACCACGCGGACACATGGTGGTGTCGTGGTGCTGGATCTGTAGGCGGCGGGGCGGGGTGGGGTGGGGGGGGGGGGATTTGGTCGCGGGCGACAAGTGCGGGTGGTTGATTTGGTGAGCGGCGGCGGCGAAATGGCACGGGTCCTGGATTGTATCGAGCCCTCTGCGCGGTAGAAATAGAGGCCAGGGGTTCGATTGCCAGGGCACCGTAAAATGTTTACGGTACCTTAGTAACCCTCTTTGAACTAGTTGTTGTACATTTGTAAATATTTTGTGCTTTCAATAAAAGGCTGTGGGGGTTCCCCTATAGTAGTTAAAATTCAAAAAAAAATGTTTACGGTATGGGCCGGGCCTTCTATAAGGGGTCTCGTCTGACCCAAAGAAGGCCCAAAACTATATAGTCGCCGGGAAAATACAGTTTGGCCCGTTTTAAGCGGTCTGCTAGAGATGCTCTAACAAGCGATTACATGTATGTAAAAAAGAGTAACATTTTTTTTTGGATTAAAATTCAAAAGAGGAGCTGAATTTTGCGGAGTTGAAATTTACATTTTTTTAGAGATAGTTGAAATTTACTTCTTTTTTACAATTTGTATCGATGCTTCACGACATACTTTTTTTTAGCGAATGCTTCACGACATACTTGTGCTTGGTTCAACATGGCGATATTCCCCGTGGGGGCGGGTATCCGTGGGGATCTACCCGCTAAGAAGCGGTGACGGGGGCGAATTCCCCCCGTGGGGCTAGCGGGGCGGGTACCCGTTAAGGTAACGGGGCGGGGACGGGGGGCAAATTGGCCCCATGGAGGCTCCATGGGTACCCGGGACCCCACCTATCAGTCTAACAGACACAACACTATATATACAAAAACCCCTAACCCAACACCCGCTAGGCCGTCGCTCTGCTTCTTTTTCCCCTTCCTCCAGATCGAGCCCGTGAGGAGGCGGCACATCGTGAGTTCGTGACCTGACCTGAATATCCCCATCCGGCCGGCGGTGGGCGGCAGCGGCCGGCCGATCTCCATCCAGCCGCCCCTACCCTTGGCGCTGCTCACCTCCTGTCCTCCATCCGGTCGCCTCATCCTTCTCCTCCTCCTGTCCTCCATGGCTCCACCTCAAGGCCGATACGGTGACGGGCGACCGGCGACGACAGCTAGCAGGAGCAGGCGAGGGCATGTACAAGCCGCAAGCGCCAGCATCGACCAGACAGGCCGAGACGTTCTGCATCGACCGACGGCTGCTTCTCTGCGAGACCATGAAGGTAATTCCGAAAATGTTAGCCAGACGATTTTGTTGGAAGATGGAATAGCTACATAGAAGAACCTATTCATGGATTGATTTGTTACTTTAGGGGTCTCATTCTTGTCGGGCATGCAGTAGTGCAGTACCACTACAGAGCGTGTAGTACACTAGTGACTAGTACCTTGTTCAATTATTTGAGTGAAATACATTGTTCATTAAGTAATAGCTGATGATATCCTTGTTTAGGTAGAATAGAAAATTTCAACATGTCTTCACAGTCTTTAGTTTCATCTATGTTTGTTCACACAGAGCTAGATCTGTACCTTGAAAAGCCAACCCTGTCCAGAATAAAGGATTTTGATATCATTAACTGGTGGAAGTTTGGTGGAATCAAGTTTCCCACACTGCAGCTCATTGCTCATGACATCTTACCTATTCCAGTCACAACGATAGCTTCTGAATCGGCATTTTTTACAAGTGGTAGAATCCTCAGCCCTCATCACAGTAGGCTTGCACCAAAGATGGTTGAAGCTATAGTGTGCATGCAAGCTTGGTGTAATTCGGACATGCTTGGTAATACACTCAAACTTGCTTATAGATTATTTACTACTGTTTGTCACTTAACTTCACATTGTTTGCAATTTTAGGGGACAACAACGCATCACTTGATACTGAATTTCAGACTTGTCTTGATGAGGAGGATGAACCAATGGTAATTTCCCGTCCTCAGCACTCATCTTAAATTCCATCCTAGGTCTTCTATTTATTTTATTGATGTCTTGTATCATTGCTATGACCAGGATGAAGAATTGGCGAGTTGCAATGACTAATAGCCTTGTTGCATGCTTGCATCGAGTAAAGAGTGATCACTATGTGAAGAAAAGGAAGCTATAGATGTGGTCTCTCCCCTTCATTCAATTGTTCTTGCCTTGATGTATTAAATGTTCAAGAATTGTATCTTGTTCCAGTGTTGTAATCGAACTAGTTGTTTAGTGAGACTTATTCAGTTATCTAGTTAGACTTGAGAGGTTGAATTGCTGAAACTTGTGATGTTTAAACCATCTATGCTGAATTTTTGTCGTTTTGTTGATCTTATTGTCAAGAAATTGCTGCTGAAATGTTGCTGAATGTAGTGTTGTTTTGATGATCTTACTGTCAAGAAAAATGCTGCCGAAATTTTGTTATTTGCTGTCATTTTGCTGATGTCCAGTGTTACTGTTTCTAGTCCTGTGTTAGTCTCCATGGAGTATCCATGGGGATCGAGTACCAGTTTAAATTGAGGAGAGGATAACGGGGACAGGTATTAGCGGGGATCGGGACGGGGATGGGTGGAGAGCCCCGGAGATACCCGTCCCCATGGCCAACTTGATGCTTGGTCCGTCCATCGAACTAGAGCTGGTCATACGGGTCGTGCCTCATGGGCCGGCCCGTGGGCACGGACATGACATAGAACTAAAGGGTCGGGCCAAATTCAGTCAGCCATAGTACGGCTCGTTATAAAAGGGCGGCCCCGGCCCGATAATCAGCACTACATCGAACACACACCGCGCCACAGAGTGGCCAATATACCCTCCTTGCTTGGAGAGTAAGTTGATCGAATCCAGAGAAAACAGGGGAGGAGGGGAACTCCATCCAAGCAGTCTCGCTCGCTCGCCCGCATCGAAACAGATCCACCCCGCAAATCCCTCGAACTCTCGCCGGCGACCATGGGGCAGGGCACGCCGGGCGGCATGGGCAAGCAGGGCGGTGCCCCGGGCGACCGCAACAAGCCGGGCGGCGACGGCGACAAGAAGGACAAGAAGTTCGAGCCCCCCGCCGCGCCGTCCCGCGTCGGCCGCAAGCAGCGGCGGCAGAAGGGGCCCGAGGCGGCCGCGCGCCTGCCCCACGTCGCGCCGCTCTCCAAATGCCGCCTCCGCCTCCTCAAGCTCGAGCGGGTCAAGGACTACCTCCTCATGGAGGAGGAGTTCGTCGCCGCGCAGGAGCGCCTCCGCCCCACCGAGGAGAAGACCGAGGAGGACCGATCCAAGGTCGACGACCTCCGCGGGACGCCCATGAGCGTCGGATCCCTCGAGGAGATCATCGACGAGAGCCACGCCATCGTCTCCTCCTCCGTCGGCCCCGAGTACTACGTCAGCATACTGTCGTTTGTCGACAAGGACCAGCTGGAGCCCGGGTGCTCCATCCTCATGCACAACAAGGTTTGAGTGCCACGGATCCGTCTCCCTCTGATTTTGCTATGTCGATCTACATACCTGGTTAAGGTAGGGTTTGGATCTTAGGGGCAGTTAATCAACCATAGCAAGTCGATTGAAGCCTGTCCAGCCTAGGATCTTTTAGGTTACTTAGTGAATTGAGGATCTGCGTAGTCTGAAGTGACAGAGAGGTTGTTATCAGGGGTATTTACTATTTAGTGGTGTTTTTTTTTCCTTTTGTTCTGAATTTGGTCGAATATGGTGCAAGTTAACTGAAACATACAAAGTGGGCGGTCTGCCGTACGGTTTTGTGAAATTCATGTGACTGAGTACTCTACAAAGCTTATTTAGATTTTCACTTATGAAATTTAGGGTACCTGTCTGTAGTTGTATGCTCTAATAACTATGGCCATGTGATATTCCATTTAAGTGTGAGGTGTTGATCCATATGCAGGTGCATAATCACTTAGTTAGAAAGAAAATATTTCTAGTCCTGCACTATGTTCACTCTTATGTTGATGCTAAGCTTAATACCTTTTCAATATCTCACTAACCATGAAGGAGGGTGCAGTACTTGTGTATTTTCAATTAAAAAACTGGAAATCAGTGTGATTTCCTTCACAGACAATCAGAGAATTACCCTTCACTCTCTCTTTAGATTAAATACTAAATTCTGCCCATTTGACATTTCTATAAGAACTATAATTTTCCTGTGTTCAATGACACTGTCATGCAGCTAGTAAGAAGATGCTTAAGTTGTATCACTCACAAGAATTATTTATCCAGGTTCTCTCTGTTGTTGGAATTTTGCAAGACGAAGTTGATCCTATGGTATCTGTGATGAAAGTTGAGAAAGCTCCCCTAGAATCATATGCAGATATTGGTGGGCTAGATGCTCAGATTCAAGAAATAAAAGAGGCAGTTGAGCTTCCTCTGACTCATCCAGAGCTATATGAAGACATTGGAATCAGGCCACCAAAGGGTGTCATATTATACGGAGAACCTGGAACAGGGAAGACTTTACTTGCCAAGGTTAGTGTGGCTGTCAATACATTGCTTTTTTTCTTATTCGTATATTATAGTTGCAGGCTGCACTCGTCATTTATTCATTCCATGTTGTAATATCTGGCCGCATTTTTTGCATTGTTTTGCATTCTATACATTTTCAATAACTTTTACTTGAGTGCTAACAAATGATTTTTGGTTACTTCAACTTCTTATTGCAGGCTGTTGCAAACTCGACATCAGCAACTTTCTTGCGTGTTGTCGGAAGTGAACTTATTCAGAAGTACCTTGGTGATGGTCCAAAACTAGTCAGGGAACTGTTTAGAGTGGCAGATGAGCTTTCTCCGTCAATAGTCTTTATTGATGAGATTGATGCGGTTGGAACAAAGAGGTACGATGCTCATTCAGGAGGGGAGCGTGAAATTCAGAGAACTATGTTGGAGCTGCTGAACCAGCTAGATGGTTTTGACTCACAAGGAGATGTTAAAGTTATTCTAGCAACAAATCGTATTGAAAGTCTTGATCCAGCCTTGCTTCGCCCTGGCCGAATTGACCGAAAGATTGAATTTCCTCTTCCAGACATTAAAACCAGGCGCCGCATCTTCCAGGTACGATACTTCTCCATCTGTGCATGTTAAACTTTATCATTATAGGATGCAAAGTTCCTTCTGTTCTCATTAATGTTGTAAATCGTGCAGATACACACAGCTAAGATGACATTGTCAGATGATGTGAACCTGGAAGAGTTTGTCATGACTAAGGATGAGTTTTCGGGTGCTGATATTAAAGCAATATGCACTGAATCTGGATTGCTTGCTTTGAGAGAGCGTCGAATGAAGGTATGGCTCGACCTTTTTGCTATAATTAAAATTGGGGGCGTTCACTGGTTCGCAAAGGGATAATTACTGTGCGAAGAAAGCCAGATGGTATGGCTGCGAAAGATTGGGAGACATAGGTTGAGACGAGATAATGAGCGAGAATAGATTGATTGTTCTTGCCTATCTCAAACATAGATACATGACATATTTATATTAGGGATGCTAAGGCCCTTTGCATTTCCCAGCACAATAAATACTCCTAATAAATTAGAATGCTTTAATCCTGAACTTCCTAGTACAGTACTATTATTTCCTAAAAGACCCCTTCGGTTTGGTTGCGGCATGTCCTTGACCAGCTCATGACCCCCTGCTACTGCAGTACGTCCATAGCATTAGCCTTCTTAGCTGAACTAACGTCCACACCAGAAGTATTCCTATCATTCTCTATAATTGGAGGTCATCTGGTATACCATGCTGTTTACTAATGGGCAATGGTACCAGAGTTTACTTTTGATAGACAAGCGCGTAGTTTCTGTTACATACGTGAATACTGTCTTATGAAGGGTAAACTGGAAATAGATCCATATTATCTATACTCTAGGAGGAAGCCAATCAGAACTTAAGCTGTATATTTTCTGTTGCATTCGTGAATATTGTCTTATCTTACGCACTGGTAAACTGGAAATAGATCCATATTATCTGTACATTAGGAGGAAGCCAATCAGCACTTAAGCTGTATATTTTCTGTTGCATCCGTGAATATAGTCTTATCTCATGCACTGGTAAACTTTCAATAGATCCCTATTATCTATACTCTAGGAGGAAGCCAATCAGCACATCAACACTATATATGTAGCAAGGGACTACTTCTCGAATTCTGTGAATTCTGTTAAAGAAAACTAGTTTTCTCCCCCGCAAAAAAAGTAATCTAGTTATCTAATTCACATCTCACTTTTTCTGTATATACACACACAAATCTACCATGTTCAGGGCTGTTAAGTTTTGCTGTGGCCTCCTTCTCATAATAAATGTCAAAGCATACTACGTCATGGTTTTTAAGGCGACGCTTTGGCGCCTTGACAGGAGGGGGCGCTTTGGCGCCTAGGCGGGCGCTTTGGACGCCTAGGCGCCTAAAGCGGCCGTTTTTGCAAAGCGGGGGGGGGGGGGGGGGGGGGGTCGCCTTAGAAACCATGTACTACGTTTCAGTTCGCTTTCTTGATGCGCTGTTTCCTGATTCCACTAGGTAATGCACGCCGACTTCAAGAAGGCAAAGGAGAAGGTCATGTTCAAGAAGAAGGAAGGTGTGCCGGAGGGGCTTTACATGTGATAAAGTGTGCACTGGTCAATTTGTAGTGCTAATACATATATTTGGTAATCGTGGGATATGTTTCCCAGGACTGGAGAATAGGCTCAAATTTGTTTGCGTAACATTTTATTTTCTTGAATGGTTGGATAATTGAATAATAGTATGTTGTATTACGTTGTGTTGATGCCTTTTCTCACACGGATGCAAGTTTGTCGGAGAGAGCAGAGCTTGTCACAAATTGCGGGGAATCCGGGCGTTGTTCCCTATTCCGCCACTGCCGCTGCCTTCGCACTTCATGTTCCAGTTCTCATGCTCGAGCGACCCCTGCTTCACGTTCAAGTTGCACCGCTCTCGTCATAGCTTCACTTTCCCTTTGCTGAGAACGGCGTGCCATCCGAGCCTGGGTCTCCGCTTGGCGCACCCTGTCCCTCTTCTCCGCATCCGGCGTGTAGTCCATGAACGGACTATCCTTCAGTATGTTCCAACAATGACCGATCTTCCACTCCCTTGTAGCGGCCTCCTCGTAAGTGCATTGGACAGTGGGATGGCATCCTCCATCTATGAAAATTATCTATGAAAATTGAATAGCTAATCATCAAACTGAAGCTACTGGATCCGGTGTTGCACAAACTGAATAGCTAATCATCAAATTGAAGCTACTGGATCTGGCATTGTACAAAATTAAACATAAAATACTTACATAGCCCACTTGTGCATAGCATCTGGTGAACTTGTTAATCTCGGCGACGATGCATTGCCATCTATGGCGGAGAGAGGCCTCACTGCGGACTACTTCCGAGTTGGCATTGAACACTTGACAGATCCGGGCCCCAAATGAAGCATTGTGGTAGCGTCCGTCTTGACCATCATCCGGGGTGGACAACCACGCATTGCACAACACCTTATCATCGCTGACCGAGTAGATATTCCCTCTTGGAACGACCTACGGGTTCAACAAGTTCCTAGATTACGCATCCTACCTGTTCCTAAATTCTACAATGGTGTAAGGGAGGAACATACTTGTGGAGGAGCCACCACTGCTCCGTTGGAGGCGGCTACAGAGCTGCCCGCCCAGCCGGAGCAAAGAGCCGTCGCCACCGATTTAGCTGACGGCGGCGCGGCTTCCTTCTCCGCCCTGGGGCAGCAAGCCACCTCCTCCTCCTCCGCGAACGCATCCCAGTACAGCTCAGTCCCAGAGAACGCAGATCCGCTGCCGGAGCTGCCATTGGTGAAGCTACGGACGGAGAAGAGTGAGAGTGGAGTGGAAATGGGATCGGACGAGAGTGAGACCTAGGGTTTCTTCCGGGGTGGGGATTGAGTGGATATAGGTGGGGTCGCAGCGGTCGGCCTGTCGGGCGCATCCGGACTGCCCCAAACCCTCCCACATATGGGCTGGGTTTGGTGTTTGCCGGACAGCCCGAGCGTTTAGGCTGCGTTTGGGGAGGGGGGGTGGGGTGGGGTTGGGGACTGGTTTTCAGCCCAAACACTGTCCGGGCTGTCCGCCCGGACGTTTGGGGGGGGGGGGGGGGGGGGGGGGGGGGGTGGGGTGAGGGCCTCGGTTGGAGATGCTCTTATAACTTCTTAATGCTGTAATAATACAGATTTGTTTGCCGTGAGACCAAGTATGAAAGAATTTGATAGTTATGAGATCTTTTATTCATCCTAGGGGATGCAGTTCTTTATGCTTCGTGTACAGTATTCCTCTTCAACTTGAGCATCAAACGCAGCAGCTCTTGATTCAGGTTTTCGCTACTTGTGTTTTGGCTGAAGCTTTTCCTGACTGCCATTCTAATAAGCCAATGTAACTAAAGGTATCATTGCTGTCTATGCTGTGTTTATCTGAATGAGCTTTTTTACAACCAAGCGATCTGTTTTGCTTAGCGCCACACATCAGATACCTCATTCTACTAAATTGTTCATACATTTGCTTCTGTCATGAGATCCAGTGTCAAGTATAGATATACCATTTAGGCCTTTGGCATTGCAGGAGGGGGACTCTTTCTTATCTGTTCTGTTGAAGAAAACAACACACTTTCTTTGCCTTCTGATGTCTTTCGGTACATGATCTTTTTCTGACCGTTTCCTAGTGACTAGTTTCTTCAGGCTCCTCACAAAGACATGTATCTCTGCTGAGTGCTGACTCCATCTCTACAGATGATATCAATATTAACATCATCATGAGAGAATAGTCTTTGTGCTATGTCACCTTCTGAAGTCGTGCTGCTGTGCTGTCTGCTTTCATGGATCTTTTCGCTCTTGTGCTTTCTGACACCTTGCATAAACTCTTCCAAAGCTGCATGGTTTATCCTGCAAGAACCTTGACTGATAGCCAATGCGTCGGATGAATAGCGGCAGCAGCGAACAAAATGGTTTAGTATCCTCAGAACAACCATTTTGTTCCTGACATCTGGTAGGTAGTTCCAGTCCATTTTAATGACACCGTTCACTATCTGGCACAGACACCACAGCTGTATACCGGATTGGTAACCAGCATAGGCAGATTAGTCTCGTTCGGGCCACAATCAGTGATGCCGTCACTTGCTTCTTCGTTGATACCACTACCAGGTCTGAGGAGTGACTTGACAGTTCACTTGCTTCTTCGTCGATCACCTCTCGTTGAGTGTAGTCAGTGCTACCAAATACATTTCCATTTAGACCCGACACATTGTGATGCAAAATTCATATGAAAGTCATGCTGATAAAAGACTAATATCTGTCGGAGCGGAGACCCGTTGCAGGTAGGTACATACCAGTACAAATCTATGTCATCACCTCTTTATATACCGTTTGTAAGCCACCGCACGGGATAAGATCATTGTTGTAAATGCCCGGTGTTTATAATGTCTCCTGATATACTCAACTTTTGTTGGTTTGTGCTCTTGATTTTTCCCTTCATGTTGGAGTGTTTTTTCACGCTAAAATCATGTGTCCCCTGTGTTGATTTCGTTCGTCTTCATGTTTATTGCCTGTCATTTATAACAGTAACTGGCCAACAAGATCCTAAGAGCCTTTTTGTGGGCTGCGAAGGATGAGACCTCAGGTGGAAAGTGTCTGGTAAATTGGGGCCTTGTCTGCTCCCCTTTTGAGTACGGTGGGCTTGACATCATTAACATGCAGTTTCACAGTAATGCTCTCAGAATCAGATGGTTATGGCAAAGTTGGATGAGCTCCGAGAAGCCTTGGACTGGGTTGCCTCTGCCGGTTGATCCTGTTGTGCAACAACTTTTCTTTGCCTCGGTTGATTTTCAGTTTGGTGATGGAGCGCTCACCAGTTTCTGGCACATACCATGGCTGCTTCCGAGGCCGTTCAAAGAGGTCTATCCAGAACTATTCAAGCATTGCACCAAAAGAAACCTCAATATCAAAGAGGCTATTGCTGAAAATCGCTGGATTAGACACCTGACGAGGTCACTGTCACCTGCTGCTATCACTCGGTTCGCTGAATTGTGGGAACTACTTCAAACTGTTCAGTTAACTGAGGGTGTTGCGGACTCCCTCAGATGGCGGTGGACGAACTCCGGTGTGTTCTCGGTGCAGTCTGCATACCTCATACAGTTTGAAGGGTGGATCCGCAGTTGGCTGCCTTCCACTGTGTGGGAATCAGATGCTCCCCTAAAATGCAAGTTTTTTGGCTGGTTAGCCTACCTAAACCGCTGTCTCACTACTGATAACATGTTGAAGCGACGATGGGACTGTGACCCAGTTTGCAAGCTCTGTCGAATGACTGATGAATCCAACCTCACCTCTTCCTTCGCTGCCTGTTCTCACGGCAGATCTGGAAATTGGCCCAATTGAAGCTGGAGATCACGCTCAACCCAAGACCGGCTGAGGCCTCTGAGCTCAGCACCTGGTGGTTCCAACAGGTTAACAACCGGCCCAAGGCTATGGCCAGGTCTCTCAATGCAGTGTTCACCCTCGTTTGCTGGACGCTGTGGAAGGAACGCAATGCTCGTATCTTCAACAATATTTCGTCTTCGGTTAATGTTGTCTTCGCCAAGCTGGTTGAGGAGGCCACAGTCTGGTGCCAAGCTGGAAGAAGGAAGGTTGGCGCGCTGGGGTGTAGACCTCGCGAGCCTAATTAGTTTGTCTCTCTTGTTATTTTGAAGACTGAGCAAAGCTCGGTCCCTGTACATTCCTTTTTTGCGTTGTTGCTTTACTTGCTCCCAGTGGATCTGTAACCCTGAACCTTGTAAGGCTTTGTTCTTTCCTCTCCTATATACAAAAGAAGGCAGCTCTGCTGTTTTCGCCAAAAATATACGAATTCCACGCTGGTTCATTGTGAAGTATAGCTTCCTAGCCATTTTCTCGAAGTATTCCGCCAACGGGCCACCGTGTTTCTTCAAAGAGATCTTCCTCTGCAAACTTTCGGACCCTCGAGGCGAAGAACTTGGCAGGACTAGCACCAACGTTCCTTGCAACATTGTCTTTCTTTTTGGTGGGGGGCATTCTCATTAGCTGATTAGCTCCATTCTTTGCAACATGCGTACTTTAGAGCCATGTGAAGTGGCCGCTTTGGCTGATCGAGTTTTCATTTTAGATTGTTGGGCCGGTAAACTAGCACAAACTTCTGACGATTCAGGTAGTCGATCATGGCCGAACAATGAACTGCGCAGGCTAGGCTTCTCTGCAGCCCAGATTAGTTCGGGCAGGGCTCCTCACTCACACGATCTATGTAGTGACATGATGACGCCGATGCATGTCTGACATACACAATATACACAGAACAAATAAACAGTGATGTACGATTGGACGCATACATGTGAAGACACTACAGGAATGGATAAATATGCCGACGGTCTTTTATCGGGGCCGTCGGCATAGTTGCTATAGGAGCTATGCCGACGGGATTTTTTTCGTGGCCGTCGGCACAGCTAGTATAGAAGCTATGCCGACGGGTTTGTTTTCGTGGCCGTCGGCATATCACCTGAGCTCAGAAAAATTAAAGCGCAATGGGATTTGAACCTTGAACCTCTCTCGTACAACAACGGAGGGAAAGCTGTGCTAACCATCAGACCTACAAGTGCTTGCTGTTTACGTTGGAGACACGTTCTTATATCTTCGTTTTCCTCACATAGTATTATAAATTGGCAACTATATTTGTTTAAGCACATTTCCTTCTTGTACAAACACGGACAGATTAAATTGGCAAAAATATTTATAATCTCTTATATCATTACGATGACAAATTCTAGGTTTACAATATTTTTGCATACATAATTTTTTATTGTGCTCGAATATATTTGTATACATATATTTGCACAATATTTTTGTATACATAATTATTTGTGATCACTTGTGCTCAGATTTGGTTTTCATCTTCCTATATCCATTCCTAGCACAATAAATTAAATAAGTTCATTAGTCAACCGTGGTGCCCTAATATATGTACACAAGCGTGGTGAAATGTTCAAATAACAAAATAAAAGAAAGTGAAAAATACTCAAAAGTGAAAAATACTCAAAAGTGGATATTTTTTGTGAAGCAAGTACAACAAATATTGTGCAAAATGGCACCCATCCAATTTTGACACAAAATAGGCCATATTGTATCGATAATCCAGCAATATTAGGAATTTTCTCGGTTTCTATCTAATTTCGCCTATTTAAATGACTTTATGCCTATTTTCTGAAATTAATTCAATTTTGAACTACAAGTGTGTGATAGTTTGCTCTGAAATTTTACAAAAACCATTTTAAGATACACCAGTAGTGGTTATATCATGGAACCATCCATAGTTTTGAAAAATGCGACCCCTTTGGATGAATAGGCAAGACGGCCATTTTAACCGTTTTTTCAACAAAATAAAAGAAAATTAAAAAATACTCAAAAAATGAAATCCTTTGGAATGGAGTCCTTTTATGTGTACTAGTTGATAGTAAAAATGATAAACATGAGTTTTGACAATGTTTCTAAAAAACTTCTTCACAAAAAGGTCAATCATCTATAAACATGTATAAGTTTCGAGTCAAATGACCTAGATACGAGCATCCCCGTGCCATAGTTTGTGATAACGTGGCCATATTTGACACATAGGTGTGTCTTGTTATGAAAAACAATGTTGCAGAACTGAGTTTTCTCAAATTAGTTTTATAAATATCATTTTTCATTTTCTAATTGTCAAAAATGACATTTTTTGTTAAGCAAGTACAACAAATATGGTGGATAATGGCACCCATCTAATTTCCACACAAAGTAGACCATATTTGATGGATAATCTGGAAATATTAGGAATTTTCTCGGTTTCTACCTAATTTCGACTATTTAAATGACTTTATGCCTATTTTCGAAAGTAATTCAATTTTGAACTACAAGTGTGTGATAGTTTGCTCTAATTTTTTTAAAAAAATCATTTTAAGGTACACAAGTAGTGACTATTTCACAGAACCGTCAATAATTTTGAAAAATGTGACCCCTTTCAATGAATATGCATGGCGGTCATTTTTACCGTTTTTGCAACAAAATCAAAGAATGTGAAAAAATACTCAAAAAATAAAATCCTCTGGCATGGAGTCCTAATATGTGTACTAGTTACTAGGAAAAATATAAACTTGAGTTTTGACAAAGTTTCCAAAAAACTTCTTCACCAAAAGGTATATCATCTATAAACATGTATAAGTTTCGAGTCAAATGATCTAAATATGGTCATCCCCGTGCCATAGTTTGTGATAATGTGTCCATATTTGACACATAGCTGTGTCTTGTTATGACAAACAATGTTGCAGAACTGAGTTTTTTCAGATTAGTTTTATAAATATCATTTTCATTTTCTAATTGTCAAAACTGACATTTTTTGTGAAACAAGTACAACAAATATGGTGGAAAATGACACCCATCTAATTCCACACAAAGTAGACCATATTTGATGGATAATCTGGAAATATTAGGAATTTTCTCTGTCTCTACCTAATTTCGCCTATTTAAATGACTTTATGCCTATTTTCCGAAAGTAATTCAATTTTAAACAACAAGTGTGTGATAGTTTGCTCTATTTTTTTTTAAAAATCATTTTAAGTTACACAAGTAGTGATTGTTTCAGAGAACCGTCGATAATTTTGAAAAATGTGACTCCTTTCAACAAATAGGCACGACAGTTATTTTTACCGTTTTTGCAACCAAATAAAAGACAGTGAAAAAAATAATAAAAAAATTCTTTGGCATGGACTCCTTTTATATGTACTAGTAGTACATATTTTATGTATTATACCCAAAAATATATATTATATGCAATAGTTACTGCTAGATAATCAAAAGAACAGAAGAAAAGAAAAGAAAATACCTATAACATCTTCTGGACCAATGGGATAAGAGCTCACGGATCACTGACATGGCATCCCGATCATAACCGTCCGTCCACATCCAACGATCCTGCAATCACCAAACAAGCACACCACACACGCACGGACGGGAGATCCTCCACGGCTCCACACCACCAAATCTTATCCCATCTCCTCCTCCCGTCCACACCACACACGCACATGCACGCACGGACGGGAGAACCTTATCTCCTCGTCCACCAAATCGCTGGCCACGACGGCCTCAGGCCATGGAGGAGAAGAGGTGGTGCGCCGGGCATCGCCGGCCCTCCTTGGACGTCGCCGTGCGCTGATGCGACCTCCCGCTCAAGCCGCCGCCGCTCGCCTGAACCAACGCCCGCAGATCCCTCGCCGCAGCTACGACGAGCTCACCACGCGCCTACCCCCCCTTTCACCTCCCCCCACGCCGCCCGCCACCAGGAGGCCGTCGATCTGAAAACCGGGTCCGTGGACGGCGACCCTCTGGTTGGCCTGCTCGTCCGCCCCGTCGCCATGGAAAGGGCCAGGTCAGCCTCTCCTCCTCCCTCCCTTATTTCTGTGCGCCGCCCTTCCCTTCCCTTGCTGCACGCTCACGCCGCTGCCTCGTTCCCTTCCCTAGCAGCCACTCTCGTTCGGGCATCGCCGGCCCTCCTTGGACATCTACATCCCGCGAGCGACGGCGGCAAGAAGGGCAGGCGCAGGAGGCGCGTGGCCGCGCTGGTGCGCTCGACGCGTTCTTTGCCGCCGTTCGCAGGTCGCAAGCGGGACGACCTCAGCGCCTCGTCCGCCGCCTCCACGCGCGCGCTCGCCGCGCTCCAGGCTGAGGCCGCCACCGTCCCTCCATGCTCGTCTCGGCCTCCACGGATCTTCGCCAAGCTCTCCGTCCTGGCACTCCAAGCGGCAGCAGCAACGGCCATGTCGTAGCCCTTGACCGCTTCCAGCACCTGCTCCGTCCGTGCCGCAGGGTTTCCTGCCGTCGCGGCCAAGTCGCCGCCGTCCTCGCCGCGCTCCAGCCCAGTGGCAGCCGCCCAGCCTGTCCCCAGCGAGGGACAGCGGGGATTTTTTTACTACGCGTGTTCAACCTATGCCGACGGTAAAGCCGTCGGCACAGGTGCTGCCCCCCGTTGGCTGCCGTGGGCCCCACCTTACCTACGCCGACGACCTCTTTGCCGACGGTCCGTGCCGACGGCTTTAACCTATGCCGACGGCTAGGTGGCCTGTGCCTACGGGCACCTATGCGACGACTCTGTGCCGACGGTGGCCGTCGGCATAGGGGTGTGCCGACGGCATTAGGGCCTGTGCCGACTGTGAAAAGCCGTCGGCATAGCTGCTGATTCCTGTAGTGTGAGAGAGAGTAACGCATCCGCTCGTCACCTCTATCTCGTTTATCCACACCGACAAAGTGGCGTTGAATTTTGGCGATCGATCGATACCTACAAATATCCGATATGACTTGCTCGATCCTTACTATAATTCCACTCCCTCCGTATACGCGGCGCTTGATTAGGTGGTCAACTCGTTCCGATCTGTCGACCTGAACATAATTAAGCTGACTAGATTTCGACCTCTGACCACCCAAGTCACCCTTGTAAAGAAATGCAAAGTCTTAAACTGACTCCGAAAAATCAAGCCTAATCTAGCTAGACCATATATGCATGCATGCAGCTGTATTGCCAACGGTAAACAATTCATCATGTGGTGCAACTTGGCAACTTGCCTTGTCCGAAAGTCGCTGTTTACAAAAGTTTATGAGAACAAAGTTAAATTTGACCCTGCTCGTTCTGCGGCTAACCACCACGTACCGATTAACGCGTATCCAGATATAGTACTAGTGAAATGTTCCGGACGTTGGCAGTCAGCATGAGTGTGCATCAGGAGTAAAATATACGGTTAGTAAATGAACATGCCAGCGATGAACAGAGAAATTGGTCAGTTTAGTCTATTAACTTGTCAAAGTGATCCAAAGTTCCAAACCAGCTCAACTGAAGTTGTGACGCCAAAGTGGCACGCTGACGTCCTGGTTTTTTTTTTTTGAGATTCACTCCGTCTTAGTTTATAGGGCATAATTTGCAAATCTTTTTGACCAAGATGCTAGCTAAATGGAGTTAAAAAAACTTACATGCATTGGTGGAAGAGACAACTAGCCAATTATTGAAAGAAATTAAATGTAATTGTACCTAAGAGGTGGTGAGTTTTTGGGACTAACTGTTTTTGAAATCATGTCCTACAAACTAGGACGGTGTGAGTACGAAAACTCGTTAGAGTGCTCGAGCTCGTTTGCACCCTGAAAATTGCATTACCTCCGGCCGGCAGGCTCATTGAAAGCACCTGGCAAATAGGAGTTGTACAACGTTTTGCTACGTATCAAATACCAGTACCTTACAGCAGGCTGTTGGCACGCATGGTAATTTAATAAGCCAGAACGAGCAGTACCCAAATCGCGAGCTTAGACCGCTACCTTTCCCCACCAACAGTAGAGAAAGGCGATTTGTTTCGTCCCTCACTCTAGCCACTCGCCGCCGTCGATCCGTTTGATTCCCCGCCTCCAGCGGCCGCTCCGGCGGCGGGAGGTAGGGGAATCGACGGGTCATGGCGTGTATATAGCGTAGGTTGTAGTAGGGTGTCTACCGGCGGCGCTATGGAGGCGGTGGCGTCGACGGAGAGACTTTTGTGGGCGGCGTCCCCCTCCTCTGCTTCAGGCGCTCCGCTGGAGCTCTGCGGCGGATCTGCCGTCCCCCGCGTGTCTGCGTCTCGTCGGAGATGCGGACGACGCTTCCCTAGCCGGCGACCGTGGTGGCGGTTCCGGTGTCTGTAGATCCTGACGGAGGTGATGTGATGAACCAAGCTGGCGCCGCCGTTCGTGGTGCAGGATGGAGGTGATGCGGTGCCGAGGACCGTCGACTTCCTTGCCGCATGGGGGCTCCTCCCAGTCCAAGGTTTGAGTGGATGAGAGGCGGCGGGTTTCGCCGGCGGAGCGTGCTGCTCGACGAGGATGGTGCTGGGATCCAGAAGGGCTTTGTTGTAATTTCACTTTTTTCTGGGTTTTTCTGTAAGAATCTTGGTTTGTAATATCACTTCTGTTTGCCAAAAAAAAGAACGAGCAGTACCCAGCTCCTTCTCCCGCAAGGATCCGGATAAATCTGTACCAATATTTTTTTTAACCCATCAAATTTTGTCCTACCCCTAAAATATTTTAGAACTTTTGAACATGTGAAAAATTTCTGAACTCGTGCAACTATTTTTGTGAACCATGTACAATATTTATGAAACCATGTACATTTTTTCGAACCCCACAAATATTTACTTAAACCTTTAACATATTGTGGAATCACGTGAACATTTTATTGGAACCGTGAATGTTTTTATGAATCCTATGGATTTATTGATTTTACCCTGTGAAAGATTTTTACACGGCAAGTTTAAAAAAATCGTGACAAAAATTCGAACCATAGTGAATATATTCTTTAGCCCCGTGAATATTTATTTAGTAAACGCATAAATAAATTTAGATCCATGTGAACTATTTTTCAGACCCAGTGGATATCCTTGGAGGCGATGATATTTTGGAACAAGTGAACATTCTAGAAATGAACCTTTTATTGCAACCGGTGAAAAACATTTTTAACGCGTGAACATTTAGTGAATCCTTTCAAAGTATTTGTTTTAAGCCTAGAAATGTTTTTTTAACCCATCAATTTTTTTGACGCCCTAGAATATTTTAGAAACCTCATGGTTTCTTCTTGAACATGTGAACATTTTCTTAAACCCCGTGCAACTATTTTTGTGAACCATGAACAAATATGTTAAAAACCATAAACATTTTATTAGAGCCCCACAAATATTTTCTTAAATTTTTAACATGTTTTTGAACCACGTGAACTTTGTATTGGAACCTTGAATATATTTCTTTAATATGTTAATATTTTTCTAAGTTTTGTGGAAGTATTTTTTCCCCGTGAATATGTTTTGCCATGAAAGGTTTAAAAAATCATGAACTTCTTTTTGAACCATCATGAATATATATTTTTTAACCCCGTGCATATTTATTTTAATCAAACCTATAAACAAATTTAGAACCATATGAACTATATTTTTAGAACTAGTGAATATTTTCATAAGCGATGTTATTTTGGGACGATTGAATCTTTTTGAAGTGAACCTTTTATTGGAACGAGTAAACAATATTTTTTAAGTCATGATTTTTTTGAATCATGTAAAGTATCTGTTTTAAGCCCTGGAATGTTTTTTGAACCCATTATTTTTTGACCCCCTAGAATATTGTAAAAAACATCATGATTCCCTTTTGAACATGTGAAAAATTTCTGAATCACTCGCAATTTTTTTGAACCATGAACAAGTATTTGAGAAATGATGAACCTTTTTTTGGAACCTTACAAATATTTCTTTAAATTGTTAACATTTTTTTGGAACCACGTGAACATTTTATTGGAATCGTGAAAGTATCTACTAACCCAGGAATATTTTTCTTAATCTTGGGAAAGTAATTTTGAACTGCATGGATATTTTTTCCATAACCTTTTCTGAAACCCTTGAGTATTTTAGAAATCTCATGAATTATTTATACTATGAAAATTTTTGAATCCTATTTTCGAATATTTTTGTGAACCATGAACTTTTTTACCCGTCATGAACATAATTTTCAAGCACTGTAAATATGTATTTAAACTACTCTTGAACAATTTTTTAAGTGAGTAGTTAAAGTTTTAAAAACTTGAACAATTTTAAACTCTTGAACAATTTTTATAAGTGGAGTAGTTAAAATTTAAACTCTTGAACAATTTTTAACCATGAAAATATATTTAATAAAAAAGAGAAAAGAAAACGAAAATTAAACAAAAAAATGTGAAATGAACGGTAATGAAAAAAAGAAGAGGAAAATGAAAACATGAATACAAATATTAGAGAACAGAAAATGATGCACCAGGAATCGCATGGACATTTTGTCTCATCCACTTATCCCGCTAATAATATGTAAAAAGAAATGAGCAAGGAAGTTCAAAGCGCACGCAGCTGCACCACCCCACAATTAATGAAGCTGCGTGCCAGCACCATTTATGACAGCAACAACTCTCCACAACTGTCCGCGGTATACGTACAGGATGTCATAGTCGTATCCATCGCATACGCATCTTCCTGTACCATCAGACCCCTCCGGCGGAGGATGACCTACCAGTAGCTTGACGCCACGTCGCCCAGGAGCGAGCGAGCTCGAGCTCACAAAATCCGTGTCCGGTGTGAGTACCGCATTAGCCGGACGTTTAGCTCATGCATGCAGGACACTTGTTGTGGAGGCAAGGGGTAGGGATGTAATTTTACACTAAACTCACTGTATCCGTCCGACTGCGATCGCGGCAATTTTGGCCGGCAGCTTGACGAAGGCAATCGCATGAGGATGGAGGCGATGTCGCCCCCTGCTTCAAAGTTTCTTTGCTCGTTGTACATTTTCAGCGGTTGTTCAACCAGTAGGACGATGCGAAGATAATATTAGGCCTAACTTTTTCCGAGATTATGTTGGACCTAAGCCACACATTGTGCTATGTTTGTTTGTACAATATCTAGGATGTGTGTTTTGGCCTTTTGGGGGCAATGTATTTAGGGCACGTACAATGGGAGGCGCTTAGGCCGACGCTAGGATGGAATTCCCGGTGGTTACGATCAATTCCCAGCCCACGGTGGGATTTTTGGTTGCGTCGACGCAAGATTTGGCGTCGGGCGCGATGGCACTATTTTCCCGCAAGCCCGAGGTTGACCAAGCGACGAGCGCTATCGAGGCGCTAGGCAAAAGAAGGAAAAAAAAAGGAGTTGTGTACAACGATTCCAAAGCAGAATTAACGGATTCAGCTCAACCTAGCTGAAGATGGTCACGTTCTTCCCACATAATCAGATCTAAGTAACTTGCAACTGCACTAAATTTGACAGCTTGGACCGGCTTGGTGGGCTCGCCGACAGGAGCTGCGCGGGCTCCTCCAGGGATCCACGGTGGCGCTGAGGACTGGGAGATCCACGCCGGCGGGGTCTCCTCCATGGAACGAAATCGACTATAGGTGGAGCAAGAGATATCACGGCCTCGCCGCCGGCCAGATGACATGGTGGCTAGCTCGACGGATTCGAGAGAATCGGGGACGGAGGAGGCCGGTCAGCTGGGCAAGCGAGCAGAAAGGCTGAGGAAGAAGACGCTCGGTAGGCCACCAGAAGCGTCTCGCGATGTAGAGTAGGACGCTAGCGTATCTTTTCTTCCTTTTTTAAATTCCGTTAGCGACCAGGTTAGCGCTCAGCGTTGCTCACCCAGGCGCTTAGCTATTAATCCTATTTTCTACCCTTTATTTTATTGTCTAAGCGCCTGGTTAAGCGTCTGCCAATGTACATGCCCTTAGGGGTTCCAAGTTTGATGGTGCATATATGTACACGCAAATGTGAAGAAGGACTAAAGTGCAAAATTAAGTGTTATTTTGTCAAATAACCTCATCTAGAATCCCGCATAAATGGTACCCATAGCAAACCCGCAGTGTGCCACGTTGACATCCATAGGTCGGCTAGGCTAGTTTGGACAGGGGAAGGCTAGCTTGCGCGCGCGTAGGCTCGCGCGGTTTCCGACTGCGGCGCACGTGCGTTCCGACAGCTAAACGACAAGGACGCCGGGAGGAGGAAGACGAGCGCGTCCTGCGCGTCGTGCGCAACCGCACGCCCGCGTCGGGAAGGAAGAAGACCGCTGCGCCCCCGCCGCCGCCCCGCCCTGCTCCAATCTCCACCTCCGCCGGTCCGCCGCCGTCCGCGACCATCCCTCTATCCCCCCCCCCCCCCCCAATGAAGCTCGTCGCCGGCGACCCACCCCGCACCCTCCAAGTTAAGTTTGGTCTCACCGGTCGCCTTCTCCGCCGCAGCTCCGCAGCGGCGTCGCCGGCGCCGGTTCGGCTTGAGATTTCATCCTCAACGCCGCCTTCTCCGCCGCGCGTCCGCGCCGGCGTCGCCGGCGAGCATCTCGGCCTGGCCGCATCTGCGCATCGTGCGCGTCGAGAGGAAGAAGATGGGGATGGTGGGTGGGACCCACCACGTGCTGCGCGTCGTGCGCGTCTCCTCTGCGCTGCGCGCAACCGCGCGAGCTGTTGCTCGCGCAACAGCTAGACGTTTCGGTTTGGACATGTTGTGTATTACTTTGACACGTTAATATACTCCCTCCGACTCATAATAAGTGTCGCTGATTTAGTAAAAAGTTACTAAATCAGTCATACTGAGCGATAAGTATCAGACTCATAATAAGTATCAGAAGGAGTACTGAATTAATTGGTTTGTAAGTTGATGTACTATACTACGTGCACGACAGCCAGGTCGTACCGAGCGTGAGAGCTAGCTCAGCAGCTAAGCCTAGTTGTTAGCCATGATCTCCGGCCGATTTGATGGCCCAATTGCATGTTTACAAGTCCAATTTGGCTAGTTCAGCATCCTTTGCCAACAATGCGGTTAGCTCAACTAGATCCTACCGAGCTACATATGGTATGCTACAGCGAAGGCAGCAGCATATATGGTTTGCATCCTCCATTTCTTTGGGGGAGCACGCAGATACGCGAAGATCCATGGTTGATTTGGCGATCTGATACGGCGGCTCTTGGCATCTAAGTACAGTCGCCGATCTCGTACTCGATCGGCATGGGCCAATCTGAGCAGCTCTCGCATCGCATGGAGTATGTAGGCAGTCCTTTAAGGAGAAGTGGTAACTTCTAATCTGAGCAGCTTCCTCTTTCAGGCACAGAAATTGATTAATTTATAGTTAGCAAAAGTTGTTGTGATGTCGATCATTGACATCCGACATTGACAATCGAATCCCATAGGTCGCCATCACATGCATGACATGGGTGGAGCCGTCAATCTCTCCCTGTTTCTTTCTGACTCAGGTCGTCCCATCACACCACTAGTTTTAATCATCTAGCTAAGCAAGTGGTTAGGTTGATTAGCCTCCTCAGGATTTTTTCTCTCCTTGGGAGTTAAATCGCTACCACTCTCAGGCAATACAACGTAGGAGAGCCGTGATGAACTCTAGGAACGCGCAGTTCCACTAATCACGGTGCAAGCCTCTCTGTCTGAGCTTGCAATCCTAGGATGGCGCCTGAAAAAGAGGTCGTCTACAAGCTGGGTTCTCTGTCAGTTATTGTTCTTGACTGATGACTGCCATTAACGTGCACCGAAAGGTCTTAGTGTCGACCTGTCTCAGGGGTTCCTGAAAGCTACCTGAACGCAGGCTTTCGGTCAGCCGGTCGGGTAATCCTGCTTCATTTGGGCAGGCACATGAAAGCATCGCGGAGCTACCTCTTCTCCATGTCTGGGCCGAAAACTTCATGGATGCTGATGTTTATCAATTCAGTGAGCACAAGAAACGACGTAATAAGATCAATATATGTCTCCTGTATGTATGTAGGTACCCAAACAATGCTTGCTTGCTATCTAAACTCGGTCTCAATTCTACTCACTCAGTGCATGCATATAGGTCGATGATCACACCATTAATTCAAACGAAGCCATTCTGTTTCCGGCCTAAATGGTGTGCTGACTCTACTCTGCAGCTGCCTCTCCATGTAGTATGTTAAAATAGCTAGCTTTTGGATCTGATGATGACAATATCCTCCGTATCAGTTTCTCGAGACAATCTCCCCAGATTAGATCACCTTGCAGACAGGCGAAGGGGCAAGTAATCATTCCAGGTTCCTTCTCTAGATTAAGCAGTTCACACAACACGACGCATAACAATCTGGTTGCCTTGATTTGCTTTTGAAGGTGACACCAGTGGACCGCCACTTGAAACTATTTTTATACCATTGCTACACAGAAAAACTCTGGAAAATCATGATACGAATCATGGTACGTGTACGTACATACATAACCGCGCCGATGTGACTTTCTGGATCGTTAAACTATACTATTTTTCAAGGGCCTCTCCTCTCCCGGATATACGGCGATCCAGTAGGTCAGATCGTTCCGATCTGCGCGCCGAAGAATCCAGCTGAAAAGATTTTGACCTCTGACCAACTCGCCAATTAGTTACAGTAAGTATGCTAAACTGACCAGGACTTGGCGAAGAAGCGAATAGACTTGCTCGCAAGTTAAACCTAGCCTAGACCACACAGCTGGATCAATCATAGACGGTGCTGATCGTCATCATGAGTTCATGACTGACTGTATGAGGAGTGCTGCTTGCTTGTCCAAAAGTTGCTAACTAATTATATGGAAATTCAGACAATGATCAAAGGGATTTTGACTCTGGTTCTTCCGCCGCTAACCACTATTCCCGCGTTTTTAAATATAAGATGTTTGAACCTTTTTCCAGATTCGGATGTATCTACATGTATTTCGACACGTTTTAGTGTGTATGTTCACTCATTTTGGTCTGCATCTAATCAACATGCTCTACACGTATCCAGAATTCCTGATCCTCATAATCACTAAAGATTCCGGCCGATCAAATGATTTTCAGACGTATCTCTGGTACATACAATAGGATACAAAGGAAGCTTCTCTCGTGCTCACAAAACATAATCCATTTAAGGTTTGTGCATGACAGCTACCGTACCGTGGATGCGCGCCAGGACGAGCTCGAGACAGAAATAGCCACGTACGCGATCTCTAATTGTTGGCCCAAATCTGCTTAATTGTAGATTTGCAGCTCTAATCTTGCTAATTTAGCATTGTGCCCCCAATAATGTGGAAGCGAGATTAATTAGAGAACTCATCGCTCTAGTGTCGTCCAGAAAGGATCTGAAATCGGATGGCCTGTCATCTTAATTTTATGTACATCGCGAGTATCTAAAGAATATACGTGCCTGGTTGCTGCATTGCATCCTCCATTTCTTTGGGGGAGCACGCGGATACAGCAAGATCCATATGGTTAGTTGATAATGCGACACCGATCGTGGCCGTGGCTCAGTTTGTCTGCTACTGGGGATAGCTTAATAAAGCATTAGGTGCTAATTGTGTTCATTAATGGCGTCAGCACAGTCGATCTTGTCCTCAGCTTCTCATCATGGTGCGGCCAACTTGTTTTGGTATTACAGGCTCCTTCACAGACTGTGCTCCTCGATCAATGCTTCATCCGTGCCATGGGAAGGCATGGTTGATCAAGGGCAAGTGCCATGCTCTTTGCCCGCACTAAAGCTATTAGATCTCACCTAAATACTGAATACACCATACCCGCTGACACTCCGAAGTACCAAGAGGGATATATGAGATATCTTTGAGGTAAGACCATTGTTGCATGCGAGATTTAATGTTGCATTTTTTACTATTAAATAGGAGTTTGAGGCTGCGATCGTTCATACCACCTCTTGAGACGAGAACGTCCGTGTATAAGTAAAGTTCACCGGTCGATGCTAGTCACCTCACGATTGGCCTCCTCTTGAGACAGAAATTTCTCTCACTCCATGTGCATGCCATGTGAAAGTTATTAAGTTTCATGTACAAACAAGTAGAACCAAACGGGACACGGCGTTTTGGGTCATGGCTGCAGATGCACCCGTTATGTAAAACATTTTTTATTCTTTTTTAAAATGTAAAAAAATTCCAGAAAATATTCGAATATACATCAGGACATTGTGTGTTAGCACAAAAAAAATTTGTGGAGAAAAAAATATTTTTTTGTGACCTGTGCAAACAAGACAAAAAAATGTCACGTACAAAATCATTTTTGAGCCTCCAGATTGTCTTTTTGCACATGTCACATAAAATGACTTTTCTTCCCAAAACTTTTTGTGCTAACATAAAATGTCTTAAATTATATCCAAAAATTTTATTTTGAATTTTTTGACATTTTAAAAATTAGTTTTTGAGCAATGGGTGCATCTGCACCTATGACCCGATATGGATTTCCTGTAAAAAGTTGGGCAATCAAGATCTGCTTCAACCCCCGCACTCATGTGTGACTCGCTATGGCCTAAACGTGGTATCAAAATTGTGGAAGCCGAGACTTAAACCCAAGACCTCAGCTATGATATCATATGGACAATCTAAATATATACTTCAACAAGAATATAATCCACAACTGGACGCGGCGGGTCATAGGGCTAGATGCACCCATTATGTAAAATATTTTTATTTTTTATGAAATATCAAAAAACTCCAAATAAAATTTCGAATATACATCTGAATATTTTATGTTAGCACAAAAAATTTCGCAAAAAAATACATTTTTTATGACCTGTGCAAAAAGACAAAAAAAAATATCGCGTAAAAAGTCATTTTGATGCACCCGGATTTGTCTTTTTTACACAGCCCGCAAAAAATGTCTTATCTTCATGAAACTTTTTGTGCTAACATAAAATGTTCTAATGTATATCCAAAACATTTAATTTTTTTGATATTTTGAAAAATGATTTTCAGCCAATGGGTGCATCTAAACCTATGACCCAATATGGATTTCCGTCCACAACTCACTTACTCTTGCAAGATTCCTGCTCAAAATACCCCCTTCCTCCTCTACATATGACATCAATTGTCCTCACATCCTCCTCTACACGTGTCATCAATTGTCCATAAACATTATGCAGCAACGTGCATGGCATTTTCATGCAAGCTATCCACATCGTCTATTTCTTCCACCCATTGATTCCATCTTATCGATATCAGGTACATCCCTGAACCGTAATTAAACTGTAAAATACACATACATTTCATGCCTATTAAATTTAGCCTCTGGGTGCTATGATCAACTAAATCTTGCATATTTTTATAGTCAACTTAAAGTTTCAAACATTTTATTATAATTCTTAAGGAGATACCCCTGCAATGCGCGGGTTATTTTTCTAATTTTATTCGTTAGAGAACTATGAAAATTATTATAACTATAATTAATGGGGAAGTCGTTTTCCCGTTTGATGAAGAAATGACAATTAAGATCTATAAAGTGATCTTAATTCAGTCATCTCTTCATCAAACGTGTAGAAATTCAGTCATGGAGCTAGCCAATAACTGCCTAGGTTACTGAAAGAACAAATCGTTATTAATAACGGAAGTTGATAGACCCGTGACAGTCTCACATCAGACGATGACATATGTGAGGAGCTGTAGCCGTCGATCAATCTACCGCTGATCCTTTCTGATTTGCTAATTACGTAGTTGCACTATTTCAAAATAATTGACGCTCTAAGTTTGTGAATGAATTTATAGGCAAATAGATCAACATTTAGAATAACAGTTTTGTTTCATACTCTGTAGATTTCACATTGTGTACATCGACATAGATTTCTTTAAATCGAGTTTGACTTAGAACAGATTTAAAAAGTCAATTATTTTGTAATGGACGGAGTAATTAGCTGGGTAAGCAAACCATTACGTTAGCATTCTCAGATGCGTGATGAACCGCAACACTAACCGCTGCTTATGCTTGCAAGTGGTTCTGTGTGTGTTCACGTCTAATAAGAGAAATTATCTACTCCCTCTTTGTCATAATATAACATTACTACAACCAGTATCAGATATGCGGAGTAATACTAATGAGACGTGATGAATTAACCAACAGGTAAACTAAAATGTGGCCAAGATTCAGTAAATTAATCCGATGTGATGGATCATATTACTGGTCTGAGATACATTCTTTAGATAAAGAGTATATATTAATATCGGGGAGATACCAATTACACCCAGCCTCTACACCAAATCAATACCCTAATGGCATTACAGATGCACACAGCCGAAAAAAGAGAAAAGAAATCTAAAAAAGAGAAAAGTCCTGCTACAGAATTTCATTCCTTGCAGCAGTAATACAACCACCGCCAAGACAGCACCTGATTCCCAAATTCTCCATAAGCAACGCCTTCAAGAAGGTAACAGTGAACAAGCGCCGTCGTCGCCCGATCATAGATCACGAGTTTCACCCTGGAGATAGTCCCCACTCTCAAAGCAATGCCTTCAACAAGGCCATTGCCAGACACAACCAGTTAAGGCCAGACCTTGGATTTTTACCCTGAAGTGTAGGACTTTGAACTTCCCTGTGATGTCGCCCCGCTTACATATTGCTGCCACGATTCCTGAAATTCCAAGCCAGTTCCTCAACGACGTAAAGGCTCCGAGCACCATTGTCAGTCCTCCAATCTCACCTTCCATGACATTCTCCGCTAATGACTACACCATGGATTTGCCCATGATGGCAACAGAAGCAGATCAGCTTCACGCCAGTTCCTCGCAGCGCGACCGAATCCCACCCAATCCAGCAATCTCAAGGCCTTAACGCCCGTGAGTGATCGCCGATGGAGCCTTCCGGAACCCGACACTCCGGCTAGATCAAAGAGGACCGGCGTCAGCAGATCATCGTCTTACCCGAGTTGGAACCCTAGGACCACCGCCATTATTCTAAAGCCTCGCAAGCCCCCTAGCCGCGAGTCATCTCCCAGCATGAACGGTAGCAGAAGAGAAGGCAGTCCAGTACGCAGCTGTAGGACGTCTTCGGCTTGATCAAAGTCACGACCAGATCCTCCCGCAGCAGTCCTGGCCGGCCCCCAACAGCCCAGACCGGGGCCTCAGCCCAAACCAGCGCACAGGCGACCAGATCGCACGCCATGGCTCTCGCCGGCGGCGCACCACCTCCTCCTCGACACCATCCGCCACCGGAGATCCTCAGCCCCGGCCGAGACGGCCGCGCCGCCCTATGTCCTCAGGACACGCCCCACCTCCTCCCGTGATGCACCGCCGAGGGACACCTCTCCTGCCCACCCACCGCCTTCGACGGGAGGGGCGCCGCCACCGCCGCCAGCGTCGGCAACAGCGGCGGCAGGAGAAGGGGATCGGGAGGGGCTTGAGTGCTGCGGGAGGCGGCGCCTCCGGAGCCGCCCGGGAGGGAGGCGACCCGGGAGGAGAGATAGGGTACACGAGGGCTATTGTTATGGGTACAAATGATAATAATACAAGAGTATTAGACTAATCCTGCGGCTTAGCATAATTAAGTTACGTACACGATTATCCGGAGAGCTACATTAGAGCCCAACAGATATCTGAAGTGACTTGTGCATAACAAGATCATATAGTAAAATTGCTTTCACATATCAGAGGCTATCAACGGTGATTTTTTTTTTCAATGTGCAGAGATTCATTAATGAATCAGCAGTGAGGGACCAATCAATCAGTGCGCTCATGTGCGCGTTTGAGTAAGCAACTACATAAGGGCGTGATTAGCATAAACAACAGCCGGCAAATGAAAAAGAAAGGGGGTCGTGCTGCACGCTTGCAATTTTCAAATTACAGTCAACCTCTGCATGTAGCTCTGCTGTTTCAGTCAGCATTTCAGCAGGGGAATATACCACTGTGCATCACTTGCTGCCTTCTAGTTCTGACAAGATCTAATTCGAATGTACCCTATCTCTGTGTGAATTGATCCGGACCGTACACTTGTGCGCTTGTGGACTGTCGAACTATAGATGAGATGCATGTTGGTTTGCTACAAAATGTTTATTTTTATTTTTAACTCTATATGTGGAACCAGATGTAGATATTGAGTTGTGGCTGATTGGACAGATCCAGTAATGTGGCTTATTGCAACCATCGGCTGTGACCGTAATCAGCCACGCTGGTGGATCCGTCCAATCAGCCACAACTCAACTGAACGGTCAAAATGTGTCAGGCGGTGACCGTAATCAGCCACACGGGTGGAGACACGACATGGTGATCCACATTACTAGATCCGGCAATGGCGAGTGACTAGCGGCTATCTAGGGTGAAAACCTCGGGTCCGGCTAGTTGACATGGCCAAGACTACGAGTGCTTTTGAAGAGGAGTAAGATGGCATTAACGAAGTATACTTGACATGGATGGCATAATTATGTGTTAAAGTATTCATCAAGATCTGAAGTTGTGTCATCAAAGCGCTTCACACAGACAAACGGATGGAGTAATATTAACTAAACAAGGTTGGTCAATGTCAACAGTGATACGTATAATTTTGACCCGGATCAAAGAGTGTGAACGTGGAGGCAGCGTTTGACCCTGCATGGCCGATGGCACCGCTGCCGCTTCGGCCAGCCGGTGTGACGCCTCTCTGACATAATATGACCTCCAGCCTACGTATCTAGAAGATGAAAGTCAAACGATAACCTCACCAAAACACGGTTGCATCCAGCCAACATCCGTCCGTCCATGGCGCGTCCGTCGGTTTGCAACGGCGTACGTGTGTGTCCACACGCCGTCCACGCCGAGGAGGAAGACGACGACGCACTGCAGCCCATGAAATCCGTCCGTCCGTTACTAACTCACCTTGTAGTTGTAGGTATACTCCTCACCGGGGACGCACCCGCGTGTCAGCTCCCGGCCTCCTATATAACGACGTGGTGCGCTGCCTGGCCAGTCCATCGATCACCACCAGAAGCACCGGACACTACTCCTCCGATCCGCCGCCGACCTCCAGCCATGACCGCCGTAGAGTTCATGCCCGACAAGACCCACCAGCAGCCTGCTTCCGCCCTCCGTCCAACGACCGCCACCTGGCCGGACACCGCCGGCGCCACCAACAACAATGACGCCGTCGCCGCCACGTCCACGTACCACAGGAGGCTGGAAGGGAAGGTTGCCATCGTGACCGGCGGCGCGCGCGGGATCGGGGAGGCGATCGTGCGGACGTTCGTCCGGCACGGCGCGCGCGTGGTCGTCGCGGACATCGACGACGCGGCCGGGGAGGCGCTGGCGGCCGCGCTGGACTGCAGCTACGTGCACTGCGACGTGTCCGAGGAGGCGGACGTGGAGCGCGCCGTCGGGTGCTGCGTCGCGCGGCACGGGCGCCTCGACGTGCTCTGCAACAACGCCGGAGTGCTGGGCCGGCAGCACCCGCCGACGGGCGATGGAAGCAGCAGCGGCAGCATCGCGTCCCTGGACGCCGCCGAGTTCGACCGCGTGCTGCGCGTGAACGCGCTGGGCGCGGCCCTCGGCATGAAGCACGCGGCGCGGGCCATGCTGCAGCGGCGCGGCGGAGGAGGGAGCATCGTGTCCGTGGCGAGCGTCGCCGGCGTGCTGGGCGGGATGGGCCCGCACGCGTACACGGCCTCGAAGCACGCCCTGGTGGGGCTGACCAAGAACGCGGCCTGCGAGCTCGGGGAGCACGGCATTCGCGTCAACTGCGTCTCCCCCTTCGGCGTGGCCACGCCGATGCTGGTGAACGCGTGGCGGCACCGCGGGCACGACGGCGACGAGGACGAGGACGGGAGCCCGGCGGCGCCGAGCGAGGAGGAGGTGGAGAAGACGGAGGAGATGGTGCGCGGCATGGCGACGCTCAAGGGCGCGACGCTGAGAGCCGGGGACATCGCGGAGGCGGCGCTGTTCCTGGCCAGCGACGAGTCGAGGTACGTCTCCGGCCACAACCTCGTCGTCGACGGCGGGGTCACCACCTCCCGGAACGTCATCGGGCTGTGAGTGTGAGGGAAGTCAAACCCAAACCCCATTGGAGATCGAGTACGTGCGAGTGTCACGATCGAGTACAGCTCGATCGGCTGCAGTGGGCCAACTCCCCTGTGTGTTCTTAATTTACTTAGCTTGGTACTAGTAGTCTTGGTAATTAGCAGCTGGTTATTCGATCTGCTGATTGAGTGCTTCATGTGGTGATCCATGGATTGGAGAATAATCTGTGATTCTAATCTTCTTTAATCGTCGTGGCAGATCGAAGAGAGTACACTAATTAACTCATCGTTCCTGTTTGGGAACTGACGGTGCGGACAGGTAAGTCAAAGATGCAGAGGAACTGTATATTCAGTGTTCCAGGATGCCACTGAACTGACAGAGTGTTCTGTCCTTGTCCCGAATGGGTCACTTTGCGATCCAACTTCATTTTTTTTTAATTTATTGGCGAACTGCTGCGGGTATCAGCCGCCTTGAGCAACTTCAACGAAATCGACTCCAGATACTAACTACGGGTTACACATAAGAAAACACAATGAAATAATTAATAAAACAGGTCCTAAACAAACACCACGAAATATCATTCTCTGTCGCCGAGACCGCGTAGATAGAAAGGCCGAGTAAAAGGAATAATAGTGCGAGAACTACACAAAAAACGAAAGCATCATCTGCTTGTCGAGCGATCGCCCTAGGGATGACTTGGAGTTCCGAGCACCTCGAGGCGGTGGCGGACCCAATTTTTTTTGGTTTGCTGAGGGCGAACATTCACGGACCCAACAAATGCATGTACTAGGTTTGGGGGCGTGGCTACTTTACGCGTGCGACTGCTCGCGCGATTTCCGACCAGCCCACGCTGCGTGTGTTCTGACAGCGACGAAAGAGGAAACGGGAGAACGAAGACGAGCTCGCCCCCACGTCCACCGCCGGCCTAACCGCTTGTCGCCCGCCCGCGGCCGGCGGCGCTCCGCGACCGCCTCGCCGCCCCGCCCTCTCAAATCTCCACCTCCGTCGGTCCGCCGCCGCCGCCGACCATCCCTCTAAACCCCCCGCAACACCTTCTTCTCCGGCACCGGCGCCCCACCCGCACCCCCCATGTTAAGTTTATTGCTCGCCTCCGCCGCCTCCGCCGCGGCCAGCCGCGTCTCCGGCGGCTCCGTCTCGCTCCATCCTCGACGGCGCCTCCTCTGCCGCAGCTTCCTCTGGTCGCAGCGACGTCGTCGGTCGCCGTCTCGTTGCCGGCTCAGGGAAGAATTTAGGGAAGGTTATGGGTCGAAGCAGCTTCACTGGCGCCGTTTCGCTCGCGTGCTCGTGGATGGATAAGAACTGGGGAGAGACGGGATGACGAGGGTAGACTCATCAAGACCCATGGTTAAGGTCCCTAGGTTATGAATATGGGGGAGAGAACGTGGTAGAGCTGGAAGTATCGTCGGCTGACAAGCAGGGCAAAGATTTTACCCAGGTTCAGGGCCCTCGTGTGGAGGTAACACCCCTACGTCCTGCCTGTCTGTTATTGCTTGTGAATATGATGGTTACAAGAGTCCCGGCGAGATGTCGATCTCGCTAGGGTTTTGGTGGCTCTGAAAGTACGTGGTCTGGTTCGATGGCCCTCCCAGTCCTTAAATAGTAGGCTGGGTCTCGGGTGTTCGTAACCGACTCGATTTACAAGTAAGGAAACTCTAAACCGACTATTGCTTCGCCAAACTTGGAGGATACTCATCTTCGTGGGCCTCCCTTCATGGGCTTCATGTAGGCTCTGATAGTTGGGCCTAGTCGATACGTGCACCAGGTACCCTCATGGTAGGGTACCCGATAGGCATACCCATGTCAGTAGCCCCCGAGTACTTGTCTGATTCGAAGAGTCGGGCATGGACTCATACATCATGCACGTTATTTTTTGCATTTGTGTGTATTTTGAATTTTATGAAATAGCACATGTTGGCTATGTCGAGTGTTTCATCGACTATGAGTTTTTGCTTATGATAGTCAAGGGATATTAGCTTAGCAGGCCCGGCACACACGACGGATCGGGGCCAGTTAACTACCATTTGTGGCAAAACCATACTAGCTTTCAATCAAACTCGAGTCCCCGGACTCGAATCTGGAACAAACTGGACAGACTCGAAACAGCCGTTGAGGTCTTACGGAATCGAACTGCAGTATAATTTTGAATCAACCCAACGCGTCCGTCGGGGATAATTCATCATGTCTGCTGACACGGAAAATTTAAGGATAACGCTGCTGGAGCGGTCCTTAGCCCAGCTCGACTGATCGGTGGGTCTTACCTTTGCACTATGCATGCAGCATCCAAGGATCGTCGGATCAACTCGGGAATATTTTGAGTGTGATTTTGCTTATGAACTTAGTCGAATGTTTCGTCGACTGACACTTTTGCCATTATTCTATCGGGTGCGCGACAGCGCTCCCGATGGGAGTAGCCCCCGAGATTGTGCTTTATTGCTTGCAATGGAGGATAATCTCAAAATCTTTTACCCTGCACATTTTAGTCAAAGAAATTTTTTGATACGCTCCCGATGGGAGTATGATACTAGTCGAAAGAATTTCGACTGGCTTTATGATCTTTGCTAAAGAACCAACCGAGACTTATGCGAGAGACCACCCGAAGATATCATCGAGTGATTTTTATGCCAGTTCTGAAGGATGAAACAACGTCAGCAATGACGCATTTTGCGACTGCCATCTCTGACAAGCGGTGGCGTGCCTGGTAAGACTGATGGGACGTGACACTTCTGTGTGGGCCCATTTTTGCAGAGCTGACCAAGTGTAGCGCCGTTTGGACTTGATTTGACCGCTCTGGCGCGGTTTTCACGGGGCGTGATGATGATTTCCTAGTTTCCCGTGCGTAGTGGGCGGAGTGGCCTGCGACGGTTGCCTTCCGCGGCCGCCACGTGTATGGCTAGATTTCGCGCGGAGCGTATGCCTTTGTTTTGACGGTTGCGATCGTATTGCGATCTGTGGTAAATAGTGGAGACGGCGCTGGCAGAATTTTTTACTTGCCATTTGCCTATTTGCGCCGCCCCTCGTCTCATCTTCCTCCTCGCGCCCACCTCCATTGCTCTGCGCCAAGCTCTCTTCTCCACCCTCATCCACCGTTGCGATGGCGAAAGGTGGAGGCTCCAAGCGTGGTGCCGCTGCCGCTGCCGCGACCGATGCGGCCAAGGGCAAGAAGACTGTGGCGGGTACATCTGCATCCGCCGCGCTGAAGAAAGGCAGCGGGGACTGGGCGAAGTCCACCATCAAGGACGCCCATTTGGTCAAGTTCCGCGAGCAGGGGTATCTGCCACCCGCGGAGCAGCTCGCCGTCCGCGCGCCATCGCCCAAGGAGGTACTCCCTGAACCACGCGCTAACGAGCGTGTTTGTTTTGCGGAGTTTTTGCCTAGGGGCTTTTCGCTTCCCCTCCACGATTTCGTTCGTGGTCTTCTTTTTGCCTACGGGGTGCAGATCCATGATCTCACCCCAAATGGTATTATGCATATCGCGTGTTTCATCACGCTGTGCGAGTGCTTCCTCGGCGTCGCACCCAGCTGGGCGCTGTGGAAAGCCATCTTCATGGTACGGCCGAACAGAGGAGGTGGTCGCACCTACCCAGTTGGCGGCTGTGGAATCCAGGTGCGCAGCGACACCCGCTACTTCCGCCTGAAGACCGTCGACTCCGCCAAGGCTGGAGGAAGGGGTGGTTTTATGCGACTGTCGAGCATGACGCAGCCGCCCCTTTCTCGACTGCTGCTTTCACCAGGACCAAGGCGTGGGATCACCAACTCTCAGCCGAAGAAATGGAGGAGGCAAGCCCTTTGCTGGCTCGGATCGGAGGCATGCTAGACAAAGTCACAGGCATCCATTTGATCGCCACCTTTGTGAAGAGGCGGGTGTGGCCACTCCGTGCCCGAGCGCATCCCATGTGGGAGTATGAGGGCACGGGTGACTCCACTCGAATGAGCCCAGAGGAACTGTCAAGGAACGAACTTGTGACGCACGTGCGCCACATCACCAGCCTGACGACAGCCGACCCTTGCAACATCGATTGCCCGTCATGCCATACGGGACGGAAAACCCTTTGCTTGAGGTATGTCTGTAGTTTAATAGTTTGCCACTCGTAGCTTCTACGATATGTGCTTTTTGATTCTGACTTTGCAATTTGTGATATGTGCTATGCAGGGTCATCGACTGCTGCCTCCCTTCCTCCTCTGCCTGAAAATGGAGAGACTGAAGAAACTCAGGCACTGGTGGTGGACCCGAAAGGGGATCAGTCGCCCATCCCTTCTGCCACCAATTCACATGTGGAGGAGTCGAGGAGGAAGCAGCAGAAGAGGTCCAATCTGAAGACAAGGCCACCTCTGACCAAGAAGTCGATACCGCGCCACCGAAGCGGCGTCGACTGGCCAAGAAGGCGCCTTCTGCTGTGAGTTCACCCGCGAGGGAGCAGGGCTTGGAGGATGACGAGGAATCAGGCTCACCACCTGTTTTCCAAGCCGCTCCTTTGCGTGCGTGCTCAACAAGCTCAACTCTTCCTCTTCAGTCGAGTGGTACCCCAGCCTTTGGGGGACCAATTTTTGGCGACTCCGAAGATGAGGAAGATGAGGAGCACAGGTATGTGTTTTTTGAGTATGAGAATTTTGTGCTGTCACATATTTGTGCTGACCGTCTTTTTGCTTTGTTGTGTTGCCCACAGCGCTGAAAACAATCAGCCTGGGACTCCTCCAGTCGAAAATGTTCCAACCCTGGAGCAGTCGAATTATGCACCGACTGGAAACGAGGCTGCCCAGCCAATGGCCACTGATGCTGTGTTGAGCAACCAAGGCGGCAACTCCAGATCGGGACATCAGTCGCGGCTCCTGAGCCGTGGATGAACCACGTAAGGAGCTTTTTGCTTGACCCGTTTAGTTGTAGGTCTGTGAAGTTTGAATTTTTGCTGAACTCGTTGCTCGCAGCCCTTCTACCACACCTTGGCAGATTCCGCCAAGGCTTATGTCCAGGTGGAGCAGGAGAGGGACACCATGCGCGCCGAGCTAGAGCGGCTCAGTCGTGAGTTCTCCTTTTTGCTTTTGTTTTGCCGAATTTCTTTTTGCAATGCTTGATTTTGTCGAGTATTGAATGCACGTGATTTTGCTGGGCCAGGCGAGAAGAAGGAGCTGGAAGATGCACTCGCCGCACAGCGCGAAGAGTCGAAGAAAGAGCTGGCTGCCGCCACCAACTCAGCCGCTGCACGCGAGCGAGGATATGCTGACCAGCTCGCGGCACTCGCGCAGGCCATGGGAGGTGAGTAATCTTTTCTCCTTTTGATATGATATATACTGTCGAGTGTCATGAAATGACTTTTGCCTTTTTTAATTGTGCAGAAGCTGTTGGCGCACCGGCCTCTGCGGACGTGGCGAGTGTGATCTTTCGCTGGAACAGGTGTGGGCGGCTAGGCGCCTATGCAACCAGGCGAAGACGCACTCGCCAAATCGACGAGCACACTTGGCGCTGTATACAAGGTGGTGTTCCCGACTGGCGTAGTGCCGTCGACGGCGGACGACTTCGCCGACGTGTTTGGCCCCGGGACGTCCACCATGGCGGGTTTCGCTCGCGCCAACACGGTACGCGGATCCGAGTCCACCATCAAGCTTCTTATGGGACATGGGATAGATTGCGACTACGAGGCAGCACTGTCTGCGTTCCCTCGGAAGCCAGATGGGAAGCCCATTTCTCTGAAGGGGGTGAGCGGAGCCGCCGCGCGACTGGCCGAGGTTTTTATGACCACCATGGAGCGCCGGGCACTCGAGACTGCCAATCGTCTGCTTAGGAAATCGAATCTTAGGTTTAGGGTAGCTGTACCCTTTTGTTTATGCCTTGTAATGATACCTTCTGAACTGCGCGAGTCTGCGCTTTGTTTGTGCTACCTTGTTTATGCAAATAGTCTTTTGCTAATGTCTTTCACTCGAAGAGTTGTATGTATGCTTCTGACACAAACTTTGTGTTTGTGATTATGCTCTTTGAACAGTCACGAGAACCTGCTACTGCGACTAGTTCCTCGCAGGCTCCAATCACCACCCGATCCCAGGGTCAATTGGTAAATGATGCCAAGGTGATGGAGTATATGAAGGCCAAATTTGTGAGAATGGAGCAAGATCTGAAGGACGCCCAGGCTGAGCTGAATCGATTGAGGGCGAGACCCGCGTTGGCCACCCAACGCGAGGAATATGTGCTCGGGGAGATGGATCTTGTGAACAGGCAACTCGAGTGTAAGTTCGAGTCTTGCTCTGTTTACAAGCTTTTTGCGTAGCTATTGTCCTTTTGATCTGACTGGTGCGCCCGTTTTGTAGGCTTTGTCGACAACTTCCAGGCTGAAAAGATTCGCGTGGAAGGGCGTCTGGATAGCGTGGTTGACGACCCTACGACTGGGCGTCAACACTTTTGGCTTGATAGGTACCATGCCCGCATACTCGCCACCCTGAAGGATCGCGTCTGGCGAAGTGCTGAACTGCTGGAGTTATGCCGGGCAGCGTTTATTCGCCTGAACGAGACTCTTTTTCCTGCGGGGCCACAACCACAAGGGATTCGTGCTTTGTTGAACATCTTCCGTCAAACAAATCCCATTCGAGAGTTGCTGTCTCAGAGACTTGTGATTGGAGCCAACGCTGCAATGGCGTATATGCGTAGTCGAAAACCAAGGTTGGTGTTGCGGACACCTGCAGCCGGAGAGGTTCTCGAACAAAAAGACCTGGATGACACGATCCGAGCTGCGGAGACACTAATCGAGTGCACTCGCGAACAGCTTTGCGGTCCCGAGCTGCCCGTAAAGGACGAGCCTGAGGATTAGAATAGTTTGCGAGTGCAATTTTTGTATAGGGGGCAGCCCCCGAGTGTAATTTTTGACTCTTTGTATATTGTATAGTTTGTATACTTTGATTTTTTGTCGAGCCCCCGAGTCAGTCGAGCGGGGTTTGTGAAATATGTGTTGGTTGTGAACCAATGACTGTGCAGCCCCCGAGTATTCGAGTGCGGCTGCAGAGTTTTTGTGTTCTTTGTTTGGATCCTTGTTACGCAGCCCCCGAGCATTCGGGTGCGGCTAAGGCATTGTGTTTCTGCAAGAGCGAGAGCTCATTTGATCAATAACACAGCCCCCGAGGGTTTCGGGTGCGGTTAAGGTATGAATTATGCGGGTAGTAGTCACAAGAAGTCGAAGGAACATTGATTTTATTCCTCTTTTGAATGTTAGGCTGCAGGCCGCCTCATTAAAAACCTTCCAGTCCCCTTAGGTACCCTGGTAAGGAAAAGAGCGCGTCTGAAACCTGCAGCCATCCGACATATAGCCTATTACATTGTATGACTGTGAGCACTTTATGCGTAGAAACGGCGCAGATGCGCAACGTTCCAAGGATTATGAGAGAGTTCGCCTGTCTTCGCGTGCTTCAGTCGATATGCGCCTCCACCAAGGACCTCCGTGATGATGAAGGGACCTTCCCATGGGGAAGCGAGCTTGTGCACCTTCTTTTGCTTCAGTCGAAGAACCAGGTCGCCACAACAAAGGACCTGGTTCGCAGTCGACGGCTATGGTAGTTGCGGAGATCCTGCTGGTAAACAGCTGTGCGGGCCAAGGCCGTGTCTCGCGCCTCATCGAGCAAGTCGACTGCGTCTTCGAGTGCTTCTTCCGCGTCTTCTTCATTGTATGCTTCAACTCGTGGCGCATTGAACCTTACATCTGATGGCAGATTGCCTCTGCACCATAGACCATGAAGAATGGGGTGAACTGCGTAGAAGTGTTGGGAGTTGTGCGTAGGCTCCATAGCACAGATGGTAGTTCTTCGACCCAAGCACCCGCAGCTCTTTTGAGTGGCACCAGGAGGCGCTTCTTGATCCCACTCGTCACAAGTCCGTTGGCCTTTTCGACTTGGCCATTGGATTGTGGATGTGCCACGGATGCGTAGTTGAGCGTAATGTCCTGCTCTTTGCAGAAGGTTTTGAACTCCTCAGCCGTGAAGTTTGTGCCGTTATCAGTGATGATACTGTTTGGGACACCGAAGCGGTAGATGATGCTCTTTATGAAGTTGACTGCCGTAGTAGCAGTCGAATTTGTGATGGGGACCGCCTCGATCCACTTTGTGAACTTGTCGACTGCCACCAGTAGGTGAGTATGCCCGCCATGCGATGATTTTTTGAGTGGCCCAACCATATCGAGCCCCCATTGGGCGAAAGGCCAGGCCAGCGGTATAGTCTTCAACGCCGATGCGGGTGCGTGCGGCCTTGTTGCGAATTTCTGGCAGCCGACGCACCTTTTGACTATGTCCTCCGCGTCTTTGAGTGCTGTAGGCCAGTAAAACCCTGCGCGAAAGGCTTTGGCTACGAGTGATCGACTGCTGGCGTGATGCCCACAGGTACCTGCATGAATGTCTCGAAGTATGGCTTGGCCATCTTCGAATGCGATGCATCTTTGGAACATACCTGATATGCTGCGCTTGTATAACTCGCCGTTGATAACGGTGTATGCTTTTGATCTTCGAGTCACGCGTCGGGACTCGGTTATGTCATCTGGTAGCTCGCCACGGAGTATGTAAGCCAGAAAAGGTTGAGTCCAGTTGGCTCAATGAGAAATACCTCGACTGGGGGGTCCTCTGTGCTAGGCACTTTGCTTTTGGGTGGCGTAGTCGACGGAGGAGGCTCTCGTTTCTCCTTGATAGATCTGTGTTCGATGCGCTCGAGGAAGACACCAGGTGGAATTTGTGCGCCAGTTGAGCCAAGATTGGCTAGCATGTCTGCTTCTTCGTTACTTTCCCTTCCTATGTGCCTCAACTCGCAGCCCTCGAAGCTGCCCTCCAGTGTGTTGTACAGGTCGCGATAAGCGATCATGTTGTCCGCGATTGCGTCGCAGGCCTTCATTGTTTGCTGCACCACGAGATTGGAGTCGCCGTAGATCATCAATCGAGTGCACCCAAGTGCTTTTGCCATCCGCATGCCATGGATCAGGCCTCGTATTCAGCCTCGTTATTGGAGGGTAGTTTGAATCCCATCTGCAAAACATAACGTAGCTTGTCCCCTTTTGGTGATATGAGGATGACGCCTGCGCCTGCGCCTTCGTGTTTCTTGGACCCATCGAAGTACATGGTCCAGGAATTGGACACGTCTGGTGCTCCAGGTAATTGGGCCTCTATCCACTCGGTTGTGAAGTCGGGTAGGACTTGTGCTTTGATAGCCTTCGGGTGCTCGTACTTGATGTCTCTTGGAGCCAGCTCGATGAGCCATTTTGCGACTCGACCCGTTGCATTGGGGTTTGTGAGGATATCACCGATTGCTGAGTTACTTACCACGGTGATCGGGTGCTCGGTGAAGTAGTGTGTCAACTTCCTTGAGGACATGAATACAGCGTATGCCAGCTTTTGATAGTGCGGGTACCGCTGTTTTGATATGGAGAGAACCTCGCTTAGGTAGTAGACTGGACGTTGTATGCTTTGGATGTGCCCCTCCTCCATGCGTTCGACTACCAGTACGGTGCTCACCACCCTGTTTGTAGCCGAGACATACAGGTAGAGTGGTTCCCGTTCCTTAGGTGCGACGAGGATCGGAGGGCTTGTGAGGATCCGCTTGAGATCTGTGAAGGCTGCTTCAGCTTCTGGCGTCCACTCGAACTTGTCCGCCTTCTTCATCAGTCGATAGAATGGTAAAGCCTTTTCACCCAGTTTGCTGATGAATCGACTGAGCGCTGCTACTCGTCCTGCTAGTTTCTGCACATCATGAAGCTTTGAAGGCCTTTGCATTGTGAGGATGGCCTGTATTTTCTCCGGGTCTGCTTCGATTCCACGGGCAGAGACTAGGTACCCTAGGAGCTGCCCGGCTGGAACGCCGAACGTACACTTCTTAGGATTGAGCTTGATATGGAAGCGTTTGAGGTTTGCGAACGTCTCCCTCAAATCGTCGAGTAGTGTGTGTTCTTCCCTTGTGGTAATGACAATGTCATCCACGTAGACCTGGACGTTGCGTCCGATTTGCTTTTTGAGGCAGTCCTGCATCATGCGCTGGTATGTTGCACCCGCGTTTTTGAGCCCAAAGGGCATAGTTGTGTAGCAGTAGACCCCGAGTGGGGTTATGAACGCCGTTTTTTCTTCGTCTTCTTGCTTCATCCTTATCTGGTGATAACCTGAGTAAGCATCCAGAAAGGAGAGTCGTGCGCATCCGGCGGTGGAGTCGACGATCTGGTCGATTCGGGGTAGCGGGAAGTGATCCTTTGGACAGCACTTGTTCAGCGCTGTGAAGTCCACGCACATCCGAAGGATGTCTGTATGCTTCTTTTCTACGAGTACGGGGTTGGCCACCCATTGTGATTTCTTGATTTCCCTAATGAATCCTGCTGCGAGTAACCGGTCGACTTCAGATTCGACTGCGGTTCGCTTTGGGCCGGAGATTCGACGCATCGTTTGCTTGACTGGCTTTGCATCTGGAAACAATTGGAGAGAGTGCTCGGCGAATTCCCTGGGAATACCTGGCATGTCGGCTGGACACCACGCAAATATTTCCCAGTTCTCACGGAGGAATTCGACGAGCGCGCCTTCCTATGCGATAGGCAGGCTCGAAGATATGTTGACTGTCTTGGACGGATCGGTCGGGTGCACCTGATGCGACCTTGTGTCATTTGTAGCATTGAAGGATCTGTCGACTGCCAACTTCTTATGCTCTGGAAGGAGTGTGCGGTCGTTGGTAATCGCCAAGTCGGCGAGTGATTCTTCCACCCCGAACATCTCGGAGATTTTGCTGAACTCGCGGTCGCAAGCATCGGACCTTTGAAAGTTTCCACGGACAGTGATGACTCCCTTTGGTCCTGGCATCTTCAGCGTGAGGTACGCATAGTGTGGCACCGCCATGAATCGAGCAAACGTCGGGCGACCAAGAATAGCATGGTATTGTGATTTCCAGTCGACGACCTCGAACTCAATCGACTCTGTCCTGAAGTGGCTTTTGTCCCCGAACGTAACGTCGAGTTGTATGGTGCCTTCTGGGCTAATTGCTTTGCCAGGAACAATACCGTGGAAGGTATTTGAAGATTTTGGGAGGTTTTCGACTGACCTGTTCATTTTGCGGAGCGTGTCCGCGAAGATGATGTTTATGCCGCTGCCTCCATCCATGAAGACCTTGGTCATGGCGTAGCCTCCTATTTGCGCGTCGAGTACCAGAGCCGCGTGCCCTGGTCGAACTACAGCTGGGGGATGATCCTCTCGACTGAAGCTTATGATGGTTTCCGATCCCTTCAGAAATCGGCACGGCAGGAGGTGCCATGACAGCCATGTTCACTGTCGAGTGATTAGCTTTTGCTGCCTGTTGGAGGGGCGACCCTTTTGTATCATGTACATCTGCCCGTGGGGCTGTGGATATTGATCATCTTCCGCCCGTAGTACGGGTTGTATGGCACCTGCGAGGTTTGCGCCTGGAGCAGGCTGTGGTGGTGGTTGCGGTGGCGGCTGTGGCGCCATGAGAGCGGGCACAGCGTTCGGCTGTGGTGCGGGTGCAGGCGTGGGCTGAGCAGGTGCTGGGCCGTACCTTTTGAGTCGTATCATGTAGTCAGTCGCCATTTGGTCGAATTCCCTGCAGTTCCTTAGGGTGTGATTGGAGCGTAGTTTTCCGTCGTCCCCCTTGAAGAGGTGGAATCTGCACCAGTCGTCCATCTTTTCCTCGAATGACCGCTCGGGTTTTGCGTCGCTGCGTTTGCGCCATTCTTGCCTTTTGTAGCTGTCGCTCCGCTGCTCGCGATCTCGACTGTCCCGTCGATCATCCGAGCGTCGATTGCTTCTATCTTGGTCTTCCCGGGTTGTGTGTATCCAGCCGCCATGAACTCGGGTCTGTTATCGTCGTAAGGACGTTTGGAACGTTTGCGCCTGCGATCTTCTCTGTATGAATCTCTGCGGCCTCGACTGCCGCTTTCGTAGTTGTCGCGTGTGGGGAAGCACGGGATCTGCGTACAGAATCCTCTCCATCTGCCCACTCAGTCGCAACTTTGATGAGGTCAGCCAGGGAGGTTGGCTTTTCACGACCAAGTGCCTCTTTGAAGTCCTTCCTGGCGAGACCTTGTATGAAGGCATCCATGGCCCTGTCTTCTGACACTTTGCCAACCGAATTGCGTATTTCGGTCCACCGCCGTATGTATGATCTCAACGACTCGTCTGATCGTTGAGTGCATGTCCTTAATTCTCGAATGTCTTCGGGCGCTCACACAGAGGCTCGAAGTTTTTGATGAAGTCTCTGCGGAAATCGTCCCACGAGTCGTATGATGATGGAGGGAGCGACTTGAGCCAGTCGCGGGCAGTTCCTTCGAGCATAAGTCGTATGTACTGCATCGCCGTGGTGTTCGTGCCACGCTGGCATGCCACGGCGAGTCTGTAATCTTCTAACCACCCAGAAGGTTCTTGGCGACCGTTGTACTTGGGTTGTTCGCCTGTCAACTTGAACCGTTTGGGCATCCGCGTCTCACGGATGCGTCGAGTGAAGCACAATGCTCCGCATGGCTCTGGTTCACGATCAGAGTATGAATCGCTGCTATAGGATCTTCGAGATCTGCTTCTGCTGGACCTGTGCCGGCGCGTGCTTCTCCTTCCTTCATCCGAGTGGTGGCTGCGACCACTGCGATGATGTGCTGCGTGTCGTGAGTCGACTATGTCGCGATCGCGATTCCTTGCTGGAGTTTTGTCTTCTGGCTGTATAGCCTGTGCCGCTAGAGCTAGCGATTTGAGTTGTTGGCGATGCAGGGCTGCGTTAGGGTCATTCGCCGGAGGTTGCATTGCCTTGAGGTAAGCACCTACGGAGAATAATGCACCCGCAGCAGTTTTGGGCACTGGGATTCCATTAGCGTCCTCTGTCATGAACGACAGGTTACGGGTGATTGCTACCCTTTCATGTTCTGGAAGGCTTGCCAACCGCGACCTAGGTCGTGGGGTTGGTTGCATTGTGGACCCGAGGGATTGCTCCCTTCTTCGGGCACTCGAGAGGCTGGCTTGCCTTTTGCGCTCCTCGAGCGTCGCTCGGTAGTTTTGCAGTCGAATTGACTCCTGCCAGTTGAAGTACTGGAAGGTCAACATCTCCTCTGGGGTGGAATTTGGTGGCATCATTGTGCACTCCTTTATGACTTTATCTGCTTTTGCTGCCATCTCCTCCGTGATTGTCAAGGTTGTGACCCCATCCGGCATGGTTACCGTGCATGGGAATTGTGCAGGCCTGCGAGCGGCTGCGTCTGCGGATGATTCTGCGGTGAAGGCCACGTAGACCTGATGGGGCGTGACCCGAGGACAGGTGTATGTGCTGTCGATTCCAGTCATGGACTCGACGTCGCCGTCGAGGCTCATGTCAGAGCCAGTATGTTCATCGAGTAGATCTTCGAGGCGAATCTCGTTGTCGCGTGTCATCGCCTATGCTCATCTCGGTGTTGGCGAGGCCATTATGGATGTCTGAGCGAGGTTGGTGTTGGTGAAGATCTCCGAGTCGACGTTGCTGTCGTTATGAATCGCGGGCTCGTAGAAGTCATCGAGGGAGATCCCGCAGTCGAAACTTCGTCGAGTGGTAGGTTGAAGTCGACGTTGCTTGTGCGGTATGCTGATTCTGCCTCCTCGCCTTGGAGTTCCGTCATCATGAACCTGTCGAGCTCGCCGGTCGACATGGTTGTTGCGGGCGAGCAGGCTTCAGGAATCGACGACGGGGCGAGCGCAGTCGACGGAGCCTCGAGTGCGCCCAGCACCGTTGTTGCGGATCTGTCGAGTCCTGCGTGCCAAGATTGTTTACGAAAAAATTGAATGCTCCAACAGTTAAGCTCAAACCTGATTCAAGGCCAGAAAACGCCTCCTGAAGCTCTGGCGAGTGCGGATTGAAATTCATTGGAAGAGCAGATGCGCTTTTTGCGGTGAAGCGGGCAGGCTGCCGCTTTTCGAGTGGATCGGCGAGTCGCCGTGTGTCGCCTGGATCGGCGAGTTGCTGTTTGCTGACATGGCCGGCGAGTTGCCGTTTGCAGATGAGATCGGCGAGTTGCCGTTTGCTGGTGTGATCGGCGATTTGCCGTTTGCTGTTGGGACCGGCGAAACTTCGAGTCCAGCGCTATTCTTTCCCACAGACGGCGCCACTTGACGAGGGGTAGACTCATCAAGACCCATGGTTAAGGTCCCTAGGTTATGAATATGGGGGAGAGAACGTGGTAGAGCTGGAAGTATCGTCGGCTGACAAGCAGGGCAAAGATTTTACCCAGGTTCAGGGCCCTCGTGTGGAGGTAACACCCCTACGTCCTGCCTGTCTGTTATTGCTTTGTGAATATGATGGTTACAAGAGTCCCGGCGAGATGTCGATCTCGCTAGGGTTTTGGTGGCTCTGAAAGTACGTGGTCTGGTTCGATGGCCCTCCCAGTCCTTAAATAATAGGCTGGGTCTCGGGTGTTCGTAACCGACTCGATTTACAAGTAAGGAAACTCTAAACCGACTATTGCTTCGCCAAACTTGGAGGATACTCCATCTTCGTGGGCCTCCCTTCATGGGCTTCATGTAGGCTCTGATAGTTGGGCCTAGTCGATACGTGCACCAGGTACCCTCATGGTAGGGTACCCGATAGGCATACCCATGTCACGGGAGGAGGAAGAAACGTCTTGATGGATAAGACGTGGGTGGGAACCACCCACGCGCTCGCGTGCGCGAACCGCACGACTGATCGCGCGCTCGTCAACAAGCCTAACCGTAGGTTTGGATGGTCCTCAAAAAGATTCAAGTCAGGTCTTTTTTGCTTTCATCGGCTTGCCTAGCTAGGTTGCGGGTTTATCTTTTCTTTTTGCCGAATTGAGGGGAATGTTCCCTCATCCCTCTCGCGTCCCCTCGCCGTCATCAGAGGGCACGACCGAGTGAAGCCAGGTCGTCGGCGGCGACAGGGCCTTCTCGTCCGCCCGAAGGGGTCGATGCGGGACCCTCACCGGATATCAGCTTGTATATTGTCAGCTCACTGTACACAATAAGAAAGACAAAGTGTATCAGAACAGGTTTACTGTTTGTTTCTATGGAGCCACAATTTTATCTATTTTATGTTGCCTACAAATTAACGCATTTTTAGTAAAAGTTTACATATATGTGGAATCTTTTTTTGGAAAATTCTGCAACTGATATTTTTTTTTGTATCTCTGAAAAAAAAGTACGTCATGTAGCGCAGGAGCTATGTCATCGTACTTTCTGATTAAAATGCGTTTGTCTTCTGATGCCGGTAGCGTCAGTCACATAAATGGATACAGAAAAAGATGAAATGAGAATGGACGGATGGCAGGAGAGTGTATTCTTAAAAGCCGCCGAGTGTGCCAAATGGATGCCGAAACTCGAAACTGACGCTAGAAATTTGGACAGCGAACGGGGACCAGGAAAGAAGACTTTGCTACACTAGCAGGTTAACAAAAATCATCAGCAAGTTGTCTTGGCAGACAGAGAGACGCTTCCTATTCGGTTCTTTCCCCCTGCTAATGCTTCCCGGATGATACATACCATGAACGAATGTAATGAAAAGAGGCCAACACAAGTCACAGTGGTTTGGAAACAGGGAGAAGAAACGCGCGCCGATCCAGGAAGTTACAAAATGGACCTGAAAATAAAGGCTCTCACGCTGTACTCTTCCTATTCTCCAGCTCAAGTTCAGACCAGTGATCACTTCAGTTTTCACGCTGTACTCTTCCTATTCTTCAGCTCTCACGCTGAGGATACATGCATCGGGGGATCTCATCTTGTTGTTGTTTTTTTTTTAATTTAAACCACCATATATTAAGCCAGCAAGCCGCCTCATGAAAAACCTTTCAGTCCCCTTAGATACCCTGGAAAGGAAATAGTGCGTCTGAAACTTTCTGCTTTTATGCATCAATCAGAGTTACATCATCCGCTAGGTGCTTACAAGATAATCAGGAGGTTCCTCATGCCAAACAGCTGACATGGAACTCTCCGCATGACTAGCCAAAACATGAGCAGCCTTATTAGCTTCCCTAGGACTATGATCAAAAACAACTATAACAAAATTTCGGCAAAGCATCGTGCACTCTTCATAGATGGCCGCTGCAGCACCTAGAGAATTCCCGCCATTCCTCATAATATCAATCACCTCCATGCTGTCGGAATTCACTTCCACTCTGTTGCACCCTATCTGGCCAGCTAGAATCAAGCCATCACGAAGTGCATGTGCTTCAGCTGTCGCAGGGTCAGAAACATAGGGTAGCCCACGGCAGCTTGCCGCCAAAAAGAAACCCCTGTCATCACGAATGATTGCACCCGTGCTGCCTGTACCTGCATCAACACTGAAACTCGCATCAACATTTAATTTCACAAAATCTTCCCTTGGCTTAATCCACCCATGACGGTGTATTCCCCGCTTCTTCCTCTTCGCTCTCGTGTAGTTAAGAACCAGCGTCGTTATCGCATGTGTCGTTCTTGCTGGAGACTGCACCGTTTCGCCATGCGTGACGTTCCTTCTTTCCCACCAGATGTACCACACCGCAACAGCCACCAGGTCATTGCGATCAACCTGGTCAAGCAGCGGTGCCGTAGCTTCTTTTTCACGGAGGAGAGTTTCCAGGGTCGAACGGCCCTCAACTTCAACATTGCAAACTTGTGTGATCGTCTCCTCCATCCCGAGCAGTTTCCAGATTTCCTGTACCCGGGGACATGCGAAAAAGGCATGTATGATACTCTCGCACTCAACATTGCAGAGGGTACATTGTGAACTAGGTTGCACATGCCTATTACCTAGAACCCCATTGCATGGAATTGCGCCTAGGAGTGCTCTCTTATCCCTCATCCCTCTCGCGTCGCCCCTCCCCCCTCCACCCTCGTCGTCATCAAAGGGCACGACCGACTGAAGCCTGGTCGGCGGCGGTGACAGGGCCTTCTCGTCCGCTCACCCGAAGGGGTCGATGCGGGGCCCTCACCGGGCATCAGCCGCCTTCGACGAATTCGATTCGACATACAACACGATGGGCAACAAACCTTAGCATGCATAAAAAGACAACGAAAAAATTAAATAATCCAGAACTAGGCTATGTCCTAGCAAGAGTAAATTACAAAAAGCTCCATAACTAGGAAAATGTCAACAAAGATCCAGTAAAATCCATCAAAAGTGGTGGTTTAAAAAAGAATATTTGTGTTGTTTTAAATGCCATTAAAATGGTAGAGTTCACACGTTATTCCGAATGGTTCAAACTCACATTGCTATCTGAAAAGTGCAAATAGAGATCATGCTATGTGGGATCCTTTATTTTCAAGAAATAAAATAATAATATTTTGAAACTACTGAAGTCCTACTTTGATTTGTAGATGTACAGTATGTTATGCAAATTTTCATCATTATATCTTTTCATCTCCGCCATACACAAAAAAAAACTATGTGGATCAAAATATAATTATTTTGTGCTTGTTTCGAGTACAAAATTGTATTTTCTACCTAACCTATAGATTAATGTATTTTCATTAAAAATACATTGATGTAGAACACGTCTCCATGTTTATGTGGAATATATTTGGATTTTGTAGACTACATTTATTTTCTTCATATTTTCGAAAATAAAGATATCTGTGTATTCCAAGAGCCATGCGATAGCACTATTTGAGTAAAACACTCTTAGCTTCTCATGCCGATTGCGTCGGTCGCTTTCCGAAAACAGGAAATAGAGCTCGGACGAATGGAGCACTTTATTTTTTCAAAATAAAAAGGGTATTTTGAAACTCCCGAAAATCTTTAAAAAAATGTAGATGCACATATACATGTGCAGTATGCAATTTTTAGTCATTGTATATTTTCAGCTCACTGTACACTATAAGAAAAAAAAGTGTATCAAAACAGGGTCATTGTTTGTTTCTTTGGAGCCATAAATTTATCCTTTTTATGTAACCTACAAATTAACGCAGTTTTTGTAAAAGTGTACATATATGTGGAATTGTTTTGGAAAATTCTGCAACTGATAAGAAGTTTTGGTATTATTGAAAATAAAGGACGCCATGTGGCCCAGGAGCTATGCGGCTATGCCATCGTACTTTCTGATTAAAATGATTTTGTCTTCTGATGCCGGTAGCGTGAAGCACATGAATGGATACAGAAAAAGACGAGAGAAACAAAATGAAAATGGACAGAGACTTTGGATAGACGGAGTAGAATGGACGGATGGCAGGAGAATGTATTCTTAAAAGACGCTGGAAAATGGAACAATGAACAGGGACAAAGAAAGAAGACTTTGCTAACTAGCACTAGTAGTATTTTTGAAAAACATCAGACAGACAGACAGACAGACAGACATGATTGCTTCCTATTTGGTTCATGCTTCCCCTGTGATACATACCTGAACGAGTGTGAAGAAAAGAGGCCAGCACAAGTCACAGTGGTTTGGAAACAAGGAGAAGAATTGCGCGCCGATCCAGGAAGTTACACAATGGACCTGAAAATAAAGGCTCTCATGCTGTACTTTTCCTATTCTCCAGCTCAAGTTTAGACCAGTGATCATTTCCTCACGCTGTACTCTTCCTATTCTTCAGCTCTCACGCTGAGGATACATGCATCGATCTCATCTTGTTCTGCCTTACCTGGCAACAGTTTTTATTTTTTCTTTGGGAAAGGTTGTAATCATCCGGAGGATCACGTCGCTCGCGTCCTCCGGACTCTACGTGCGACACGCGTCCGCTCGCGTGGAAGACAGCCATGGAGGGGCCCACCACGATCGTGCCTTATCTCTTTCTGTTCCTTCTCCTGCTCTCGTTTCCTTCCTCTCCTTTTTCTCTCGTTCCTCACAGTCGCCATGATTTTCTCCTCTGTTGCTTGTTTCCCACCGATGCCTAGCCCCCGTTCCCATCTCGACTGACGCGCCGCCGCTAATCCTCTCTTGCCGGAGCGCCGCTGCCACGCCTCCGTCCACCATCTCCCACCTCGCATCTCATTGCCCCCAATTGCTGCCATGCGGGGAGCCGACGACGGCGACGACAACGGCGCATGACGCCGAAGCCGCCGCCCATGGCGTCCTCCTCCTGTGATGCCGGCGACGCCCATGGCGTCCTCCTCCTGTGACGCCCGACGCCGATGTCCTCAGGCGGTAGGCGCCCACGCGCGCGACGCTCTGGCCTCGCGCCCTCCTCCTCCCATCTGCCCCTGTTGCTCACCGCCGGTTGCGTTGCGGCAGCCAGGATACCCGCCGGAGGTCGAAGGGAAACGTCGTGTTGAGCTGCGCGTCTGCGGGTTTGGGAGCATTTTTCTTTTTTTGCTACATGGGGTGCAAATTCTTTTACGTTTTGTAGCAATTGTTTTCTTCTTCTCATACAAATCCCCAAACTGATTGTAGCAATTCTAATTTTTTAGATAAAGAGTGTTTATTAATATCGAGAAGATACAACATGCACCCAGCCTCTGCAACAACGCAATAACCGAAGCCATTACGGATGCACACAGCCAAAAAACAATAAGAAGAAGAAATAAAAAGAAAAGTCCCGCTAAAGAGTTACAGTCCTTGCAGCAGCCGCACAACCACCACCAAAACAACACCTGAAGTCCAGTTCTTCAAAAGCAACGCCTTCAAGAAGAACAGTGCCAGGCACAACCAATTAGGCCAGACCTTGGGTTTTCACCCTGAAGATAGTCCTCGCTCTCAGAACAGTATCTTCAACAAGACCACTGTCAGGCACAACCAATTAAGGCCAGACATTGGATTTTCACCCTGAAAGGAAGGACGTTGGGCTTCACGTATGTTGTTGCCCCCACTTACATGCCGCTGCTCCAAATCATGAAACACCAAGCCAATTCCTCAACAGCACAAAGAATCAAACCACCATTGCCAGTCCTCAGATCTCGCCTTCCAAGTCATTCTCCGCAAGCACCATGGAACGAGAAAGCGTGCTCCATGATATTAACAGCCAGCAGAGCTTCGAAGCGCTCCCTCTGAGACCAAACGGGTCAGAGAAAACATGGGTGCGCACGATCGAATACCATCCGATCCAGCAATCTCCAGGCATGAAGCGCCCAGTGGAGTTCGCCGGCGGAGCCTTCCGAAACACGACTGTCCAGCCCGATCAATGGGGATAGGCATCCGGCAGATTGCAATCTTGATGCGAGAAGAACCCTAGGACCAGCTCCTTATTCCTTTGAGCACCCGAAAACAGGGACTAGACGGAGGAGATCCAGCCCACCGTAGTCTTGCCGGCCGCCAGCACCACCTCGGTGCCCAGCAGCCGGAAACACTAGGTGCCCCGCACCAGCCTGCTGCCAAGGGGCGAAGTAGGCTAGCCCGAGGCCATAGGCCCCGAACTGGCCGTCGGTCGCCGCCGAGACTGCAGGGGGGCGGCACCGTCGCGAGGTAGTAGGACCTCCTTGGGCACCGTCGGCTGCGCCACCACCGGGATCCAGCGGCACCTCGCCGCCACCACACGGCCGAGCCACGCGCCGCCGCCGCTGCCGAAGATACGCCCTACAGCCGCGCGCGGAGGAAGCCCCGCCGCCGCCGTCACCAGCCCAGGCTCAGGCCGACGAGACCTCTGGCGGCGGGGAAGGAAGGGGGCGGGAGGGAGGGCCGAGTGGCGGCGGCGTCGGTCGCCCCCCGAGTCGCCTAGGGTTAGGCGAGGATCTTGTGCTGTATCTTTCGTAGCAATTCTAATTGGGAGCATTTTTCTTTTTTGCTACATGGGTGTAAATTCTTTTACGTTTTGTAGCAATTGTTTTCCTCTTCTCATACAAATCCCCAAACTGATTGTAGCAATTCTGTTTGGGAGCATTTTTTTTTGCTACATGCGGTGCAAATTCTTTAAGTTTTGTAGCAATTGTTTTCTTCTTGTGATGCAAATACCCAAACGGATTGTAGCAATTCTTATTCAGATCAATTTTATTGATGTGGTGCAAATTTTTGAAAGGTTTGTAGTAGAGTTTTTCTTCTATTGATGCAAATTCACATAATGTCTGTAGCAAATTTCCCAATTTCTTCTGATGGGATGTATTTTTTCTTCATGAGCTTCATTGTAGCAGAAATTTTCTCGTTTGGATGCAGATCCACAAAACGTTTGTAGCAAAAGATATCTTTACATGATGCATTTTTCTTCAACGTTTTGCAAATTTTGAAAAGGTTTGTAGCAAAGTTTAGATCTGTAGAGGGTCGAAGACAGCTCCTATCGAAGGTGCTACTAGCTCTACTTATTGTGCTGCAATCAGCCGCTGTCCGAGCTGCACGTGGTTTCTCCGGATGTGTGGCGGCGTCTTCTCCGGCGAGGTGTGAGCGTCGGCCGCCGGCCGCCCGAGCTGCACGTTGTGCCGCCGGACCTGTGGCGGCGTCTTCTCCGACGAAGGTGGGGAGCGCCGGTCGCCGGCGGCCGTCCGAGCTGCATGGGGTGTCGCCGGAGCTGTGGCGGCGTCTTATCCGGCGACGGTGGGGGCGCGCCGGTTGCTCATCCGGGGACGAGAACGACGGGTTGACTTGCGGGCGGTTGGCAGCGAGGTGTGCGGGGAAGAGAAGCGTGTTTCCTTTTCACTTCTTTTTTTCTGAGCGAAGCGTGTTCGTACGGGAGGGGACACGCGTTCTCCACCCGGGGGATCGGAGCGCGAGATCCGGGGGATGCCTAGCGCTGTCCTTTTTCTTTCTTTCTTTCTTGTCATTACGATTAACTGCAAGCGGCAGGAAGCAGTACACGCAACTATCAAAAAAAAAAAAAAAAACAGTACACGCACACGGCGGCCCGTGTACCCGCGGTATGGCTCGGCCGGCCTGCCGTTTGGGCCGCGCGGGGCAGTGTCCTCTGCTCCCGGCGAGGTGATTGTGGGCTGCGCTAGATGCGGGGACGGCTACCTGCCAAACTAGGCTACTGGGCTATCTGCCTGCCCTACCCCTGTCCACGGTTTCTCAAAAAAAAAAAAAAAACCACGACAGCTACTCTTAGAAAAAAAAAACATGATTGGCTATACAGAGTAATTTGTATGATTGTATCCTTTCCAGTTAGTGGTAATTTCGGTCCCAGAACATCGGAAAATCGTCCTGGTAATAAATTACCGTCAAGTATTTTTTTCGATGAAAATAACAGGCTTTCTTCCTATGGCAGGCAATGGGAATTTCGACTATAGAACATCCCATAATTCATTGCGGTAAATGACATTACCACTAGACACTAGTGGAGGGGCCGCTGATTTTTTTTGGTTGAGAAAACACATGTAACTTTATTCATACTCGAAACAATTACAGGTACACTGTTTTGGATCAATTATCCAAAAGTTTACAAAATAACCCGTATAAATAAGAATTACAATGAAATCTCTTGCACTGTGTTTGGATGTAGAAAAATTTGCTGGGAATTGAATTGGACTACCAATTCCATTTCCCACATGGAAAGGAAATGGACTCCAATTCCAATTCCGATGTTTGGTTGTGAATGAAATTTATGTCTGAAATCGGAGTGTAGCACACGATTCTAATTCCTGTTTGGATGTATCAATCTTGGAATTGGATATTTTGTTGAGTTTGGACAATATAAAACTTGTTACATGTATGAAAACAATTGTATGCGTATATTTGAATATTGATAGATTATTTTGCAAGCAAATTAGGCACAAAAAATTCTTGAATTATGCACAAATTCAGTACAAAAATTCTTCAATTAACAGCACGCAGCTATTCAGCAAAGTTCAGCAGCAGCAGCTATTCAGTACAGCACAAGCAGCAGCAGGTTTTCAGTAAACAACAGTATTCCGTACAACACAAGCACGCACACAGCTTTCTTCCCCAGGTCGGCCGGCCGAGCTCTCTCACCGGCGACCACGCGCCCCCATCTCTCCTCTACCCATCCCCTTCCACAGCACCATCCCGACCTCCCTTGTCGGCCGCCGCCCTCTCCTCTGCCCCTCCCCTTCCTCAGGACCACCCGAGCTCCCTCGCCGGCCACCACACGCCCCGCCGGCCTGCCCTATCCTCTGCCCCTCCCCTTCCACATGACCGGATTCGGCGACACCCAAGCTGCCGAATCGAATCCGTCCGCGCCCCCAAGCTGCCGGATTCGGCGACACCCAAACTGTCGAATTGAATCCGTCCGCGCCCCCATCCAATTCCTCCTGCCGTCGTTCCCCGCCGCCATTCATCCCGCCGTCGTTCCTCGGTCGATCTAGGGTTCCGGCGACGCGAGGGACCACAGGGGAGACGGGTCGAGCTCCGTGTGCTGGGCGAGCTCCGGGTCGAGCTCGTCCGCACCGAGCTTTCTGTTCGCGAGCAAGAGGAGAGGGTCGAGGCGTCGAGCGAACACGTATGCGGGGAGAGAGCCGAGCGAGTTTCCGTGCGTTTCCGAGGGTGGAGGCTCGGAAAGTTTTAGCCCAAGCGAACACGTACGTGGGGTCTCGCGCGGAATTGCCTATCGTTTCCAGCCCAGGATTCCACAGCCACACCAAACAACGGAAACTGCTCCAGCAATTCCAGATTCGCGATTCTAAGCCCCAATTCCTACTTTCAAACACAGTGTTGGAGACATGTTCACCATGATATCAATCTTTGCAAGACGAAATAATTCCCCGGCTTCGGTAAAGAGGCTGCAATCAGATTGCAGAAACAATACTGCCGCTCGTTCGCCTACACAAACTTGATTAACGATAAAGGTTTCAGAAAGCCTCTCGAGTCGTCCATCAAAGAAGGTGGAAAGCCATGAGCGTTGAACGTGCTTGGGCCACGGATGATCCCCTAGAAGTGCAGGCTGTCCACTAGTAGGAAAACCCAATTCTATGGAAGCTTATTCTGTGGCGCACCTTATAGACGTGCGCCACAGAATAAGCTTCTGTGGCGCACCAGTCATGGTGCGCCACAGAATAGCCTTATTCTGTGGCGCACGGCTATAAGGATGCGCCACAGAATAAGCGCGGCCCCACACCGACGCACGGGTCTGCCACTTTTGACCTTATTCTGTGGCGCACATGTCAGATGCGCCACAGAATAAGTCTATTCTGTGGCGCACTTGGCCAGGTGCGCCACAGAATAGGCTTATTCGGTGGCGCATCCATGTAGGTGCGCCACCGAATAAGATGCTCTGGCCCCACAAATAATTGGGGGGAGCTATTCTGTGGCGCACCAGACCCAGTGCGCCACAGAATAAGCTTATTCTGTGGCGCACCAGTAAGGGGTGCGCCACAGAATAACTGTACCAGATATTTTAAAAGGCCATCTCCACCCACTTTCCCCTACCCATTTCTCATTTCCTCTTCTTCCTCCTCTCTTCCTCCTCTCCTCCCAACTCGTGGTGCTCCTCCTTCCCATCCATTTTTGACCATATATTTCTCCTTTTTTTTTAGTTAAACTTATTTTGGTTGATAGACTCCTCCATACATAGCTAATCTCCTTTCTCCCATTTTCTATTTTGGATCAAATCTACAAGGTGAGCAAGGTTATTGTGCTTTGACCATGCATCTTGTTGGAAATGTTTGGAGGTACCTTGAGAGACCCTTGAGATTGCCGGAACGTCGATTAACTTCCGTTCCGGCAACTTTGGGTACTCCATATGTCCCTTTTTTAGCAAAGGTCATGCCGACTTTTTTCGTGAAATTTGGCATGACTTTGCTAAAAATAGGACATGTGGGGTATTAATTGTGCTTGTGCTTCCGACCATCGTGTCGTTGAGATGCCGGACTGAGATGTGTTGTGTGTGTTTGTGTGTGCATGCATGTTGCGGCTCTAATTAAGTTATGTACTCTCGTTTCTTCTCTATGTATAGCGCGTAGTCAACCATGGTCATAATGATGAGCTCCAGTCAAATCAGAACATACAAGGACCAAGCGAAGGCGGACATGATTCGGTCCAACGGGAGGCAGATAAGATGTCCGTGTCGAAAATGCAAACATGAGAGGTGGATACACCCTGATTCTGGATTATTGGAGGAGCACCTGCTCAGGCACGGTTTCATGCCGGAACAAGCCAAACAAGATCATCGTCATGACGAAGGAGATGCCCGCGGCGGACAAGATGATCATGACGAAGGAGATGCCCGCGGTGGACAAGATCATGACGAAGGAGATGCCGGTGACGGACAAGATCATCATGATGACGAAGGAGATGCCGGCGGACATGATCATCATGACGAAGGAGACGAGCAGACCCCGCTAAGTTTGGGCTTGCAGGATGCTCATTTTCAAGAACTGCTTCTCAGTCAGACGAGCAACGACAGAGAGAAAGCCAAGCTAGCGCAAATGGGGATAGACGGGATCACTCCGTTGTATCCTGGGTGCCGGCCTCAGGATACGCGCTTGCAAGTAACGCTTAATGCTATGGAGATGAAGTCGGGAAACAGTTGGACCGACAAGAGCTTCAACCAGAACCTGAAATTCTGGCACGATATTCTCCCCGAGGGTAACACATTACCAACTACTATCGAGGAGGCCAAGAAAGTCCTGTGCCCTCTTGACCTACCGCACGAGAGATACCACGCCTGCATCAATGATTGCGTAATTTATCGGGGCGATTACGAGGACTTGACCAAATGTCCGGTGTGCGGTCACGGACGGTACAAGAGTGGAAAGAAGAAAAATCCTCGAAAAGTGGTATGGTACTTTCCTATCACTCCCCGTCTTCAGCGGTGGTTCGTGGATCCTAAGGAAGCAAAGCTCATGCAATGGCACGCGGAAAGGGAGAAGCCCGCAGAAGATCCGGAGAAGGGCACCATCCTGACACACCCTGCAGACGCTATCAATTGGCAAGCATTGGACATCGCCTTCGAAGATTTTGGGCGCGACGCAAGGAACGTCAGGCTGGGTATGTGCACAGATGGAATGAATCCGTTCTTCAATGGCACACATAGCACCTGGCCCGTGTTTGTATGGCCTTACAACCTTCCCCCGTGGCTGTGCACGAAGTCAAAGTACATACACATGAGTATGCTTATTCAGGGTCCGAAACAACCAGGTGTCGACATACATCTGTATTTCGAGCTGTTGAAAGAGGAGTTAGAAACGTTATGGAAGACGCCTGTCCGTACGTGGGACGCCTACACTAAAGAATATTTCAATATGAGCGCCGCGTTGCTCACGACGGTGCAGGACTATCCTGGAATGTCGTCTGTATCGGCCCAGGTGGGCCACGGATTCTGTGGATGTATCAGGTGCATGGATGAGACCCCGCATATCCAGCTACCAAGAATACAAGGGTCTTCGAAAACCGTGTACCCAGGGGCTCGAAGGTGGCTTCGCATGGACCACCCGTGGAGAAAACGCGGGGATTTGTTCGATGGTCAAGAAGAAAGAGAAACAAAACCGATCCCGAGGACCGGCATAGAAATTGATGAGCTTTTGACAAATTGGGAGGAGTGCCCTGCGCCGGGAAAGAAGCGACCGAGGGTAAAACCGCTGCTGGGTGTATGGAAAGCGAGGTGTGCTTTCCATGACTTGGAGTACTGGAAGGTCCTCCACACGCCCCATAGCCTCGATGTAATGCACATTACGAAGAATGTTACCGAGGCTGTTCTTGGCACTCTTTCAAACATGCCGGAAAAGACCAAGGATGGGAAGAAAGCACGATACGATCTGAAATGGCTTGGCATCAAGAAAGATATTCACGGCCCCGATAGTGATGATGATGATGATGATAATGATGACCAGACGGAAGGGACTCAAGGTCGCCGCAAAAGGACAAAGAAGAGCGCGGTTGTGCTTCCACCTACCTGCTTCACTATGAGTCCGGAGGAGCTCAAGCAGTTCTACAAGTGCCTCTTAGGAGTCAAATTTCCTTACGGTTACGCGGGGAAGACAAGCAGATATCTGGACGAAACAAAGAAGAGGTTCAGCGGGATGAAGTCTCACGATTGTCATGTGCTTATGACGCAGATAATTCCCGTTGCGATCCGAGGGATAATGGACGAGCACGTCCGTGATACGCTGTCTGCACTTTGCAACTTTTTTGACGTCATCAACCGTAAGTCGATCGGCGTGAGGCAGCTCCAGAAGATACAGGATGAGATCGTGGGGATACTATGCGAGCTCGAGATTTACTTCCCGCCCGCGTTCTTTGACATCTGCGTGCATCTCCTTCTCCACGTCGTTGATGACATACTGAAGCTCGGTCCGACGTTCCTGCACTACATGATGCCGTTCGAAAGGCAGAACGGTGTCATCAAAGGATTCGTTCGCAACAGGGCCCGTCCAGACGCAAGCATGGCCAAGGGCTTTCTGACCAAAGAGTGCATCACCTTCTGCCAGAGTTATCTAAGCACCGAGAACGAGGATGTTGGTCTGGCCACCAGGCCGCACGTCGGCAGGCTCGCTGGTTTTGGTCACCGTGAGGGCTACCGCTCACTCCCTGTCTTGATTGATGGTCGACACGTCGACTTCGATAGGGCTCACCGGGTCGCGCTACAACACTTAGAATTGATCGAACCTTGGGTGGAAGAGCACAGAAGCATAATCGAGAAGAACTACATCGACCTGGGCCGGCCGAGGAAGAACGGAGACGTAACCAGAGAGCACAACTCCAGCTTCACGCGTTGGTTCAGGGAAAAACAACTGTCCGAATCACGGGTCAGAAAGCCAAGTACGGAAGATGAAAAAATCATATTCTCCATATCACAGGGCCCCGCGCAGAACGTGAAGACCTATCAGACGTACGACATCAATGGTTACAGATTCTGCACCGAGGAAAAGGACAGGAGTAGCGAATATCAAAACTCAGGAGTAACTATGCTATCCTACGCCGATGACGAGGCTACTGTCAAACAAAGATACTTCGGAAGGATAGAGGAGATATGGGAGCTCAACTACTGTGGAGAGTCGGTGCCAATGTTCCGTGTGAGATGGGCCAAGAACGTCGAAAAAGAAGGCCGGTATTTCACCACCATGGTTATACCCGAAGCCAACTCGAAGAAAGCCTCCGCGAAAAATGAGCCATGGGTACTCGCTAGCCAAGTCGATCAATGCTTCTTCATTACCGACCCGTCAAAGCCTAACCGTGTTGTCGTGAGGAGGGGCAAGAGGAGCATCATCGGAATGGAAGGAGACGCCAATGAGGAGGACCTGGACGGCGATCCGAAGATCGAGGAGGAATTCGACAACTACTTCGACATGCCTACTACTAATTCTAAAGAAAAAAGGAAGACCTCCCTACCTACCAAAGGTTGTCCGTTCACGCGAAGAAGTCTCAAGGTGACCGGCCTAAGCTATTCAACCGCCAAGAAGGGAAAGAAGAAATGCTAGTTTGGGGCCGGCCGGGACGAAGATCGAAAACTTTTTTGTGTATTATATATAATTTGTTTTGTATGAGAGACAAGCATATGGTCTATGTAATTTGATATATATGGCACAGTTTCAATATTTGTATTAACTTTTTTTATTAACATGTGTGTAAAAACAGAAAATTTAAATAAAAAACCAACTATTAACTGTTTTTTTATTAACATGTGTGTAAAACAGAAAATTTAAATAAAAAAAACTATTAACTGTTTTTTATTAACATGTGTGTAAAAACAGAAAATTTAAATAAAAAACCAACTATTAACTGTTTTTTATTAACATGTGTGTAAAAACAGAAAATTTAAAAAAAAAACCAACTATTCTGTGGCGCACCCATTATCGGGTGCGCCACAGAATAAGATAATTCTGTGGCGCACCGCTAGGGGGATGCGCCACAGAATAAGGTACCTTATCCAAAAACCGGCCGCGCCGCCGCCGTTTTCTTCTTCGTTCTCATTCTTCTTCCTCTCCCCATAACCCGCGCCGCCGCCGTTCACCCTCGCCGGCGCCGCCTCCCTCGTCCGCGACCCCGCCGCCTCCCTCGTCCGCGACCCCGCCGCCTCCCTCGTCCGCGACCTCGCCGCCTCCCTCGTCCGTGCCGGCGCCCCCGACCCGCCCCAACCCGCCCCACCGCACGCACCACCACCGCCGACGAGGTCCGCGACCCCGCCGCCTCCCTCGTCCGTGCCGGCGCCCCCGACCCGCCCCAACCCGCCCCACCTCACGCACCACCGCCGCCTCCCTCGTCCGTGCCGGCGCCCCCGACCCGCCCCACGAGGAGCGGAGCATCTCCTCGCTCTACGAGGAGCGGGGCCACGGCCACCTGCGGGCCTTCGAGTACGACGAGCTGCGGGGCGCCACCAACAACTTCTCCCGCGCGCAGAAGCTCGGCGAGGGCGGCTTCGGTGGCGTCTACAAGGGCTCCGTCCGCCCGCTCGACGGCAAGGGCGACCAACGCGTCGCCGTCGCCGTCAAGCGACTCAACCAGCGCAGCCTCCAGGTACCACTTGCTACCCCTCCCTCCCTCCCTCCCACCACGCCGCCGTCCGTCTCTGTCTATCCATGCCGACTGAATCTTGCTGCACTCTGTTCCGTTCCCCCTCCCTGTGATGTGATGATTCAGCATCAACAGGATACAAGTGTGCAGCTCTGCCAAATTTGACTACTCTGTCTATTATTAGTTTATTACCACTGAATCGCCAAGTGGGAAGTGCCGAAGTGGAAGGAATTATTACTGCAAAGAGCTGTGTACTAGAATTTCATGATTCCAGAGAGGCGTTTGAATTGAATGTGGAGAAGCATTTAGTTGGTCTATGGAAAGTGAAGCCACATTAGTCCCTTTTGAGTTGGCAGGGGAAGGAGGAGACATTTGACTATCTTTGACCATAATTATAGAAGAAACAATCAACATTTGAAATACTAAAAAAATGTGTTAATATATACTCCCTCATATTTTATATCAACATTTGATTAATTTTATTTTATTCTCTGCAATTGCTAAGTAATATCGTGACTGTGGAGATGCTTATGTGTTGTGTATGTGTGTAGGCCCCCCGTTGCTTCCTGCTGCTCAAGGTGGTGCCCTCCTATATTTTGCGGATGTTCTTGTGATGTTGTTGACCGGGGATGCATGTGTTGTTGTGATGTTGTTGGCCGGGAATGCCGGCCAACATGATTTGTGAAATGTTTGCAGGTACCCCGAGAGGCCCTTGAGATTGCCGGAACGTCGATTAACTTCCGTTCCGGCAATTTCGGGTACTCCATATGTCCCTTTTTTAGCAAAGGTCATGCCGGATTTTTTCGTGAAATTTGGCATGACTTTGCTAAAAATAGGACATATGGGGTATTGTGCTTGTGCTCCGACCATCGTGTCGTTGAGATGCCGGCCGGAGGTGCCGGTCGTAGATGTGTTTTTTTTTGTTGGAAATGCTTGCAGGTACCCCGAGAGGCCCTTGAGATTGCCGGAACGTCGATTAACTTCCGTTCTGGCAATTTCGGGTACTCCATATGTCCCTTTTTTAGCAAAGGTCATGCCGGATTTTTTCGTGAAATTTGGCATGACTTTGCTAAAAATAGGACATATGGGGTATTGCGACTAGTGCATGGGCCGGGGTATCTTAGTACTTATTAGTTAGGTGATTTTTTTATCTTAAATTTGTTATACTAACTTTTTGCCTCTTTTTAATGCAGTGCAAACATGGCCGACAATGACGAGGCTGGGGTTTCTGGAACAAGGGCGAGGAACCGATGGAGCAAAATATTATGATTCCGAGTTTCATCTCAGCGGCGGTGACAAATACGCTCACGTCGCTCTTTACAACCATATGTGAGTCTGTCAGGGATTGGACTGAAGGAGGGAAAAAAGGGCCTGCCCCAGTGATCAGCTTCGGCTCCAGACAGTACCCAATACTGCCTCCGGAAGATACACCAGATACAGCAGAGAAGAAGAAGAAGCACAGGAAGAGGAGTAAGCCAGCTCCGAAGACGAAACTTAGCACACCGGGGTATGTCCGGAGTGACCCCATGATACCACCCGTGCGGGTGACTTGTCGTCCCGGTTGCATGAAGCTGGTCAACCGATACTGCCTTCGGAGCTGCTCCACCTCGCAGATGGATGCATGGCCCCTTTGCAACTTGCTATCTTGAAGCTAGAGGACAACCTTCTTAAAGACGAGAATCCGAACTACCCGGTGTTCACTGTCAAGGTGCCAAGGGACTTGGTTGACTTCGTTGATGAATCTCCAGCGGATCTGTTCTTCATATCGTGCGAGGACGTCTTCAACTTGTTTCACTTTAAACGGCTGGACTATAACTTGGTCCGCCTATACGCGCTCAGCCAGGCGATGATGATCAGGAGAGAACAAACCCCGTACGTCATGGTAGTGGATCCCTACTACATGCGGGACCCCCAGCTGGAGGAAGGATCACCGACACGGGCTAAGGCCACGGAGTACCTCCAGAGAATCATGCTGAACATGAGCACGAAGACCAGCCTTCTTGTGCCTTTCTTTTTTAAGTAAGTCCGCATCTAGTCGCCGCTGTCGTATCTTATGCTTTCTTATAGATTTCTTCTGTTTTGTTGATCCTTTCCAATATTCCGCTTCAATTGTGTTGAGCAGTGACAAGTACTCAGTACTCATCGCCGTGCACCCGAAGTGGTCAACTGCCACATATTTAGACTCAGGGACTACGCCGAAAGACTACACTAGAATTAAGGGTGTTCTCGATGAGGCTCTCGAGGGCTACGCCAAAAACGGAGGTTCCTTCGAGAAGAAAGCGAAACGTATAATTGACAACACACACAAGTTTTACCATGGGACGGGGTTTCATTGCCTCAAGCAAAAGTCTCGCAACGTGGATGCCTTCTACGTCCTCTTACACATGAAATCGTATGTCCGGGATGCAGTGATAACGAATTTGCCATATCGTCTCCAAGAATGGGCCAAATATGATGAGGATCTCACTGATGATGACCTTAGAGCAGACTTCCATCGCATCCAGTTACAGTTATCGAAAATCATCCTGGAAGATGTCAAGACAGCAGGGGGTCCTTACACAACGCCAGAGGTAGAAACCTTGCTTCTTTCTTTTCTATATTAGATGAATAAATCATACTCTAGTTATATCATGCATTAATCAAATATATATCCCAACCGATTTTCAGCGTTGTCTAAGTGGGAGATCGAAGAACGCCTAGATAAGCAGAATGACAGGAGGACGTGGATGACGAAAGACGGCATTTATGCGTTTCCGGAGCGGATCAGGAAGAAGGATCCATCATACGGGTTTTTCTCTATTTGATCTTTTTGTGGTAAGTTGATATAAAATATGAGGCATGATTTTTGTAAGTTGATACCAGTTAAGTATGAGGCATGATTGTTAGTTGACCTTAGCTAATTCATTTCTAGAATGCCGATGATTAAAATGTTGTGACACTATGTGACGCAGAGATGGCGTCAGTGAAACTTGTGATATGCAGGAATACAAACTCAAGGGCCTCTCGGCAAACCGTTCCCGGCGCCGCTACGCTCGTAGCGCTCGCGAAGAAGGCTACATGAGATCGTCGTGTTCCCGCTATTGCTCTCCGTCAACGCCGAGATGTAATCTATTCGATCCTAGTGTAGGCGGTGAACACTTCATTTTGTAACGTGGGCAACGATTCGATGAACTTTTGTATATCTCAACAATTGTGTAAAACTTCCGCACTTTTGTATCAACTTGTGATGACATATATTAGTAATGTGTTTGTTTTGATATATCTGTGAAAATATATCTCTGTTTCTGTTATATCTGTGTAAATATGAAATATACATGTATTCTGGTATTATACTGGTATTTGTATGAATATACGGGTACAGTACTGCGCAGTAATTCTGTGACGCACCCAGGACTATTCTGTGGCGCACCCTATTCTGTGGCGCATGGTTACACGGGTGCGCCACAGAATAGTTATTCTGTGGCGAACCAGTCGCGGTGCGCCACAGAATAGCCACTATTCTGTGGCGCATGGGTGGTGCGCCACAGAATAGCTTATTTAGTGGCGACTATTCTGTGGCGCACCACCCATGCGCCACAGAATAGAAAAATGGTGCGCCACAGAATAGCTTTTCTGTACTAGTGGTCGAATCACAAAATTTTCACTGTAACATCGCAGAAGGATTCCAACTCCACAAAGAATCAAACCAACGGAAGCAACAATACACAATGACATAAACTCATCAGATCTGAATAACAGATCCGCGAGAACACAAATTTCTCTAGCCCCATGACACGGCAAGAAACTAGAGCAACTTTATTCGGAAAACACTAAAACCAACACTAAACGCTATGACCACGACCACAAAACTGAAAGATATCCATGCTACTGCGACTGGCGTACCAGCTCCTGGTGCTCCTGGTGCTACCACAGTTTTGAAGTCAATTCCCTACGAATCAACGTACTTCAGATGCCTGGATCAGTTGTAAACTTGTAATGATCAAACCTGACGGTGTACTGCAGTTTTTTATTGTTTGTCCGCTCCCACGATCCTAGCTCAATTCTAGAAAGGGACTTGGAAAATCCAACAGCCATACGCATCGATATCTCAGAACCCAGAGATGTAAATGCAGAGTAATTTCATACAGTATATCTCCGTCACAGGCCCTGACATGAACTCTCTGCACCACTAGCCTATATATACATGCATGCAACAACTTCCTTCAACACAAGCTCAGCTCTCTCCCGAGTTCTAGACCTCAACCATTCACAACAGAAAGACACCAATCTTACCTTCAGGTTGCATCCAACCGACGTACTGCAGTCACCATGGCAAAGCATGCAGCCTGCAAGTCGAACCGTGAGGTGGTGGAGTCACTGTACGCCTCGCTGGCCCGCGGCGACGCGGCAGCGGTGACGGTGCTGCTGGCAGCAGACCTGGACTGGTGATTCCACGGACCGTGCCGGTGCCAGCACATGCGGCGTCTGCTGACCGGCGAGGCGGTGGGCGCAGCGGCGTTCAGATTCGCGCCGGCACGGGTTGCAGAGGTAGGCGGCGCACCCGGAGACGGCGAGTGGGTGGTGGCTGAGGGGTCGTCTGGGGAGCACGACTACTGGGTGCACGCATGGTGCCTCAGAGCCGGAATCATCACGAGCTTCCGGGAGTACTTCAACACGTCGGTGACCGTGAGAGAGCTGAGCCGGCCGGCGAAGGAGGACGTGGTGTGGGCTGTGTGGGAGAGCCAGTCTTCTAGCTCCCAGGGTCGGTCCATGCCAGGCCTAGTGCTCGCCATATGACGCTGCACATTCTATGTGGAGTATAAATGTTGTACAAAATTTATTTTGCTTTTCACAGGTATAGAGACTGTAAAAAGGTAGTCAACATGAGTCCAAAAATTGATAAGTCGGTTTGTGTGACGAAAACATGATATGTAATATGATGCAAATAGTGGTACTATTTTCTGCGGGAGAAAGATTATCGGAAAAAATATGCGTTCTTGGTTAATAAGTTACAAACCATTGTTCTTATGACTAAGTATCTTAAATCTGCACGAGTAGGCACCATTGTCTTAGTGGTGGCGACCGACGAGGATGGCTAGAGGACATTAGGAATATGAATTTAGGTTCTTATGTACTTTATAGGAAATACGTTGCGTTTCAGATTTCGATCTCGTTGAAGGTACTCAGCTGCAGCGTGGTCTGTTCGAGTTTTGTGGTTCAGGTTCCGATCTGGTTGTAGATTCCCAGGGTCCAACGTGGTCTGTTCGTCTGGTTAATTCATCGGCTGGGAGCAATGAATTGCTGCGGCTGGAACTGTCGGGGTGTAGGAAACTCTCCGACAGTTCGCGATTTATGTGTTCTTCAAAGAACACATCGTTTCCAGCTGATCTTCTTGTGTGAAACCCGGCAAAAATCTGAACGTGTTCGTCGTCTGCGAGGTCGTTTGGACCTTCGGGGTTTTGCTGGAGTGGATTCCCGAGGCTTGAGCGGAGGTCTTGCTCTTTTTTGGCATGAAAGTGTGTACGTGGACATTAAGGATGCTAATGATCGGTTTATTGATGCTTATGTGCGTATGGCGCCAGATGATCCTTTGATTCATATGACCTTCGTATACGGTGAACCAAGGACAGAAAACCGGCAACGTTTTTGGTCGCAGCTAGCCCTGTTGAAGGCATCCTCGTCCCTCCCTTGGGTTCTGGTTGGTGACTTCAATGAAGCTTTGTGGCAATATGAGCACTTTTCCCTATCACCCGAGCTGAGTCTCAAATGGCTGCGTTTCGTGACTGTATCCAAGTGTGTGAGCTGAAAGATTTGGGCTTCTCGGGATTACCACATACATACGATAATAAGAGAGCTGGAGCTCGGAACGTCCGAGTGCGCTTGGATCGGGCGCTCGCAGACGATAGCTGGCGGGATATCTATTCGGCTTCGTCAGTTACACATCTTGTGTCTCCCTGTTCGGATCATTGTCCCATCCTTTTGGAGATAGCAAAGGAAGTTCGGCAGAGAGGGCCTGTAAGCCGCAGCTTGCAGTACGAAATCTGTTGGGAGCGGGAACCAGCTTTCAAGGAGCTTATTGATAAAGAATGGCGGGGTATGGGGCCGCTACATGATCTTGGTGAAATTAATAGAGGCCTCAGCAAGGTAATGAGGAATTTACATGCATGGGGAAAGACCAAGTTTGGCAGTGTTACACGTGAACTAGCCCAACTAAGGGAGCAATTGGTTCAGTTGCAAGCTGCTGATGCTACGAGGGAAGAAATTCGTGTTGTCTCTGATCGGATGAACGAGGTGCTCTACCGTGAAGAGATGCTATGGCTCCAACGTTCTAGAATTGAATGGCTAAAGGAAGGTGACCGTAATACAAAATTCTTTCACCACCGTGCTGTTTGGAGGGCGCGGAAAAATAAAATTGCTCGGCTAAAAGACGCAGATGGCGTGGTGCAAACTGTTCCCACGGAGATGCAGCGTATGGCGGTGTCATACTTTCAGTCCTTGTATACTCGGGATCCTTCACTAAATTGTGAGGAGCTCATCTCTTTGACACCCGAGCAGATTACTGAGGACATGAATTTGCAACTGTGTAAGGAGTTTTCCAATAAAGAAATCAGCGACGCCTTATTTCAGATTGGGCCTATCAAGGCACCTGGCCCGGACGGCTTCCCAGCACGTTTTTATCAAAGCAACTGGGAGCTTATGCGGGATGATGTGATACATGCAGTTAAGTGTTTCTTTGACAGTGGTATTATGCCGGCTAGTGTTAATGATACATCTATTGTCTTGATACCAAAAATTGATAATCCATTGGAGCTAAAGGACTACCGGCCCATTGGTCTTTGCAACGTTTTGTACAAGGTGGTGTCAAAATGCTTAGTCAATAGATTACGACCCATTCTGGGAGAGGTTATTTCAGAGAATCAAAGTGCCTTCATTCCGGGACGGCTGATTACTGATAATGCACTGCTGGCTTTTGAGTGTATGCACTATATGGAGCACGGTACCTCTACTGGCTCCTCCTTTTGTTCTTATAAACTTGATTTATCTAAAGCCTATGACAGGGTTGATTGGCATTTTTTGGAGAGTACAATGTATAAGATGGGGTTCTCTCATCGGTGGGTACAATGGATTATGACATGTGTTACCACGGTGAGATATTCAGTCAAATTTAATGGAACTCTATTGGAAGCATTTTCTCCATCATGAGGCCTTCGGCAAGGGGATCCACTTTCTCCCTTTCTGTTCCTGTTTGTGGCAGATGGTCTATCTACTCTTCTGAGAAGGGAAGTGGAAGCCAACAGACTCACGCCAATCAAAGTATGCAGAAGGGCGCCGGGGATTTCCCACCTTCTGTTTGCAGATGATACTCTTTTATTCTTTAGGGCAACACGGGAGGAGGCTGTACGTGTAAAGAGTACACTGGATGCTTATGCTGCAAGTACGGGTCAGCTCATCAATCCCGCTAAGTGTTCAATTTTATTCTGCAAGTCTTGTCCTGTGACTTTGCAAGAGGAGGTCCGATCGATTCTTCAAGTGGAACAACAAGTTTTTGAGGCAAAATATCTTGGCCTACCTACACCGGATGGTCGTATGCATAAAGGGAAATTCATTAATTTGCAGTCCAGACTTAGTAAGAGGCTCATTGAATGGGGAGATAGTCTGTTAGCTCAAAGTGCCAAAGAGATTCTCATTAAAGCTATTGCCCAGGCAATTCCAACGTATGTCATGGGTGTTTTCAAACTCCCCCTTGGTCTTTGCGACGATCTCACAAGACTCATCCGAAATTATTGGTGGGGTCTTGATCGCGGTAAGAGGAAGATGCACTGGTTAAGCTGGCCCAAGCTTATTCGGTCGAAGCAGCAAGGAGGAATGGGGTTTAGAGACATCAGGGTCTTTAACCAAGCGTTACTAGCTCGCCAGGCTTGGCGCTTATTAGAGTTTCCTGATAGTCTTGTAGCTCGTGTTCTCAAAGCAAGATATTATCCCAACGGCAATCTCATTGATACAGTTTTTACTGGGAACCCGTCTTCTACTTGGTCAGCAATCTCGCATGGACTGGAGTTACTGAAAAAAGGCTTAATTTGGCGCGTTGGCAATGGTCAGAGTATACGTGTGTGGCGGGACAGTTGGATCCCACGCTCGTCTTACTGCAAGGTATTATCTCCACGTCGCAATCATCGCATTCGTCGAGTTTCCGAGCTAATTGATGATTTGGGGCTTTGGAAAACTGAACTGGTTCGGCAAAATTTCCTGCCAATTGACGCCGATGCAATATTGAGAATCAAACCATCGCGGCGTTTGGAGGAAGATGTGTTAGCTTGGCAACTTGAAAAATCTGGGGTCTTCACTGTTCGTAGTGCATACAGACTCGGGTCGAATGATTTGCCGGAACAACAAAACTTTGCTGCTTCCAGCGGACGTTCCGATGGAGTAGATCCATGCTGGAAGAAAATATGGAGTGCTGCTGTGCCTCCAAAAGTTAAAATGTTTGCCTGGAAGGCCGCATCCAATATACTAGCTACGGAGGAGAATAAATTAAGACGCAATATGAGTGTGACAGGCCAATGCAATATCTGTAAAATGGCCGTGGAGGATACAGCTCATGCGCTCTATACATGTCCGCATGCACATAATTTATGGGTGGCCATGCATCGATCTTGGATGCTCCCAGAGGAACACACACTCAGAGCTCCACCATACCAATGGTTCAGGACGGTGTTGTTGGAAATCCCGGATGATAGGGTTGATGCTACCATGCTCGTGGCGTGGCGTGCATGGCATGCACGCAATGAAGTAACTCATGACAAGGCCTTACCATCTATTGAGAGTTCCAAGAGATTTCTAGAGGGGTATCGTCGGCTGGTCCAGGAGGTAAAGCACCATTCTGTCGAGGATATTCTAAAAGGAAAACAACCAATGTTTCCTGTACAGTCCCAGATGGATCCAGTTATAGCATCCGGGAGGCCATGGTGCAGACCTCCGATCGATTGGGTGACACTCACCATTGACGGTTCCTTTCGTGATACAGACCAGTCCGCTGGGATTGGCATGGTGCTGCGCGGGGCAGATGGAATGCCGATTGTTTCTTCATGTCAGTTTCTTGATGATTGCGACTGCCCCTTGGAAACGGAGCTCCGAGCTTGTGCAGAGGGTTTGAAACTGGCTCTCCGCCATACTCATCTTCCCATCAGAGTGGAGACGGATTGTATTCAGCTGGTCATGATGGCGATCTCGGTAGGGGTGGATCGATCTTCTCTTTGGTACCTGGTGTCTGATATTAGGCGTTTATCTTCTGAATCTAGAGTGTGTTCATTTGTAAAGGTGGAACGTACACTACCACAGAAAGGCCTTTCTGTGGCGCACGTTTTTGACTTTCTGTGGCGCACCTGGAGGATTTCTGGGTGCGCCACAGAATTCTCGCCACAAAAATTATTTATGTGGCGCACCCAGGGAGTGCGCCACAGAAAGAACTTTCTGTGGCGCACCCAGCGCGGTGCGCCACAGAAATAGGTCGGCAGCACCCTATGCAGAGGAATTCTGTGGCGCACTCTTCCTTCGTGCGCCACAGAAAGTGGTGCGCCACAAAAAAAAAGCGTGCGCCACAGAAATATGAAACAGAAATACCGGTATTTTTTCGTTTTGCTGTACAAATACAGGTATATACAAGATTTATACAGGTTTATACAGAAATACAGGTATATTTGACAGGTATATAAACAGACAAACACATTAATCAATATGTCATCACACATATTACTTAGTGCCCGATCGAGATACATATATACACATAGTCACAAAAAGCCGAATGTTTCATCATTTCACACTACACATTACAAATCAAGTGTTCGCCGCCTAACTATGATCAAATGTAGTACACATCGGCGATGATGGTGAGCAAGAGCGCGCGGGAGCATGCATGATCATGGAGTCCTCTTCTTGAGCGGCGCCGGGAACGGTTGATAGCCTTCTTTCGTCTTCCACTCCCTGGTGTCATTCTGTGCCTCTAGTCGTTCTTCGATATCCCTCTGACACAACCCTGAAGATGGATTGGGATATATATTGGTTAGTGATATAAATAGAGTATAATTTATTCATCTAAGTAGAGAGGCAAGACAATCAATCAATTGTCATGGTTGGAAATCATATGGCTATCCTATTTGGGTTTCATAGCATATATATAATATATAACCCTACACATGCACTTCTATAATACCTCTGGGGTAGTGGTAGGACCCTGATTTGTGAATGACATCGTCGAGGATGATCGTTGACAACTGCAGCCGGATGCGATGGAAGTCTGTTCTGTAATCAGCATCGGTGAGAGAATCCGCCATTTTGGTGTATTCTGCGAGACCAGATGGAATCTTCATTTTCTCGAAATCCCGGACAATCGCTTTAAGGTGATGGAGGGCGTAGTAGGCCTCCTTCACGCTGCCATCCAGTTGCTTGATGCAATGGAAGCCGGTCCCATGCTGGAACTTGTGTGTGTTTTCGTCCGTGAAGAATTCCGACTTCTTATGGAAGGGGCCGCCCTTTTGGGCATAGGCCTCGAGAGCGTCATCGAGAACACCCTTTATTCTGGTGTATCGTCTCGGCGTGGATTTATTCCCCGAGTCCAAATAAGTGGCAATGGACCACCTCGGGGATACGTAGATGAGTGCGCAGTACTTGTCCCTGCTCAACACAATTGAAACGGAATGTTGGACAAAGGATCAGCGATGGAAGAAATGTACAAGAAGGCATAAGATCCGACGGTGGCGAGCGGATGTGTACTTACTCGAAAAAGAAAGGCAGAAGAAGGGCGTTCTTCCTCTTGTTGGCCAGCATGACCCTTACGAGGTACTCCGTGGCCGTTTCCCGTGTCTTTGATCCTTCCACTAGATGGCTGTCGCGCATGTAGTAGGGATCCACTATCGCGACGTACGGGGTATCATCTCTCCTGATCTTCATCGCCATATCGAGCGCATATAGGCGGATCATGTTATAGTCCAGCCGTTGAGTGTGAAAGAGTTTGAAGATGTCCTCGTACGCTATGAAGAACACATCCGCGGGGTCTTCCTGGACGAAGTCCACCAGCTCGTTTGGCACCTTGACCGCGAACGCCGGGTAACTCGGCTGCTTGTCTTTAAGAAGGAGCTCCTCTAGATGCAAGATAGATTCCTGCAAGGCAATCATGGGTCCTTCTGCAAGGCGGAGCAAGTCCCCAGACAAGATAGGTTTACCAGCTTCATGAACTCGGGGGAAGCCATCCGCACGGGGTGGAATCGTGTCTTCAAGACCCCGGATCTTAGGAGCTGGCTGGCTCGCAGAGGTGGAGGATCCTTTTCTCTTCCTGTGCTTCTTGTTCTTCATCTCTGTGGATTGTGGGGGTGAAGTGAACCCCGCTTTAACAGTTTCTTTCAGTGTGTTAGGGCTGAAAATGTTACCCGGTTGAGCTTGATGATCGCCGGCATCCGGAGGCGTGTCGGTGAAGGCCAGGCGTTGTGTGCATGAAGTGGGACGAGCAGGTTGACCGCGGTGGTCGCGGAAGGGTTCTTCATCCACAAGAGGCATGTACATACCATCCATGCAGGCGCCAGTGTTGATGTAGTCATCGACGTTGACATCATTCTCCTCCTCCTCATTGTCGTCGTTGCCACCAAGTTGAGGTGCAACGGCTTTGTCCTAAACATAAACAATAGCACATCCGTTAGTCGGGAAAGTCGGAAAGTCGGGGAATTCGGAAAGTCAGAACTAACCTTGGACGGTTGCGGTGAAGATGTTCCCAACAACTGTTTGTGGCGGTTGGTGGCGGCGACGACCGGCGGTAGCTTCCGGCCGGTGGTGGCGGCGACCGGCGGTAGCTTCCGGCCGGTGGTGGCGGCGACCGGCGGTAGCTTCTGGGTGGTGGTGGCGGCGACCGGCGGTTCCTTCTGGGTGGTGGCGACGGCTGCTTGTGGCGCCGGTTCATCCGCAACAGCTTTTTGTGGCCGCCTCGACGGGGCCGAACGACCTGGGGCCGGGGCCTCGAGGTGGCGCCGCCGGTGCGCCTGACCCCATGAAGAACATCCCCAAGACGAATCTGGGTCTTCGGCCATTCCATCATCCACTTCCCGCATTCGCCAAGCTTCATGTGTTTCTCGGCTCCCGGAGGTTGCGTGGGGGGGTCGATGTCATGGAACTCAGGCAGTACCTCGCTCACATTGACTTTCATCACGACCTCGCTCATTCGGGTGTTGTGCATATCGCGGGTCAAAGGTTGTATGATCTTGGCCGTTGCGACTTCCTTCAACTCGCCGCCGACCCCCACCCTATGCAGGAGTATGCAAGGCATGTCCTGGGAGTCAACACATGTTGGGCACCATGCATGAGATATGGCAGTCATCAAAGGCATATATAGTCATAGAAGATGTCGCGGACTAACTAATTAGTTACCTTGGTGATGGCGTCGAGCTCGGCTAATGTCGAGACAAGGGCGCCGGTGCCGGCGGCCGGCCTATCATTCTCCGGCCGCTCGTGCGCATTATCATTATTCTCCGGCCTTGGTGTCTGTTGATCCACGACAGGGAGCACCGGTGGGGTCACCAGGACCGGCGACACGTTATTGCTGGAGGTGCTGCCGGCGAAGCTGGGCACGTGTATCGGCCCCTGTTGACCTCTCGCGTTCCAGGCAGCTAACCCCTCCATCAACCCAGGGGGTAACAACGTCCGGAGCTGCTCGTTCACCTTCTCGGCCACTAGCTTGTCCACCATGGTAGAGTCCACCTTTTCTTTCTCTAGTGTCTCCAGCTTCTTCCTTAGCTCGAGAACCTCGGCTCTATCTTTAGCCGGCTTCCTCCTCTCCTTTTTCTTGTCGGTGTCCGTGCTGTAGTACTCGATGAACTTCATCGACGTACCAAAGCCGGTCACACGGCCAGCTGACGTCGGCGGCTTTGACTTGTCCCTCCCCTTGAAAACGTTCATCGCCCGGTTGAAAGTCGTGTCCCACGGGCCGGCCTGAGCCTCCTGGGACGACGGGCCGGCCTCAGCCTTCAACTCAGCCTCCTGCGGACAAAGGAAATAAACGTGAACCCATGTAGAAATCAACGCAAATGGACTTTGAGATATCCGCGGTAATTAAGTTCCTTACCAGCGTTTTCTCGAAATCCAGCACATCTTTATAGTCGGTAACGAATTCCCCCGTCCCCGGCTTCAGATAGTAGCGGGACCGAACAAAGTTCCTAACTTGCTCGTCCGTGATTTTATGCCACATGTTCTCCTTCCCAAGTCTCGCAACCTCGGCATCCTCCTTGTCCCAAACGGGCTGTTTTCCTGCGTAACCGCCGCTTCCCAAATGGTGGTTACCTAAGTTCAGTGCCCGCATTTTCTTCCCCCACTCGGTCCATTTTTCAGCCTCCGGAGATGCCAAGGACAACTTCAATGCCTCGAACTCTTCTATGTCGATGTACGGCTCTTTGGCACTGATCTCTTCCCAGCTAAGACCCTTTTCAATCTTCGCCTTCACCCGGCCTCTCCAGCTGGTCAAGGCGGTGTTCATCTTCGTGATGGCGAAGTTGTCCACCTTTTTGTTTCCATCATCCGGGAAAATGTATCGTTCGTGAAGCTTCTTGAGGAGTTGTGTGCGCAAAGCCTCATTCTCCGCGCTCCTGAGGTCATATGTGTTGATCGACACGGTTTCCCGGAGGATGCACCCTAGTTGCATGCCGTACCCTTTTGCGATGTTCCTAGGCTCCTGTGGTTGGCCACTTAAGGAGACCTTAGTGAACGTGTCTGTGATGGGGGCCACCGCATTCGGTGTCCGGTCCTTCCTCTGCTTCTTATGCCTCTTAGCGGTCGGGTTACCACCACCACCGCCATCCGTGTGGTCGCCACCCCCGACATCCGTGTGGTCGCCGCCCTCGGTGGTGGTGGTTGCGTCCCCATCTCCGTCGGTGTCCTCCGCATCCTCCATCTCTAACAGAAAGTCACCATCGCCGTCACGAGCCAGTTCGGCGGCCTCCGCATCCTCCATCTCCGGGTTATTCACTTCCCAGAACGGCTTGTTCTTTTCTCTAGCTTGTTCTTCGACGCTCATGTGCTTAGAAGGACCGGCCTCGGAGGACATGTTTGCACTGCATTGAAAAAGAGGAAAAAAGTTAGTACAACAAATATAACAAAAGCATCACTTAATTTAGTACTAAGATACCCCGGCCCATGCATTAGCCGCAATACCCCATATGTCCTATTTTTAGCAAAGTCATGCTAAATTTCACGAAAAAATTTGGCATGACCTTTGCTAAAAATAGGACATATGGAGTACCCGAATTTGCCGGAACGGAAGTTAATCGACGTTCCGGCAATCTCAAGGGCCTCACGGGGTACCTGCACAAGCATTTCACAAATAATGGCCGGCATCTCCACGACACGATGGTCGGAGCACAAACAACCACGACACGATGGTCGTGGACACATATCCTCATGCACATACATCACCACATCCACATCCACATCCACATCCACATCCACATCGAGGAGAGAGGAACTACCTCGGGTAGGGAAGGGAGGCTCGGGTCCGAGATCGGCGTGGTGGAGGTGCTCCTCGTGGTGCTGCAATAAATTTAACTTAGCAAAATTTTCATGCATATGAACTTTTCTTCTGAGGCTATAAAACAGGAGCATATCTGCATATGAGATTATAAGTGATAAGACCACATCCACATGCACACTTTGAACCTGCACCTTGTATACTACAAACTAACAAAATTGTTTCTTGGACTCTTTGAACCTGCACCACGAGTACTAGCCCACTATGATGATCCCCACAAGCCCACTACCATAAGTGATAAACTAAAGCATGTTGAACAGATGAGCTTGATGAAAATAAAGGAGGAACATGCCTTCAAGTCAATGCGAAATCGAACAAATAGCATCAAGCCATCAAACCCGCAAATGTACTAGCCCACTATGATGATCCTCACAAGCACAGCAGATACTAATGGAAGTGCCTACTCCAGTTTTCGATAAGATTAATGTCCAGCTTGATTCAGACATGAAGCGTACAGTCTATCTGCATTATGAAAAGATTGGAAGAATCTGTCTTTTTTGTGGAGTTATGTTTCACACAGCTGGGAATTGTCATTTGAGGCAGAGCATCATCACGGACAGGCTGAAAATTCCTGAAATTCATGCAGAGCAGCCGGGACAACTTTCTACTCGTTTCATGTATGATCAAGCATTTCCAGCAACATTCAGTGGTATTTCCTTAAGTGAAGGTATGGGAACCAGACTCAATGAACAAAGTTCTACCAACATTCTTATACAATTAGAGAGAAGAAGAGGAGCCCATCGCCATACTCAGCTTCAGAGCACAACAATGGTGGGTCGACCGAAGGTTGGAGAAGTCACTCGCACACACGCACAAACACCTTGCGTGCAGGTTTTGGGAGGGGAAGGAGGAGGTAGAGATGGGAAGCTCACCTTGGGCGGGAAGGGGAGGGAGGGGAGGTCGAGGTCGTCTGCGTGACGAGGAGGCGACGCCGAACTCGACCGGGCTAACAGGAGGCGACGGCCGGAGGCGGACGAGGCCGAGAACGCGCGGCACAAAAGAGGACGGCGGCGGACGAGGCCGGTACTCCGAGGATGCAGGGGAGCAGGGGAGTTTGGGCGGGGGCGACGGCGAGTTTGGGCGGGGGCGGCCGGCGTCGGGGAGTTGTCGACGGCGAGGGGTGGCAGGACGCGAGCGCGGGCAGTTGATACTTAGCGAAATTTGGGGAAGAAAGGGACAGCGCAGGGTGGCCCCACATGTAAGTGCAGGCGCAAGACTTCTGTGGCGCACCATCCAGGCGATGCGCCACAGAAAGTGAAGATTCTGTGGCGCATCCGCTAGGCGGTGCGCCACAGAATTATCTGGCCTAACAGGGGGCGGCCCACATGTTAGTAGAGGCCCGAGCATTCTGTGGCGCACCGACGGAGGGATGCGCCACAGAAAGTTAATATTCTGTGGCGCATCCGCTAGGTGGTGCGCCACAGAATGTCCTGGGCTATTTTTTTGCTGAACTTTTTTCTTTTCAAATATTTTTGGTTAAATTTGGTTAAAAACTACACATAATTAATGTCTTTGGTACATATTGAATTCATTGAATACATATATATGGTCTTGCATGGTCTCACACACAATGTCTCATACATATATATGCTTGCATTGCATTGTCTCACACACACACACACACAAATTAAATACACCAAAAAAGTCTCTTCTTCGTCTCGGTTCCGCGAGCTAGATTCTCTTCTTTCCCTTCTTCGCGGTTGAAAACTTTAGGCCGGTGACCTTGAGATTTCTTCGCGTGAACGGACAACCTTTGGTAGGTAGGGATGTCTTCCTTCTTTGTGTACTAGTAGTAGGCATGTCGAAGAACTTGTCGAATTCCTCCTCGATCTTTGGCTCGTTGTCCAAGTCTTGCTCGGTGGCGCCTCCTTCCATTCCGATGATGCTCCTCTTGCCCCTCCTCACGACAACACGGCTAGGCTTTGACGGGTCGGTAATGAAGAAGCATTGCTCAACTTGGCTAGCGAGTACCCATGGCTCATTTTTCGCGGAGGCGTTCTTCGATTTGGCATCGGGTATTACCATGGTGGTGAAATACCGGCCTTCTTTGACGACGTCCTTGGCCCATCTTACACGGAACATTGGCACCAACTCTCCACAGTAGTTGAGCTCCCATATGTCCTCAATCCTTCCGAAGTATCTTTCCTTGACAGTAGCCTCCTCATCGCCGTAGGATAGCATAGTTACTCCTGAGTTTTGATATTCCGACTTCTTGTCCTTTTCCTCGGTGTAGAATCTGTAGCCGTTGATGTCGTACGCCTGATAGGTCTTTACGTTGTGCGAGGGACCCCGTGATAAGGAGAATATGAGTCTTTCATCTTCCGTAGATGGTGCTTTGTTCTTTGCTAGCTCCAGTTGCTTTTGCTTGAACCAACGCGTGAAGCTAGAGTTGTGCGCTCTGGTTACGTCTCCCTTCTTCCTCGGCCGGCCCAGTTTGATGTAATGTTGCTCGAGTAAGCATTTGTGCTGTTCCACCCAAGTTTCGATCAATTGTAAGTGTTGTAGCGCGACCCGGTGAGCCCTGTCGAAGTCGTCCTTTCGACCCTGCATGCTGACAAAGGTTGAGCTGGTGCCCTCTCGGTGACCATATCCATTGAGCCTGCCGAAGTGTTTCCTCGTGGGGAGACCAACATCCTGGTTCTCGGTGCTTAGATAATTCTGGCAGAAGGAGATGCACTCGTAGGTTAGAAAGCCCTTGGCCATGCTTGCGTCTGGATGGGACCTGTTGCGGACGTATCCTTTCATGACACCGTTCATCCTTTCGAACGGCATCATGTAGTGCATGAACGTTGGCCCGAGCTGCCTGATGTCATCAACGACATGGAGAAGGAGATGCACGCAGATATCAAAGAATGCTGGCGGGAAGTAAATCTCGAGCTCGCATAGTATCAGCACGATCTCTTCCTCTAGCCTGTCGAGCTGCTTCACGCCGATCGACTTCCTGTTGATGACGTCGAAAAAGTTGCAAAGGGCAAGCAGCGTATCACGGACGTGCTCGTCCATTATCCCTCGAATCGCAACGGGAAGTATCTGCGTCAACAGCACGTGACAGTCGTGAGACTTCATCCCGCTAAACCTCTTCTTCGTTCCGTCCAGATATCTGCTTATCTGCCCCGCGTAACCATGAGGAAATTTGACTCCTAGGAGACACATGTAGAATTGCTCGAGCTCCTCCGGACTCATAGTGAAGCACGTAGCGGGAAGCACCACAGTGTTCTTCTTTACCCTTTTGCGGCGACCTTGAGTCCCTTCCGTCTGATCATCATCATCATCGTCATCGCTATCGGGAGCCTGAAGATCTTTCCTGACACCAAGCCATTTCAGATCGTATCTTGCTTTCGTCCCATCCTTGGTCTTTTCCGGCATGTTGGAAAGAGTGCCAAGCAGAGCCTCGGTGACATTCTTCGTAATGTGCATCATATCGAGGCTATGTGGCGTCTTGAGGACCTTCCAGTACTCCAAGTCGTGGAAAACAGACCTCGCTTTCCATACACCCAGCAGCGGATCTACCTTCGGTCGTTTCTTTCCCGGCGCGGGGCACTCCTCCCAATTTTTCAACAGCTCGTCGATTTCTGTGCCGCTCCTCGGCTCGGGGCTCCTTCGATCTCGTCCTTACCATTGAACAGTTCACCGCGTTTTCTCCACGGGTGATCCATGCGAAGCCACCTTCGAGCCCCTGGGTACACGGTTTTCGAAGACCCGGGATTCCTTGGTAGCTGGAGATGCGGGGTCTTATCCATGCACCTGACACATGCGCAGAATCCGTGGCCTACCTGGGCCGATACATATGAGCAACCAGGATAGTCCTGCACCGTCGTGAGCAACGCGGCTCTCATGTCGAAATAATCTCCAGTGTAGGCATCCCACGTACGGGCTGGCGTCTCCCACAACGTGGCTAACTCCTCTTTCAACAGCGCGAGATACAGATGTATGTGGACACCTGCTTGTTTCGGCCCCTGAATGAGAATACTCATGTGTATGTACCTTTGCTTCGTGCACAACCACGGGGGAAGGTTGTAAGGCCATACAAACACGGGCCAGGTGCTATGCGTGCTACTCTGGTTGCCGAACGGATTGAGTCCATCGGTGCTCATACCGAGCCTGACGTTCCTTGCGTCGCCTCCGAAATTTCCGACGGCGTCCAACTCTTGCCACTGGCTAGCGTCTGAAGGGTGTGTAAGGATCCTGCCCTTCTCCGGATCTTCTTCGGGCTTCTCCCTTTCCGCGTGCCATTGCATGAGCTTTGCTTCCTTAGGGTCCACGAAGTACCGCTGCAGACGGGGAGTGATAGGAAAGTACCATACCACTTTTCGAGGAACTTTCTTCCCACGGCTCTTGTACCGTCCTTGGCCGCACACCGGACATGTGGTTCTGTCCTCGTACTCGCCCCGATAAATTGCGCAATCATTGATGCAGGCGTGGTATTTAACGTGCGGTAGGTCAAGAGGGCAAACGACTTTCTTGGCCTCCTCGATACTAGTTGGCAATGTGTTCCCCTCGGGAAGACGCTCGTGCAAGAATTGCATGTTCTTGTTGAAGCTCGCGTCGGTCCATTTGTTTCCCGACTTCATCTCCAGAGCATCAAGCGTTACTTGCAAGCGCGTATCCTGTGGCCGGCACCCAGGATACAACGGAGTCTTCCCGTCTATCTCCATTTGCGCCAGCTTGGCTTTCTCTCTAACGGTGCTCGCGTTCTTGAGGAGCAGTTCTTGAACATGGACTCCATCAAGGCCGACATTAGCGAGCTCTGCGGCGTGTTCGCGTCTTCTCCACCACCATCATGACCATGTCCGTCGGCATCTCCTTCGTCACGATCATCTTGCCCGCCCTCGTCTTCAGGCGCAACATTTGCTGTCGGCGCTTGGTTGAAGCCTTCCATGAAACCGCGCCTGAGCAGGTGTTCCTCCAATTGTCCGGAATCAGGGTCGATCCATCTCACAAATTTGCAACTTCTACACGGACATCGTATCTGGCGCCCGTTGCACCGATCATTTCCGCCTTCGCTTCTTCCTTGTAGTTGTTGATTCGATTGGAGCTCATCTTGATGACCATGGTCGCCTACGCGGTATACATATAGAGTATGTGTTATTAATTAGAATTAATTAACCGCAACATGCACACACACACATACAAGCTTCTCATGCGGGAAATCGGAAAGTCGGAAATGTTCGACGAAAAAATTCGGCATGACTTCCCCTAAAAGTAGGACATATGTGGTGCAAAAATTTACCGAAATGGAAATGAATCAACATTTCGGCAAACATCCATGCACCACGCCGGCGCAAGCAAAGATTCATGCAAACCACACACACAAGTTTCATGCATAGATCCGTTCAACAATAGTTTGCTTCATGCAAACCACACACACAATCGCCCGCCGACAAGTTTCTCATGCCTTTAACAAACATCCATCCAACAATACCCACCTAGTAGATCTAGATCCGTTGCCGAGACGTGACCGTGATCGATGAGAGAGAGTGTGTGGTGATGGAGAGAAAATTGTGGACAAAAAGAGAGGAGGAGAATATATATGGAGGCTCTCCAAAGCCCTCACCAATTATATATCAAATAAACTAGGTTTAATAACAAATAATGGAGAATAGGATGGTCAAAATGGCATGGGAGAGAGGAGGAGCTAGATGGGAGGATGAAGAAGGTCACATGCATGGGGAAAGGGTGGTGCCACCTTTTTGTAGATCTGGGCCAACTTTCTGTGGCGCATGGTGTTTATGCGCCACAGAAAGTGAACATTCTGTGGCGCACCGTGGTGGTGCGCCACAGAAACCCAACTTTCTGTGGCGCATGGTGTTGGATGCGCCACAGAAAGCTGTGTTTCTGTGGCGCACCAGCACGGTGCGCCACAGAATGTCCCCAGATGGACCTTGGCCCAATGATTGCAGGTGGGACCCACAGAATTCTGTGGCGCACCGTGGCTGGTGCGCCACAGAAGTATGGCTTTCTGTGGCGCATCTGTGGACATGCGCCACAGAATGTTACTTTCTGTGGCGCATGGGCAAAGATGCACAGAAAGTGTGAAATTTCTGTGGCACACCAGAATCCATGCGCCACAGAAATAATTCTGTGGCGCACGAATTAATGGTGCGCCACAGACTGGCAACCTCTCTATAACCCTTTTCCTAGTAGTGGTAGTCAGGTTAGGGTTAGTCACCATCTAGCAAACCTTGCTAGGCTGGAGCGCCGTTATGATATTTGGATCGGCTCAGGACCTGAAGATATTCTTCAGTTGCTTGAGTCTGATCGTTGTGTAACCCTTCCTGAGTAATAAAGTTCCTGCTTTACCCGCAAAAAAAATAGTATGAAACGCAAAAAAATCGCATTAACATCCAACTGAATAATCAACAAATCATTTAGCCTAATGCAACCAAAAATTAGGGGTCTTGCAACAAAATTTTAAGGGTGTTGTAACATCCAATGGCACGTGCAATAATGTTCCAACC